>LPNX010096586.1:0-143476 GCA_001517045.1 Pseudotsuga menziesii
TAAATACATAAGAAAATAATTACTTGAACCATTTTAATAACCCTTAACTGCAAATGCAAGGCCGATGGCCTATAAAGACAAACACAAATTACTATAAAAGCAATGCTCGCAGCCTGTAGAACACTATTCACATTCTAAATAACGCAAAGGCTTTAAGCCTGTAAACCTTGTTTTAAAACCAAAAGCTGCAGTAGATAACCAGTTTACATCCACGGCCGTAGCCGGAAAAACTCTTAAAGAGTTAGGGTTTAACCCGAAACCAAAATTTTACACCTATCAACCCTTGCCACTCTAATTTACAGACAAACTATTTAAATACAGCCTCGGCCAGGAGCCGTATAATCTTTTATCACAGGGATATACCCTAGTGAAACATTGGAGTAATCTACAGCTAGCGTAATAGCATAGAAACCAAGAAACCGTTAAGTGCACCCTGTCAACATAACAGCAAGGAGACGTGCATTGAGAACCAGGCTTACCGTGAAGCGTTGAGCCATAACTCTTTTTTGATCTCATTTGTGGCGAGAAGTGCAAGCTGGCCATCGAACGACAGTAAATCTTTGAAGGGCAACCTGCCAACGAAGGGCATTCATTGTTAGAAAACCCTAACCAAATTAAAATTAAATTAATCTTTGCTGATAACAACAGTGTTTTCACAAAACAATTACCTGCGAAGGGTCGAGCAACGAGCAGCCAGAAACCAGGGTATTGAAACCCTCCTTCACCTGCAAATATGGACTGAATGGAACCCAAACTCTCTTTTCCAAAGGAGACGCGAATAATAACAATCAGCGACTACAACACTGTAATTTCCAAGCCGTGAGTCTCTGTACAGCCACCACGAAGGAGCATCACGAAAGAGCACAACGAAGGATCGACACGACAAAGCACCACGAAGGAGCACACAAAACAGCACCACGAAGGAGCAACACAACAGAGCATCACGAAGGGGCATCACAAGAAGAGCTAGAAACCAGACCGTCTCAGAACAAAGACCAACCGGAAGGAACCACTAGGGTTCGACAGAGCTCAAAGCCCGCAGGCGAGAAGAGGACTGAATTGAAAGTGGGGCAAGTCAACTTATATTCTCCCAATGCATGGCGAGGAGGCAGCCACGATATCACTTAAATTATTTCCAATGAGTGGGTCGGTCTATAATGTTTCATATCATTGCAAAGGCCAACGAAAATATGGTGGGAAGGTTCCATATGATCACCCCTCGACCTTGACCTGCATTATGTCAAACAACATAATGTTAGATATCAATCATAAAAACGAATATTACATTGCAATAAATTAAACTATATCCTATCTATGTTAACCCTAGTGCAATGTATTAACTTTCAACGATAACATTATAACATTGAAATATTTGCATGGTAATGTTAAAGCCCTTAACATTTGATCCTCGTATTAAAACCATGAACTACAAGTTGACTTGTTATTTGTTAAATCTAGTTCAATATTTGGAATGTAAAAGTTATATTTGAGACCTCACTTGAGGTTAGTTCATTTGATTATAGTATAATCAATGAACTTATATTACAAGACTAATGAAAATTTGAGTGTAGTGTTTTTGCCGTATGAGTTGTGAAGTATATACCTTGCAACCAATTACCTTAACGTAATAATAATAACAAAAAGTCTAACCCATACTTTTACATGTCAAGTGGTATTATTATTATGAGTTATCTTCTCAAAGAGTGACCATGTACAATATGGGAAGTAGATCATTTATCATGACTTATATTATTATAATGTCTATGTCTTTATTAATTCAAAGAACTCTGTTTACTTACATGAATTGAGCTGGTGATATTACCCATCCAAAAAGGGCGACATTAAAAACTTGTAAGAGCCTCTTTTCAGCCTTTAAATTCGCTAATGAACATTACTTTTGTAGCTTTTACCTAGTGCTAGTAATTCAAGAATTTATAGGCAATGAGTGGAAAAGAAATTTATGTAAACTGCCATCTTTATTTCTGAATGTTTATTCAACTGGAAGGTTCAGAGATATAACTGGAAATGACGATCTTTTTCTTTAGTGTCTCTTAACCTTTTCTCATCAATTTTTCTATATATCAAAAGTAAAATAAGGGAGGCTATACCTGTAAGAAGCTGAATAATCTGGTTAACATGCGATCTATTTATATAGTTCTCTACTGAATGAACTTGGTAACAGCATATGATTTATTTACTCTAGAATGATCTGTTAGCAGCAATCCCAAAACTTTACCTGAAGATCTGTAAGAGAAAGGAAAACTGTGTGCGTTAGCTTAACAGCTAAGTAAGCCCAGTCTAACGTAGCATATCCCCTTGCTGTTGCAAACAGAGAACATTCAGAAAACTGAAGAGAAACGCAACTAGCATTCCAAACAAGTAAAGATCGTACAGTTACAAAAAAATTAATAGCATTAACTAATCAATATTTAACGATTGTGTTAACATATATTTATGCTATTTTAAAAGTTTTAAATTTTTTGAAAATTTTGGGGTTTTGACAGTGGATGCTACTCTCCATTATTTTTCCAAAGACAAGATCCTTGGTCCCGGTGGTTGGATTGTCAAATTTTATCTTCATTTTTTTGATCTATTTGGCCTGGAGCTGGTCTCTGCTATTGAGTATTCTCGCACTTCGGGTTTGATTCCAGAAACACTCAACAACACTTACCTCACCCTCGTACCCAAGATGGATAGGCCCGCCTCTTTCAATGCTTATAGACCATTTTCCCTTTGCAATATTCTCTATAAGATGATTAAAAATATTATTGCGGAACGTCTGAAGTGTGCTCTTGGTCAGCATATCTCTGCTAAGCAGTTTGGTTTCTTTCCTGATAGACAAATCTTGGATGCGGTGGGTTTTGTTCAGGAAGCTCTCCACTCTGTCAAATCTAAGCATTCTTTTGCTATTTTTTTGAAGCTTGATCTCGAGAAATACTTTGAAAAAGTCAACTAGAACATGCTTCATCTTACTCTCCCATAGATTGGTCTCCCTTTTGATTTGGTTAAATGGATTATGGCTTGTGTCACCAACGCCAACTTTGCTGTTTTGGTCAATGGCTCCCCTATGCAGTCTTTCATAGGCTCCAGGGGTATTCGCCAGGGCTTCCCGCTTTCGCCCTATTTATTCCTGTTAATCATTGAAGGTCTTAGCCTCCTGCTTAACAAAGCAAAGTATACAAAGAAGATCAAGGGCATCAATGTCTCAAGTTCTTTATTTCTCACCCATATCCTCTTTGTTGAAGATGTACTAATTTTCGGAGATGGCTACTTATTGGAATGGCTGCACTATGAGTCATTGATAAATTTGTTTTGTGGGGCATCGGGGTTGTCCATTAGTATTCGTAAGTCAACCTTCAGATCTCTCAATGTCCTTCATGATATCGTGGAATTGATATCCCATCTTTTTTCCTTCTCTTGGAAGTCTCTAGATGAATATCTCACTTACCTAGTTTTTCATCTCAAGCCAAACTGTTATCTGATTGGATATTGGCATTGGTTGATTAAGAAATTTCAGTTTAAGATTAATAGATGGGCTCCTAGATGGCTCTCTCTTGGCAGAAGGGTTATTTTGGCTACCTACGTGATGCAATCTATTCCTATATTTTGGTTTTCTCTTTTCATACTTCCTACAAAGATCATCTAGGACCTTTGAAGATCTCTATTTCATTTTCTATGGATGGGTGTTATGTACTGTAAAAAGTTTCATTTGGTGAGTTAGAGCTCCTTGTCATGACCCAGGGGTTGGGGAGGCTGGGGAATTAAGAATCTTAAGAGCTTAAATCTATCGTTATGCACTAAAATCTTGTGGAGGGCCATGACAAATTTTGGGCTTTGGGCACCCTTATCAAAGCTAAATATATGTCAAGCTTGCCTTTGTATATTTGTCTACGAAGAGCGAATTTCTCTTTGAACATGGCCTCGATGGTTTGGCACAACCTCGTTTCAACGTTGCCTTATTATATGTCCAATTTGTGTTGGCTTGTGGGAAGGGGAAACTTGATTTATATTGGTTTAGAACCTATTGTGGGCATACCAAACTTTACTCTTTCCAACCCTCTGTTGGCTTGATTACACAACAAGCAATTGCTGCTCCTTAAACAAGTTTTTGTTCTCAATTATAGTCTTGCTCGTCAATGGCTCTCTTTGAGTGATCTCGGCCTTACTGGGTCACTGGCCTTTGAATGGGATACATACATTGCACAATTGGTGGCAGCTGGTATCTCTCTGAACGCATCTCCGGACAGGATTGTATGGGTCGTCAACCCTTAGACATGGTTGGTGAAGGCCGATTTGGCCTATATGGAAATCCTTAAGTATGTAGAGACTCTAGGATTTCGCCGGTGGCATAATGTTTTGTGGATATTACACATTTCGGGTAAAGTTAAATACTTCTGCTGGCTTGTTTTGAACAATAATATTCTCACTTGGGATGCCCTCCAAGTACGTGGTTACTCTGGACCAAGGGTCCGTATTTTTTGTTTTGCGGCATCTAAATCTGTGGAACATATTTTTGGTAGCTGCTCTTTCTTCTATCAAATTAGTTAGAGCCTCTTTTGAATGCTCATAAGTAATTGGAGCTAGGAGAATATTGCTATAGCGGACAATCTAGAATTTTGGGTCGAGAAGACTGGTTTACCTCTCGAAGTTCCATGTCTACTGCTTTGGGAGTCTTGGAAGGCTTGTAATTTATACCTTTTCCAGAATATGCCGATGTCTCAGTTTTTCATCATCAACAAGGTCTGTACCTCTCCACATTTACGTGACATCTGCAGTAAAAGGGTTTCTGCTAGACACATTCGCCCTCCACCTAAGATGAGGGAGGGGACTGTGGGATACTTCGATGGTGTGGCCAGAGCTAGAATATGTGGAGCCGCAATGGTGATTTTCGTGGATGGATCTTGTTCTTATAGATTAATCTTGGATGTTGGTAGTGGACTAACACAAATTTAGAACTTCTGGTTCTTTGGGGACTACTTTATTTTTCTATCCACAAGAATTTTCTTGTTTTTCATGTTCGGGGTGACTCCAAGGTGATCGTTGACTGGGCCTTGGGAAAACATTTCATACACTCTTTGGACCTTGAACATTGGATTTTCCGGGTTAAAGATCTATTTGGCCATTTTTTATCATTAACATTTCAACGTGTGTATAGAGAGTTCAATTTCTTGGCAAACGAATTATCCCAAAAGGCAATTGGACTAGGAGCAGGTTGGATTTTCTGGGAAGAACATAAGGAGGGTCAAATGATAGAATCAAGATCTTGAATCCTCTCTGAGAACTTTTGTTTTTTTTGATATGATGGCTTGGTTTCTTTCTTTGGTTTTGTGGCATATGCACAGATGTTTCAGTTTCTTTTACACTTAACCTTTCAGCTATTGTTAGCCATTTACTGTCTATTTTGATGTATCTTGGACACTGTGTATGGATCGCTTAGATTTTATGATCCTTCAGTATTACTGGTGCTTTATGTAATTATGTGGTGTCGCCTTTATGACACAATTTTATAAAAGTTAAAACTATCTTTTCTGTATGAAAAAAAAGGATTTTATTTTCTTTAACTAATTATACATTTATTTACTTGAGTTGGTTATACGTTATATGTAGTCAAAGCAATTTTAACAAATGCATGAAATACCTCAAGATGAATAATTTATTTATTTATTTTAATGATGGTAGAATCCAATTTTAAAAGGATAATATTATGATATTGCTTACTCCTTTAGAAAGTAGAATAAATAGTTGGATGATATCTTATCAAATTTTTTAGCGATCAGCTCTGGCTTCCTTCTGGGCGCGCGCGTGAGGAGAGCGAGGGCTTTAGGATGCTGCAATGGCCGCCCCAGGGGGCGGGGACCCCCTTCCCCCCCCTTCAGATGATATTGCTGCGTTCAGAAGACTGGTTGCCAGCGGGGGCAAGAGAAAAATCCCTTCCTCTGTTCCGAAATTCATCAAGAAGCTCGAGGAAATACCTGAAATCGCCTTGCCAGAGACGACCTCGGTCAAGATTGCCCTGGCTCTGTCAGAAAGAGGGTTGGTAGGCCA
Organism: Pseudotsuga menziesii; assembly: GCA_001517045.1. Classification (NCBI taxonomy): domain Eukaryota; kingdom Viridiplantae; phylum Streptophyta; class Pinopsida; order Pinales; family Pinaceae; genus Pseudotsuga; species Pseudotsuga menziesii. Next base: position 6,046 of record LPNX010096586.1, read on the forward strand.
TTTCATGGGGCTATGGCCCTCGGAAAAAACAACAGACGACTGGATCCAAAGGAACTGGAAGCCGCACCTCAAGCAAGGAGTCACCTGCTACCCCCTGAGCAGCGGCTACTTCCTCTTCGAATTTATCAACAAGGAGGATAAGGACCTCATCTTCAGAAACGACCCATATTTTATGGGATCCCAGGGGCTGTACCTGAACCGATGGACCCCGGATTTTGACCCTACGGTAGATCTGCCCAAGGAGGTGCCGGTATGGGTCAGGCTCCCCAATTTTCCGGTCCACTGCTGGAACTATGAAACCCTGCAAGTTATAGGGAATGGAATAGGGAAGTTTGTCGATAAGGCAGACAACAAGAACAACTACAACTGTGCAAGAATATGCGTCGAAGTGGATCTTGAGGCAGGGCTCCCGGAAGCGGTGAAACTAACGGTGGGCACTTGGACTCATTTCCAGAAAGTGGACTACGAACATCTCCCATTCAAATGCAGAGCCTGCCAAGAACATGGGCACTTCCAAAGAAATTGTTCGAAGATTCAAACCCAAGAGAAGGAAGAAGCTGAAGGCTGGCAAAGGGTTAAGAAAAGAAAAATAGTACCAAAAACCAAAGATCCCAGAGTTGTTCAGACGAAAGATCAACCCCCGGTGAATCCAAATCCTCTGAAGGAACCTCTGAAAGAAGGCACAGCTACTTCAAAAGAATCGGCGAAAGATACCATTGAGATAGCCTCTCAACCCATGTCTCCCTCAAAAGCTCCGACTAAGGAAAAGAGCGACCAGCCAGAAAGAGAACCTCAAAAATCGGATGATGAGCACATCACCATAGGCTCAGACCTGGGGGCTGAATCAGACGAAGGGGCTACGGAGACCAGCAGCTCGGTTGGCTCCCCTAAAAAGAACCCAAGAGGAAGGAAACCAGATCGGAAAAAAAGGGAGGAGAAATCATACAGGGACGTGACAGCAGGGGTCCAGCAAACCATCCCGGACATGATAGAAACCAGATCATCAAAGAAAGGAAGGGCTCCGAAAGGAGCCACCCCCCCCCCCCCTCGGTTCTTAATGCAATTCGTCTCCTGGAATTGCAGAGGAATGGGAAGCAAGGCTAAAGAAGAAGCAATTAAAGACTTAGTAAGAATGAACGCCCCGGAGATACTTCTGATCCAGGAGACGAAGATGGAGGAGCCTGAGACCATCCAGGCTAGAACAAATTTTTGGAAAAAGGGAGATGGTAGAGCAGTCAAATCCAGGGGAGCCTCAGGAGGTCTAGCCACCTTCTGGAACTCCAAAAATCTTGACCTGCTCGAGGATCACATCACTACCCATTGGCTCTTCACGAAGCTGAACCATCGAGACTCAGGACACCAGATCAGTCTTTTTAACATCTACGCCCCAGCTCTTCTATCTGAAAAAAGAGAGTGCTGGGACTCACTGAATTCCTTCTTGTCCTCCAACCGGCACGACAATATAATTCTTGCTGGTGATATGAACGTAACTCTGGCCCTTTCGGAAAAAAAAGGTGGCTCCCCGGTAAGAGACCCGGCTCGGGAGTGGATCGAAGACATTATTATGGACTGGGAGCTTGAGGATATAAAACCCAGTAAAGGAAAGTACACCTGGACAAATAAAAGAGTTGGCCCTGGGCACATTGCAGCCTGGCTGGACCGTTTCCTTGTCCAATCGTCCTTTCTAACTTTGGGGCTCTTCGCCAGATCTGATATCCTCCAGGCTTGCACCTCTGATCACAAGCCAATCTCCCTCTCTCTGTCTCCGGGGGAAAATTTGGGCCCTATCCCATTTAGATTCAGCCCCCTCTGGGTCTCCATGGACGACTTCTTCGATCTGGTCTCGAATTCCTGGCAAGTTCCAGTAACTGGGTCCCCATTCTTCATATGGGAAGAAAAACTGAGAAGACTCAAAGCAGCACTCAAAAGCTGGGCCAAGCTCCTGCCCTCCCCCATCGCAGAAAGGAAAGAAGCTCAAAGGCGTCTAGGAAATCACCAGATGCTCATGGAGAGTGCCTCGATCACCATTGATTTGCTCGCTGTGGAGCTCGATTTGCAGAAAGCTCTCCACAAAGCGCTGAGAATAGAGGAACATTATTGGCAGGTTAAGGCACGCTGTCAATGGCTCAAAGAGTGCGATAAGAACACTTCCTACTTTCACAAACATGCAGAATCCCGGAAGAATTTCAACAGCATAAGAGAAATTCAGTATCAAGGTCAAACTTTCAATCAAATCGAAGCGATTAAGAACGCTGCCTTCTCCTTCTACAGCGATCTGTTCACTGAAGAGCTCGACTCGCCTCCACAGCTGGATCGCTACCCTCTCAACATTCTCCCCAAGCTAATCAACGAGGAAGACAACAGAAATTTGATGAGGCCCATTACGACTGAGGAAATAAGACACGCCCTTCATGCCATGAACCCAGATAAAGCTCCAGGGCCTGACGGATTTACGACAAAGTTCTACATTGCATGCTGGGACATCATTCAGAAGGACCTGGTCAAGATGGTGAGGAAATCTCAGAACTGCAGCAAAATAGGAGGGAGTACGAACTCCTCCTTCCTGGCGTTAATCCCCAAAGAAAAAGGAGCCCAAAGCTTCTCCAGATTTCGGCCGATCTCTCTCTGCAACACAGGGTACAAAATAATCACCAAAGTCATTGCAAACAGAATAAAAAATGTTCTTCCCAGGATCATTCCGGAAAATCAGGGGGGTTTCATCAAGGATAGACAAATCCAGGATAACATCATCCTGGTCCAAGAGGCCATCCACTCAAGCTGCCAGCGGAAGGAGAAAGGTATGATAGTTAAACTAGACCTCGCAAATGCCTTTGATAAAGTTCGGCTAACTTTCCTTTTTGCTGTTATGTCCAAGCTAGGATTCCACCCCCATTTAATCAGCTAGATCAGAGCATGTATCTCGGGGCCTTGGATTGCCCCTTTGGTCAACGGGAGACCTGCCAAGTTCTTCAACGCCTCTAGGGGACTCAGGCAAGGCTGCCCCTTGTCCCCCTTACTCTATGTCATTCAAGGTTCTGTCCTTAGTTTCCAGTTGGACAAATGTCTTCAGCAACGGTCTTTAAAGGGGCTCACAGTCACCCCTAGAGTGAAGAAAATCAACCATGCTCAATTTGCTGATGATACCCTCCTGCTGGGTCATGCCAATCTAGCCACAGCAAGATCCTTCAAGCAAGAGTTGGACGCCTACACTGAAATCTCAGGCAGTGAAATCAGCTTGAGGAAAAGTAAAATTTATGGCTGGAACTGCCCCCCCATTGAAATGGCCTGTATCTCAAGAATGCTGGAAATGGAAGGAACCTCCAACTGGGAATCCATAAAATATCTGGGAATACCACTGGTCAAAGCTACTCCCAGAAGGAGTATTTGGCTGCCCTTGGTGGACAAACTCAAGGCCAAAATCATGGCCTGGGGGGCTTCCTGGTTAAACAAAGCAGGTAAAACTATTCTCATCAACTCCGTCTTAACCTCCCTTCCTCTCTACCAGGATTCTATGCTGTTAGCCCCAAAAGGAATCATGAAAGACATTGACAATCTGCTCAGAAAATTCCTATGGGAAGGGGGAAGATATACAGGAAGGAAAATGCACCTTGTTAGCTGGGAAAAAGTTAAAGGCCCCAAAAGTGAAGGAGGGCTGAATATCAGAGATGTGGCCACTCAAAATCTGGCTATGGGCGGCAAGATTCTGTGGAAAATGATTAGAGGTAAAACAACCTGGAGCTCCAAAGCGCTCAGGACTAAGTACTTCAGAGGGCACAAAGAGAGATGCTTGGACAGCCCTCCATTGACAAGGAAAGGTTCTCCTATCCTCGCTCTCTGTCTCAAATCCCTTGATCTGATTACCTCAAATCTCACTTGGATCCCGGGAAATGGCTCCAAAATTCAGTTTTGGGATGACTCTATTCTAGGGCAGTCCCCCTTAAAAGATATGGAAGGGCTGGAGAATATCAAAAATTGGCTTCACTTGAACAGTAAATTCACTCTTTGGGATCTATCCAGCTGGAGCCCGGATGATTCTTGGAACAATTGGGACCTGGGGGCTGTCCCTCATGATCTCGAGAATGAAGCAAGCTCCCTCTTGGAGGCTCTTCAAGGCCTCTCCCCCACATCTGCTAAGCTTAAGGACAAAAGAGGCTGGGGCTCCTCTTCAGGCCTCTACAATGCTGCTGCCGGTTATGTTGCCTTAAAATCCGTTCCTTGGGCAGCCCCGGATCGCTCTAGGTGGAAAAATCTCTGGATTCTTCCCTCTCTGCCCAAGATAGATCACTTATGTTGGTCCCTTCTTCATGACAGCATTCTAACTTGGGACAACCTGTTAAAAAGAGGCTGGGAGGGGCCCTCAAGATGCCCCCTCTGTGCCTGCCACGAGGAAAGCTCGATCCACCTCTTTCTTCAGTGCCCCTATACTCTAGAACTCTGGAATTTCCTACTTGATCAGCTAAATCTGCCCCCAACTGTATGGGATTGGGCCACTATTACAGGAAAATCTCCTTTCAGCTGAAAGCCTTTGAAGAAGTCAAATTTTACCACGTCCTTCATCACCTCAATCATATTGCAGACAGTGAAGCCAACGCTGGTGCCTCTTTAAGCAAAGGACTCATCATAGTTAATGGCAATGAAGACTCTGTACCCATCCCCTAGGGTCATGGAAGTTCTGATCTTTGATCCTGCCCTGAAAATATTTAAGTGTATTCCTTGTTCCTAGTGTTATCAGTCCTCTGTCAATGGTTTTTTGGTGATTACAGAACTCTGTCTTTGAAATTTTTGTATCTTCAGACCTCTGTCAGTGACTTCAGTTCCCAGGCATGGGATGTATGGGACTTTGCAGCTCTCATGCATTCCCAAGTGAAGGATGAGGTTCTTGAGGGACAAGGCTTCCAAGCTCCTTCTCTGCCTCTGATGATATAAGTGCTCTCAGCTCTCTGTCAAGGAAGAATTAAGGGCTTCCATCTCTCTCTCTTTAAAGAATCCAGCTCTCCAAGATCTCTGGAATTGAATTCTTATTGTTCTTAGCTCTCAGTCATCGAAGAATCAGAGTTTACAGTGTTTTGGCAAAGATTTCTCAAGATCCATTTGATCTCTGTCCATTAAGTCTTCAGATTTTTCATCTCTGGCATTGAAGTTATAAGCGTTTTTCAGTCCTCTGTCATCGATGTTCTGTGTGAATTCAATTCTCTGCCATTGAGGAACTCAGTGATTGCAGGCTGTCAGTGCATCTAAAGAGCTATGTGTTATCTTCTCTCGGCCTCTCAGCTCTCTGTCGAGGAAGAAACAAGTGTTTTTAAGCTCTCAGTCAATGAAGACTCCAGTTCTTCCAGCTCTCTGGAATTGAAGACAAATTGGCTCTCAGCTTTCAGCAATCGAAGTATCAGAGCCTGCAGTCCTTTGGCAAAGACAATCTCGTTATTTTAGCTCTCATTCCTTTAAATTTTCAGTATATACAACTCTGTCATTGAAGTGATCAGCGATTTCAGTGATATGCATTGGATGAAATATGTGAAGTCAGTTCTCTTGCTCTAAAAGAGTTAAAAGTTTCCAGCTGTTTTGAAGATCTCCATGTGAAGCATGAGATTCTTGGGGGACAGCTCTTATTCTATCCTGCACTCACCCTTCTCGCGCTGGCATTTACAACAAGGTGGACCGAGTGTTTCTCGCTGAAGGAGGACAGAGTGCTCTCGTTGAAGGAGCCAGCTTGCAGTTGCTTGGGGTTAATTCACGTGCTCATAGTGAAGGGAGGCTTCTTAGATGAACTCTCCTCTCTAATTTGTCCTCTCTGAAATCTTGATTGCTTTGCTATGTTTGGCTTTCTTTTTGAAGATCATTGTCTGTCAAGAAATCTCCCAGGTTTTTTGCAAAAAGGTCAGGGAATTCAGCACACCCAAGTATCTGGATCCTAGTTATTTGTTTTGTTAAGAATCTCTGAGTGTAAAAGTTGCTGGCAGGTTTGGCCAGATTATTAATACAAATGACTCATAACCGTTTTAGTTAAAAAAAAGAATAAATAGTTGGTTTTCTAAATAACATCTTTGTCAACTCATAAATGACTTGTCAATTTGAATGGAATTGTGAAAAAAGCAAATTTAATTTAAGTGATATTATATTACTATTTCATTATCTTAGAAAATACTTACTTCCTAAACAAAAATGATCAAATTAAAGGGATATATTTTATATGGTATTTAGGAAAATAAAATACATTTTACACGAGATAACCTTTGTATGTATTTCTCATAAATTAAGATGTAAAAATTGAAATCCAATGTATTATTACATTTTTATTATGATAAAAAATAACATATACTTAAACAAGTATAGATATATTTTAATTATGGATTTCAACACTAAGAGTTAGCTCAAGTAGTCACGAGTCAAACTTGAGATCTCTTCTTCCAAAGTTGGGAAAGTCACTGGTTTGACTCTCTTGGTCCCCTTGGAGTTAGGTTCTGTAATCAGGGTTAATAGTTATCAGTTTACCTCGTTTACCATCCATGAATCATTCAAAAATACTAAAATTTCTTTTTCTTAAAATTATTCCTTTATATATATATAGATATATAGATATATTAAGGAATGCATATCTTAGTTTTCTTTCTCATTATTTTTTGTGCTTAATAAATCTAAAAAAGTATTAAACTCATAAATATACCCACTTCGGGTTATTTAATATTAAGGTACTTTGTTCTTAAGCTTATTTAACGCTAAGACTATTAGGAATTTTTGTTGTTCTTCCCATATAAATAGATCCCATTGCACTTATTATCGAATGAATTAAATACATAAATTAAAAAATTCATTTGATCAGGTGCACAAAACGTATATTGTACCAATATATACCTCAATGGCATCTTCAATCATATGGTAATAATACTCGGGACAACCTTCTCATTCTAGTCGCATATTCAAACATGCAACATAGATTCAACATAGTTGTAGCTCACATGATGAGCATAACCCATCATCTACCAATCAATTGCAACAACATGAGGAACCAATGTATGAGGAAAAAATAACGATGGTCTCAATAATATCTAATGCAACGAAAATGATGGAGGAAGAGGATTTGAAACCACAATGTTTGTTTGTTAGAACGGCCTTTGGAAACTTCTTGATTTAATGCACATTAAAAATAAGTTTGTGAATGCAAAGCCAACCATGAAAACCAAGTTTCTAGATATTTCATGATTAGAGGAGGAGTTAACTTTGGAGGTCACATGGAAGGCCAATGTACCCATTTATGAAATAAAAATTTGAGACCCGGAAGATCATGCATCAATGATCCATAGGCTACATCCCACAAATTATTGTGTTTCAAAGGTTTGAAACTTAAATCTTTGCCATGAATTAAGTAATAAATTTTTAAATTATAATTTTGTGTTTCAAAGGTTTGAAACTTAAATCTCTCTCATGAATCAAGTAATAACTTCTTTTAGGGACATAAACTTTTCTAATGGGTTGAGAAAAGAACCCCTGATCAACCATGACAAGTTGAATAAAAGAGTTAAGACCTCATTTTTGCATTTTCTAAGGTGAACAATGGCATGAAGCCGCATAAGTAACAATCGACACTCATTTTGTAATGTCCCCATTTAAATAATTGCATAGCAGGAAAATTCCATCAATCCTACTAGTTCCCTAGGTTGGGTGGAAACATTGGGAAGTTAATAAGGGAGATAATAAATGGTGTTTAGACATTATAAGGAATAAATATTTATTTAATGGAGTTAATTAAATTAATACAAGTTAAAAATGAAATGGCTATGGGAATGGAGACACATGGAGACTATGGGGCCCACTCAAGCTAGAATGCCTATGTTAAATGACATCCCCCTCTTGCAATCTCTAATCTATGGGAAGTCTAATGTTTTTGGATGGATTATAAGGTTAATATACTTTTCTATATACTTCATAGGTTGAATTTGAGATGAATTGTAACTTACATGGGGAGAGGAAGAGCCAAATGGGAGTTTCATGGACACTTGGCTAGATTCCTCTTACATTTATGACATCTATGACACCAATGATGGAGATTCTATGAAAAATATGACACAAGTCAGATCTAAAGGCTGAAATCTGACATATATGACATGTCAGTCCTAAATAGAGCATCTTAGAGGGCGCTCATGGGAGTTGGAGAAGGCCAAGAGGATCCTACTCGAATTTGGGAGAATAGGGAAGGTGAAGAGAGAGGCCACATGGCATAGCATGTGCAGCCACACCAATTCGACTTGGATTTGGTTTATGGATGGATTTGGATCCTTATAAGACCAATATGTTTATAAAATGAAGGGATCAGCCATGAGAATTACTTTTTGATCATTTGTGAAAATTGTTATTGTGAAGAGAGAGAGCTAGTGGATGACTAGTTCATGCCTTAGCCAATTTCGAGGGTGAAAGATTCCCATCCAAGTTGGTGTTTGGAGAGGCAACTAAAGTATTTCAAGGAGATTAAATGGAGTCATAATTTATAGGTGCAAGCTACAGAAGCTCATGGACATATCAAGTTCATCTTGTTCTTCCTTTCATCTCAAGTTTTCTCACCATATTTCAGCTCTATGGAGTGAGGTGCACTTGGTGAGATATTCATCTCTTTGAGGGATATTATCTTGCTCTAGTATTTTGTATTCTGATATAAATTATATTATATTTAATTTCATAAATCTCTCAGTTCGAAATGCCAAGAAATCTCATGTATTATTTCTCAATAATGAAAAAACGGTACCATTTCCCCACTACCTTGTTGTAAACTCTTGTAATCTTGATGGATTCGAATGGTTGTATAAAATATTGATGATTTATGAATTTATGGAATGTAATTAAATTAAATTATGGGTTTCATGTTCATTAACTGACAATTTGTGGCCATTGGGTCGAATTTCATAGCAATTGGAGCAAACTACACCTCATTTCCCCAAGGGTCCAAAACTAGTTTTTTATATTTGATTGAAATAAGTGATAACAGCCATGGGAGGTCAATTGGTTATAAATATGAGTCTATAATAATTTATTATACACATACCATGATTCAATTTAATATTTTGAGTGGTTTTCTGCACATTTGGGAAGCCATTTCTACCACTTACCCCGGGGAGAATTTGAGCCCAAAATTGCCAGTAAAATCATCCATCTTGTTCAGAATTTAGTACAGACATGTATAAGTGATTGGAGGGCCATAATAAATCCATGAAAATAATAATTAAGTTATTATATCATTCATACACCTTCTCTGAATATTTGGGAGCAATTAGGCTGATTTGGAGACCAAGACACTAAAACTAGTCAAGAGCCAAAATTGTAAAAAAATTGGAAAATTGGGCATTTTGGAAAAAAATTACAAAAGGGAAATTAAAAATGGTATCAGAGCATGATATTGACACCTGATTTGGTTTTATATTTATGAGGACAATAATTTAGGGACCACCATTATATATTGAAACCCAAAAGTGCTTTTGTTGAAGAGGAAACTATGACTAGGGATGAAAAGGGAACCTCATATGATGGTGAGGAGCATATAAAAATCATTGAGCCTATAATTGAAGACATGAAAAATAATATTATGAAAGGATTTGAATTTTTGGCTATCCAAAGTTGGAAAAAATATATTGATTTTAAGAAAACTAAGGGGAAAAATGCATCAACTTGCTTGAAGGAGCAAAAGGAGGAGACCCATGAACCACCTAGTTCTGAAAAAGGTGAAGTAGAAGAAGTAGTACATGAAGAGGATCGAAATTCAATCCAAAGTGACTCTGAAAAATATGAAGAGACATCACATGAGTATGAAGAAGTTTCTATTGAAAATATTGAAGATAATTTTGAGACACATTCTACCTTGGAAATGAAACAAAGAGAATCTAATGATGGATGCTTGAACTATGAAGGAGTACCTACTGATGGGTGCTCACACCTCTATGTTGGTGACATAGAGATAAGTTTTGAAAGTGTTTCTGCAATAAAAAATTCCATTAAAAATGAAAATGAAGACCTTGTAGCAGTTGAAGAAGAAACAATATCAACTTCCCCATCACCACTTGAGCTTCATGAAGTTGGTCCAAGCAAGAATGAAGAAGATGAGGAGGTTCATTTGCAAGAGCCTGATTTTCTTGAAGAGTCCTTAAAGATGAATGAAAATAAGATCCAAGAGGCACTTATAATACTCCATGACACTCAAGCATTGGTATTAAATTCTTGTTGGAGAGCTACTTCTTTAGAGGAGCCATCCTTCCTTGAAGACATGGAGAAGATTCAAAGAGCAATGTTCAACATCAAAGGTAATTTTATGTCTTTGATTTTTAATAGAAAAAATGTCATTGAGATTAGTGAATGGTTACATGAATCCTACTTGAAGAATAATGAAGTTATTCATAAGCTCACAATTCAAAATGAGCAACTTCTTGAAAAGTTGCAAGATACTTGTTTTTCCTCCTATGTTTCAGATTTTCAAATGGTAGATTGTTTGGAGGATTCTCATGACACGGTGGATCATGAGAAATGTGGAAAATTGAATGTGCTTGATGTGTTTGAATATTAACTTGAAGAGATCAACACTTGATGTGGTGGAATAGGAACTTGAATTGTCTCTTGATGAAAGTTATGCAATTTTTAAAGAAGAGCATGATTCCTCTACATTGGAACCAATCTATGACAAAGGTTTCACACATTTGAAGGAGATACATGATACTACCCATATGGATCCTTCCCATGATGAAAATTCTTCACTTTTTGATCATTGGGATGTGTTAGCTCATTCTCCTACATCCTACAATTCCATATTTTGCGGCATTAGTCTCAATGAAGTATGGGTGAAAGGGTTCTTTTTTATGGTGCCACATGAGGAGTATGGAACTCCTAGATTTATTTTTTATGATGACATGGTTGGATCAAATTATTATGTACATTTGACGCAGTAGCCTTTGTTACTTTATGATTATGCACATCTACATGGATGCACCTATGATATGCATTTGAGTCACTTGAAGACTCATGTTTTTTCTTGCTCAACACTTGGTTCATTTGATGTTAGAGGAACTTCATTCAACACTGGGGTGAATAGATTTATGATTGGAGAGAATTTTTTTTCCCGCCACATAATTTGTTATATCTTTATGATTCTCTCGTTCATGGATGTGATGATGAGACTTCTTTGAGCCACTTGAAGTCTTCATGTTTTACTTGCTCCTTATTTGGTTTAGATTTTGGTGGAGGTTCTTCATTCACTTCTTAGACGAAAGAACACATGGCTGATTATTATTTTGATGCATATTACATTATTTTGGAGCAGCATTATAGGAAGTGGGATCCTCACCTATGTCATTGGAGCAGATTTGATTGGTCACTTGAAGCTTGTATGCACTTAGCAAATGGTGGTCTACTTACTTGGAGGTATAAGAACTTTCATGTTTTTTTGATAAGGAACCTCCTTGATGTACATTTTTATTATGTTTTTATGTACTTTGATGATATAAATTATGTACTCATGATGTTTGGAAGAATCCATACAAGAATATGGGATCCCAAAACTCTCTTTCCTAATGGTATGGGTTGGATAGCACTCTTAATTGTTAGAGTGCAATACACGAAATGGGACCTTGAGATAGTTTTTAGTCCCATTGATTTCAAATTTTTGGGGAAACAAGAATTATGGGAGATGGATTCCCCACTTAATAAAATGATTTTAATTAGAGTAGTGCAGCAGCAAGCATGGTGGTTCCTCTCGAAAATCTTCATTGGAATATGTACATACTACAGGAAGTTTGTGAAAGGGTTCTCCAAGTTGACTTCTCCACTCATTGATTTGACTAAGAAGGATTGAATATATGCGGTAGTGGATATATTGAATATTTTTTCTCATTTATTTGCTGTTACATCCTCTTTTAGTGTTGCACAAGTGGCAGACCTTTTTTTCAAAGAAATCTTTAGATTGCATGGGCTCCCCAAGAGCATTGTGAGTGATAGAGATGGTAGATTCATGAGTGCTTTTTGGCAAGAAATTTTCAGATTGGTGGGCACTCAGTTGACTCCAAGTACAAGCTACCATCCCAAAAATAATGGAAAAATAGAGAGGGTGAGTAAATGGTTGGAAGGGTACCTCTAAATATATGTAGGAGAACAACAAAAAGCTTGGACAAAATGGCTACACTCGGGTGAGTTTTGCTACAACACCACCTTTCACATGTCAATAAGGATGTATCCTTTCAGAGAATTATATGGTTATGATGCACTTACATTTTCTAACATGATATTTGGTGATAGAAGATCTCCAAAAGCTAAATATTAGGTGGAAGAAAGCCAAGCAATTTTAAAGCTTTTAAAAGACAATTTGCAGGTTGCCCAAAATCAACAAAAACAATATGTAGATAAACATAGAGAGGAAAGGAAATTTCAGGTTGATTATTTAGTGTATTTGAGGTTTCATCCATACAAACAAACATCTCTCAAAAGGAATGGAGTAGAAAATATAAATCCAAGATACTATGGGCCCTACAAGGTAATTCGAAAGATTGGAGAAGTAGCATATGAGTTGGAACTTTCGGAAGGAAGTAAAATTCATAATTTATTTCATGTTTCTTGTCTCAAGAAAGCTATTGTTCAGAAAATTGTCATTTCCGATACACTCCCTCCTTTGGATGATGAAGGACAACTCATACTTATTCTGGAAAAGGTTTTGAAGACAAGGGAGAGAAGATTGAGGAGTAGAACAATCAAAGAATACTTGGTGCAATGGAAGGATCTACCAAGTGAAGATTCCAAATGGGAAGCGGAGAATATTTTGCAGCATAAAAATATGAAATTTCTTGAGGACAAGCAATATTGGGTGGGGAGGACTGTAATGTCCCCATTCAAATAATTGCATATCAGGAAAATTCTGTCAATCCTACTAGTTCCCTAGGTTGGGTGGAAAGATTGGGAAGTTAATAAGGGAGATAATGAATGGTGTTTAGAAATTAGAAGGAATAAGTATTTATTTAATGGAGTTAATTAAATGAATGCAAGTGAAAAATTAAATGGCTATGGATAATGGAGACACATGGAGACTATGGGGCCCACTCAAGCTAGAATTCCTATGTTAAATGGCATCCTCCTCTTGCAATCTCAAATCTATGGGAAGCATAATGTTTTTGGATGGATTATAAGGTTAATATACTTGTCCATATACTTCATAGGTAAAATTTGGGATGAATTGTAACTTACATGGGGAGAGGAAGAGCCAAATGGGAGTTTCATGGACACTTGGCTAGATTCCCCTTACATTTATGACATCTATGACACCAATGATGGAGATTCTATGACAATTATGACACAAGTCAGATATTAAGGATGAAATATGACATATCTGACATGTGAGGCATGAATAGATAATATTATAGGGTGCTCATGGGAGTTGGAGAAGGCCAAGAGGCACCTACTTGAATTTGGGAGAAGAGGGCAGGTAAAGAGAGAGGCCACATGGCATAGCTTGAGCAGCCACACCAATTCGATTTGGATTTGGTTTATGGATGGATTTGAAACCTTAGAAGACCAATAATGTTTATTAAATTCAGGGAGCATCCATGAGAAGGCCCTTTTTATCATTTGTGAAAATTGTTATTGTGAAGAGAGAGAGCTAGTGGATGACTAGTTCATGCCTTATCCAATTTTGAGGGTGAAAGATTCCCATCCTAGTTGGTGTTTGGAGAGGCCACTAAGGTATTTAAAGGATCTTAAATGGAGTCATAAGTTACAGGTGTAAGATACAACATCTTGTGGACATATCAAGTTCAGCTTGTTCTTCCTTTCATCTCAAGTTTTCTCACCATATTTCAGCTCTATGGAGTGAGGCGCACTTGGTGAGCTATTCATATATTTGAGGGATATTATCTTTCTCTAGTATTTTGTATTCTGATTTAAATGATATATTATTTAAGTTCAGAAATATCTCAGGTGTAAAGGCCAATAAATCTCATGTATTATTGCTCAATAATGAAGAAACAATGCCATTTCCCCACTACCTTGTTGTAAAATCTTGTAATCTTGATGGATTCAAATGGATGTATAAAATATTGATGATTTATGAATTAATGGAATTTAATTAAAGTATATTATTGGTTTCATGTTCATTAACTGAGAATTTGTGGCCATTGGGTCGAATTTTATAGCATTTGGAGCAAACTACACCCCGTTTCCCTAAGGGTCCAAAACTAGTTTTTTATATTTGATTGAAATAAGTGATAATAGCCATGGGAGGTCGATTGGTTATGAATATGAGTCTCTTATAATTTATTCTACATAGCCCCTAATTCAATTTAATATTTCAAGTGGGTTTCTTCACATTTGGGAAGCCATCTCTACCACTTACCCCAGGGGGGGATTTGAGCCCAAAATTGCCAGTAAAATCATCTATCTTGTTCATAATTTAGTACATACTTGCATAAGTGATTGGAGGGCCATAATAAATCCCTGAACATAATAATTAAGTTATTATATCATTCATACACCTTCTCTGAATATTTGGGAGCAATTGGGCTGATTTGGAGACCAAGACACTAAAGCTAGTCAAGAGCCAAAATTGTAAAAAAATGAAAAATTGGGCATTTTGGAAAAAAAATTAAAAAAGGGACATTACACATTTGCTACATGGGAATGGTGAGTTTGGATCCAAATGAAGAGAAAAAGCTTTAAATCATATGAATAATTTGTAAATACTAATTACTTTGTTTTTAATTATAATATTGAATATGTAGGTTGTTTAATTTATTTAATTGCAGAATATATTGTGATGATGAATCTATGTATTAGATTTAAAAATTTAACGATTGAGATTGGGAAACCATATTTTTCCAGGAATTCAATGTTTTTTTTTAATTTTTTTTTAATTTTATAAATTTATTTTGCAAAAGCAGAATGAAAATATGTTTTAATCCCAATTTTGATGGTAGAAATGAATTCAGCACCCTCAAAAACCCCTAAGACACCCAAAATTCTAAAACTTGACAACTGTAACCTGGATTTTTAAAAATTTAGACCGGATTTGATCAAAATTGTGCTGGAAAAGTCAACCTATTCCGACCCAAATTGTAGAAATTTTAAACTATGCATTTATGTATTTATTTTATTATAATGTTGTTAGGTTGTCAAACATAGAAACAACATTCATACATATGTATAATTTTAAATGTTCTATGCATAATTGATGGTTACATTTATGTGTGAGGGTTAGTTTAACATACATATTTAACTTAACAATAAAAGTAAATGCTTTTTTTTTAAGAGAAGTGTATTAAACCACCAACAATAGCATTGAAACATTGAACTTTGTTTCAAATTTGTCAAAGATATATGAGTGGATTGGGACACAAGACCATCCAAAAACCAACCAAGGACATGTGAGATTTTGAGCAAATGAGGATGAAATAAACCAAACAATGGTTTAAGGAGAGTCTTTGACTATAAATCCTAATTAGGTTTGATGTGGATATCAATGTTGCAAACTCAAAGTCAATATGGAACTCTATGAACTTGTACGCATTCTTAACTTTCACAATTCTATCTAATTTCCTTTAGATGGTTTGCATTAATAATTATATTTAATATATTCTCTAAATTTCCATGTGTGTTATTAATACTCTTTTTTTTCACAAGGAAAAGGACAACCTTATATCATATAAAGTTGTGTAAAAAAAAACAAATTCATACTCTGAAAAGCATTTGTATAGTAATGTATCGAATGTAACAGAAATCAAAGTAGTCTAAATGGACATCAAAACTACAGCATCAAAGATGACAAGGATGCTATACAAAACAAGCTTGACTGTTCAAAATCTATCCTGTCATAGATAACAAAAAAGCTACATAGCTATCAAAGCACATAGAAGTAATCCAAAAGAGAAGTTCCCATCAACACAAGATCCAAAGAAGTTCCACAAAGATCCATCCCGCAGAAGGCATAAACTAGTAGATGTGCATAGATCCTTCAACAATGATTCTACCATATTGGAGCTCCTTCTAGAATAGAAAACCAGAGGCCATACCAATACCTTGCTTAGATAATGAATCATCCTAAGAGTTAAATTCATGGAAAATTTGTTGAAAAGGAAACGACGAAAAGGATCCAAGTAAAGTACTGGTTCTCCCAAGCCAGTGAGAGAGACAAAGAGACTGCAACCTATGGAGATTGAGAACCCAATCAATAATGAATTTGGAGTCACCAGGACCATTTGAAGCTCAATTCCATGAGCTTTGGCAAACAACAGAATACCCCAGAGCACCAAAAGATCAGCATGAGTGTTGGTTCCCTTACCAACATTCATACAAATACAAAAAAAATGATTCACCTCTAGTTGAATAACCATTCCAGCACCAAATGAACTAAGATGTTCAGCCCCATCAAAGAAACCAACCCTATCACTAACATTCTGCTCCGGAAATTGAATGATTTGAGTCTTAGAATAAGAGCCTTTTCCAATGACTGTATCAAGACCAGACAAAACCTTATGGACTGATCAACCCAATTCTATAGGAATCATCTGAAATATATGATGATTCCTCATACACCAGAATGCCCAAATACACAAAGGCCATCTCAATAGTGAGAATGGAAAGCACATCAACCCTTAAAAGAAAATTAGAAAAATTACCAGCACTCCAAGTCCAATTGAATTTCTACACATCACACATAAGAGACCACATTCCCTGGAATTGTGACAGAAATAAAAAAGGTGCTCAGTAGACTCAGATGCTAACTTACAAAAAATACACTTGTTGGGGCTGTGAAAAGCTTGCCTCTGTAACAAATCCCATGTCAATATCTTATGTTTCAGAGCAAGCCACATAAAGCATTTCACTTTTGATGGGACACACATCTTCTACAACGTATTATGCCACCAGACTGATTGATAAGTTATGTTAGATATAAAAAGTGATGAATATGCCAAATGAACCATAAAAAAACTAGCTTCAAAGTTTCTAGACCAAACCATGATATTAGCAAGATCATATAAGTAAATGCCTACCTCTCACAATGAGGAGGTGAAGTCTTCCCATTCCAAAGCATTCATTCCATATAGACCCAAGGATAGAGCCGACAACAAACCAGAGGATGGATCCTCACAATTGACAGCTGCTTTCTTGAGAAAAAAATATTTTTATCATAAATACAAGACAATAACTCCTGGGAAAACTTTACATGACCAATCCCAGCAATTTGATCTAGGCCTAAATAAATATTACTACCTCTTCCCACCTTCCAACATAGATCACATAAAATACAAGGAAGAGCTGAACATAGACTAACCCAAACGACAGAGGCTTGAGATGAATAGTGCTTCGGAGACCTCAACCAAGAAGAAGGAGGTAGTATCTTCATATATTTGGAACTAAGGATTCTGTACCACAAGTTAGACATCATCAATCCTCTCCAGAGGTTCTTGGTGCAAAGGAAAATATTGAATAAACCAAGATGTTTAAAACCCCAGCCACCCCAGGAATTTGGCATAGATAAAGACTCTGAATCCACCAAATGAAACTTGGTAAGGTCTTGTGTTCCCCTCCATAGGAACCAAAAGAACAATCTATGAAGCTCCACCAAAATACTAGCAGGAACTCGAAATAGAGCAAACCAATATACAGGCAGCGATTGAAAGACAGAGGTGATTAAAGTCTTACGACCACCCAGAGAAAGGCAGTTTGATGTCCATCTGCCCATATTGTAGTAGAATTTCTTTAAGAGCCAATACCAATAAGAAATTTTATAGGCATTAGGTCTGAGGAAAAAACCTAAATAAGTTAAATAAATATCCAAATGATCACTTTGAATAGTGAAAAGATTCAAGATATCATGCAAAGAGTTATCATCAATCCCATAGTGTTTAAAACAAGACTCGGAAATACTAAAGGACATTCCAGTAGGATGACAGAAGTGATATGTCAGTCCTTTGATGTAATTCCATTCATCAAATTCCCCGTTCCCAAAGATAATGACATCGTCAACAAAAAGTGTATAAGTAATAAAAATGGTCCCTGAAACCTTCACACCTTTGATCCCTTTTTCCTCCTTTTCCTGATTAAGGATAATACTTAGAAGTTCAATGACTAATAGGAAGAGATAAGGTGATAAGAGACATCCCTGTCGGATGCCACTAGTCCCTTTGAAAAAGGCCGAGGGAAAGCCATTCACAAGAACTGCAAAGGAGGTAGTATTAACACATGAAATAATCCACTGAATGATATTCATAGGAATACAAATTTGAATGAGAATCAAGTGTAAGAAGCATCGATCAACCTTATCATAATATTTATCCAAATCAAGTTTTATGACCATCGCCGAAAGCTTCTTCTGCTTAATCGAATGAAGGGATTCTTGCACAATCCCAACCGCATCAAGAATCTAATGATCCGGAAGGAAACCAAACTATTCAGCAGAGATAGCCTTACCCAAATCCTTTTTCATCATGTCCACAATAATCTTGGTAGTAAGTTTATACATAAGATTGCATAAAGCAATTGGTCTGTACTCAACAAAAGAAGAAGGTCTATCAACCTTTGGAATCAGAGTCAGATAGGTAGTATTAAGACTGCTAGGAATGATCCTAGAGACTCTGGTCTCTTCATTGGTCACCCCAATTTCAGGACCCAACAATTCAAAAAAGTGTAAATAAAACTCCATTGTCCAGCCATCGGGCCCAGGGCTCTTATCTCTAGCAAATGATTTAAGAGTAAGTTCCACCTTATTCAAATCAACTGGATGACTAAACAGATCACAGTCCTCCATGTTGAACATAGTCGAAAAGAGCTTAAGAACCTTCAACTGATATAAGATGTTTGATGTCTTTGAATCCTTGTGTAAATTAGAAAAGTAGGAGACACCCCTATCCTTTATAGAGTCCTGATCATTAACTAATACACCGTCATCATCCATAGATTCCCAAATCGAATTTGAAATCCTCCTCCGATTAGCAAAATTATGGAAATATTTAGAATTTTCATCCCCATCCTGAAGCCAGATAGCCCGACTCTTTTGGTACAAAGTCTCTTATTTATGGGCTAGAATGACCTGTTTCTGATGGAAAAGGTCTTTGATATATATAGAACATCCAGAACTGAACATGACATCACCCATATCATCCTCAACACAATCAATCTCATTCTCAATAGAGAAGAGAGCATTATCATCCTTCTTTTTTTCCTTTCTTTCCCAATCTCTGACTAAGGGATGCAGCTTAGCTAATTTGAATAGAAGAGCCTGAGATGGGGAGTAGTGTTAGGGGAACTCCTCTTGAATTAACACCCATTGCGTTTTGATCAGAACATTGAAATCATCAAGAGTAAGGCAAATAGGATTAAATTTGAACGGATAAGAGACCTTTCTTTTTGCAAAGTCAAGCTGAAGAACAATGAATTTTTGATCTGAGAGGCCAGAAGAGAGTTTCTAGCTTCTGAAGTGGCCCAAGGAATCACAAAAAGAATATGACATAAAATACATATAAAGACGCTTTGCAATAGCTGCAACACCACACCTTCCATTAGACCAAGTCGAAGACAAAATCACCAAATCTATGTCCACTAGACAAGCCTCATTTAAGATAGAACGAAAGAAATCTGACAAAGGATCAATAGCACGACCAGATCCCCAAAATTCCTTAGCTGACCAAGTAAATTTTAAATCACTAGCTAAAAGGAGATGAGGAAGAGACAACAGACCATAGGATTTGACTATATCCCAGAAAGAAACCCTTTGAGAATAAGGACTATAAACATTCAACAAATGAACCTGGGATTTAGAGCCTTTGAGCCTCCCTTTAAGAATAAGACCATCACAAGTTTTGAAGGCCCTAAATTCATCTAATACAGGATTCCAACCAACCAACGTGCCCTCGGAATTACCATAGGTGTCCAAATCAATAACAAACTAAACCGTTCAAAGTTTAAGAAAACACTCACAAGAAGCATCCCTAGGGGACATAGTCTCTTGAATAAAAATAACCACCAGACAAACAATATCCAAAATTCATTTAAACGTGGCTCGTTTAGGCCCCTCGCCCAACCCACGGATGTTGAAGGAGATAAAGTTCATTGGATAACCTCAGAGGAGGTCGGACATGCTCTAAGGGCATGAGGAGAAGTAGACAATGAACAATTGGTCAACCCATGTGAAGAGAGGGGAGAAATCCTAGGGTTGACAAAGGATTTCTCCTTGATAGCTTCCTTAAGACCCCTCATTCCTTTAGGGGGCTTCTTCTGTATTTGCACAGTCACAAAACCATGATTGACAATAGGAAGAGGTAGAATCTCAGCACTATGAGAGTCAACCAATGCATAGATAGGGTTTGGGTTGAAATACTGACAGGTCAAAAGGGATAGTGCCACATCATCCAACAACGAAGGATTACAATCAAAATTCAGGGAAGGAGGAATAGAAAACTCAAGTGGTTCATCAGTCAGTGAGGACGGTTAAAGAGCAATGTTGAGATCACCCAGAGATAGACAGGAAAGAGGAGGTAAATATTTAGAACAAAAAAGCTCCCCGCCTGCCACATGTTCATAAAAAACCCCAGAAGTAGGGGGATCGACAACCCCCCCAATCCCATCCAAAACTGGACCCGACAACATAGAGGCAAAGACATAAGGATATTTATCCACAAACACGGAGGACGAAAATCTACCAATGTCATTCAACAAAGAGAGAGAGCCAAGTATTTCTACCAGTTCTAAAAACTTCAAAAGGAGAGGGACATTAGAGGTGAACTTACCAACAAACTCCAGTGCAGAGGTTTTATCGAGTGGTAATAGGAAAATGTTTTCCTTTGCCGACAGGTCCAGAGCATCCACTACAAATTGCACAGCCCCAACCGATGAACCTTTAGAAGGACAAAAGAACTTGGAGTGTCTCGTCTGACGACAAATATGACAATGAAAAGAAATATTCCAGCAATTAATATTTTGTATGAAATAGCCCTCATCCCAAATAATTTCCAACTCGGAAGGAAGACCCTCTGGCAGGTCAAGGTCCACCAGCATCCGCTACAAGGAACGATCAAAACCCAACAAACTTTCTTCTTCCATAAGGATAAAGGTGTCAATAGAGTTAGACAATGCATTAAATACTTGGATATTCCAACACTGTATGGGAAAATCAGGAAGCAACACCCACAAGTGTCGATGCATCACCCGCTCAGTTCTCAGGTCAAAAACAACATGCCACCGTCCAAGAACCAATGAACCCAAACCTAAAATCCAGTACTGAGACTCGATGGAAATCCGGTCTTCAAGAGTCAGAAACTGAAATAAAACCCACCCATTAATCAACGTAACAACCTTTGGAACAACCTTTATAATGGGTTTCCAAATGTCCTTGACCTAGGCCAAGATCTCCACACGAGATAATTTAACATATTCGAAACAACCGATTAGAGCACGTTGAGAAAGGGAGGTTACCATATCAATGGTAACGTCGCAGCCCAGAACACGAACTGGCCACCTAGACTTGAATTTCTCAAAGAAAAGCTTGGTGGGGTTATGGGATCCCTCTTTTTCCACACGTCTTCCATGCAAGCCATGAGAGCTTGCCGCTGGAAATGAAGGATGATGATAGGCCGACATAAAAGGAGAAGCCCCATCATGAGGGACCACAGGGGAATCTTTTCTCGACGCAAAAGGAACCGAGATATCTAAAGTCAACTTCGAGTAGTGCACCCTCACTCAAGGGTTAGCCCAAAATCCAAAAGATGACACCAGAGGATGCACCATACCCATGGAACCGCATAAGCTAGAGAAAAATGATAAAACAAAAAGACCCACAGAAACTGACAGCCAAGAACACTGACAGTACGAAACCCTAGTCAGACTTCAACCCAGACAAAGAAAATAAGACCCAATTCCCACTTTTTTCATCAGGTTGGTACTAGGTCTGTGATGACCATAGACTTAAATCCTAAAAGAAAGACATAGACAAAGGGAGAAAGACCCACAAAACCCTTGCAAAATGCATTCCATGTGATAAATAGAAAAAAGATGGGCCAATAATCACACTTTACAATACGAAATAAATGGGGCAAGCTTCAATACAAAAACCGATTGGACCCCCACCAAACATGGACCAAGAAAAACATCAAGGCCGCCTAGGTAGACCGACAATGACAACAGGAGGGAACACAACATTCAACAACAGGGAGAAAAAAATCACCCACAGCGATAAGACAAAAACCTAGAAACAACAACAAAACCTAGAAAATAAAATAAGGTCACTCTAGAAAAATATTATGGCCATTCCACCGGTAACTCAACTGCCAAGAAAACAATAACATTAGAGAGATACTGAAAGACCTGCAACAAAACCACTAGGGTTTGCATCAGAACAGCTAGGGTTTACTCATCTCTACCATACAAACTGAGTATTGATGTAGTATTAATTTATTATAACTACAAAGGTTAGTTCAAGTGGTTATGACCTAGATGTGAGATCTCTCCCCACAAATTTGGGGAGGTCACATGTTCAACTCACTTGATCCTCTCAAAGTTAGGCTCCATAATAAGGGTCAACGATTTTCCAGATATACCATCTTTGGATCATGGGGAAGTACTCACAATGTTTCCCACTATTCATTCCCTTAAAAAAATATTAATTCATTATAATAGAGGAATAAAAAAGATTGATAGTGTTCATACCTTTTATTCTCTCAGATGTTGAATATTTATATTCATCATTGGACCATGGCAAAGTTTCCAATAACCATCCTTGATGCACAAACCTCCTAGAGTGGAGATTAAAGTTGTAATTTCAAGGATTAGAAGTTACAATTTCAAGGATTAGAAGTTACAATTTCAACAAAAAAAAATTACAATTTTAACAATAAAAAATTGTTTAATATATAAATTTGTAATGCCAACAATAAATAAATATGATTTTAGCAAATAAGAAATATAGATAAGCAATTGCAATTTTTTATTATGGGAAAGTGTAATTTGGACAATTGATTGGTTGCAATTCCAATAATTGAATATTGCAATTTCAAGAATTAGAAATTGTAACTTCATTGCAATAAAAAATTGCAATTCTAAAGATAAAAATCACAATTTCAACATACACAAATTGCATTTCAAATATTAAAAATTGCAGTTTCAATAATTATACATGATATAGGGTTGCAATAGTGCCCATGGATTTGTAGGCCAACACTCAACCATGTGATATCATTTCAATTAAAGGCCTGTGGAGGATTCAATGCAAATTACTTTTGCTCTTGGGGCAAACCCATTAATCACTCCAACAACAAAGGATCATAAATTCACATTTTCAACAATTAAAAATGATAATTCCAACAATTATAAATTGCACTCGTATCACCCCTAACCTCCAATAAGTACTTATTTGGTTTCAAGTTTCAACAAACAAATAAAACCATGATACTCCAAATATGGACCATTCACGGTTAGTCACAAATTATAATCTCAACAAAAAAATGATGACATTAGCAATTAGAAAATTGGTTCAAATACAAAATCGCAATTTCAATAATAAAAAACTCCAATATCAGAAAAAGTAAACCATAGTTTGAGGATTAGTAATAAGAAATTTTAATTTCAATAATTTATCTATTGAATGAAATTTTAGGGATCAAAAATTTCCATTTAAACAATCATAAATTGGAATTTCAAAGATTAAAAATTGTAATTTGATTACAATTAAAATATACAATTTCAACAATCATAATTAGTAATCTTAGCAAATAAAAGTTCCATTGCATAGATTAAAAATTGGAATTTCAACAAATAGTTAATTACAGCTTCAACAATACAAAACTCAATTATAAACTAGAAATTATAGCCCATTATATGATTATTTGGTTAATAAGGTCAACATATAGAGGAGTGAACATACTAGCTATTGTGCATAGTTTCCAACTACAAAATAATTCATGAAATACATTTATTAGTTATACTTACGCTGGGACACACAACCATGATCAATATTTTTCACACCTCACACCTGAATCCAAGTTAGGTGCCCACTACATAATATCCATTGTAAGTATTGTTAATGACTACCTTATATATTTGTAATACATTTATTAGCTCTAATTAGATTGGGATCACCTTTATCTTGTATAGGTGTTGACTCCTTTTGGGCAAGTAACATATGTTCTTCTCCTAATGGATGCATCCAAACAATTTGAGCTGCTAAATATCCATGGAACGTTGAAATACTAAACACCCGCATATGTTCTTTTGCTAATGGATGCATCCAAACACTTTGAGCTTCTAAATATCCATGGAACGTTGAACTACTAAACACTCATGCTGCTTTAGACAAGGTAAGGAAGGACTATTGACATGTTTATCTAGGGTTGCAACCACACTAATATATTAATTATCTTCTCTCAGATGCTTTCTCTAGGTCCGCCTTCGTTTCGTTACTACTCCCTACAAAATGTTTGTGAAAATGTTGAAATTATAATTTCCATCCTTAAAATTACAACAATTTTATTTATTTATTGTTGATATGAAATTTTTACATCATTGAAACTACAATTAACTAATTGTTGAAATCACACTCTCATAACTATTCCCTAAACTCCAATTTCCATTTGTTGAAATTTCAATTTTTGATTGTTGAAATTGAAATTTTATTATATATGAGCCAAATTTTCAATTATTAACATCATAATTTCAAAAATGAAATCCTTGATTGTAATTGTTAATGGTCCATCTTTGTATTATCATTATGATTTTAGTTGGTCCATATTTGTATCATCATTTTATGATTTTAGTTGGTTGACACTTGAAACCAAATAATTATTAGTCATTCACGGTTGGGGATGATAATTCCAATTTATAATAGTTGAAATTATCATTTTTAATCATTGAATTGTGAATTTGTGATTATTTTTTGTAAAAGTGATTAACGGGTGTTGTTAATAATTTAATCCCCAAGAGAGAAGTATTGCACACTATATCATATGCTTGCCTTCATTGAAACTATGTCGCATGGGTGAGTTTTGGCTTGCAGTTTCATAGCCATTGTCATGATTCTCCATCAAGTTTGATTCTTAAATTTTTGGCTTTAATCCCCGAAGTGTAATTTTTGTTTGTTGAGATTATGATTTTTTTATTATTAAAATATTATTTTTTGTTTTAATGAGAGCACAATTTATAATTCTTGAAATTGTAATACCTGAATATTGAAATTATAATTGATTGATTGTTGAAATTGTGATCAATCAATTGTTGAACACTAGTATAAAAATGGCTAATTTGTGTCTATGCAACCGAAAAAGTTAGTCATAAACACTTTTTATAAATAAAGTACTAGCAAATTTGAGGAATTTTGATGTATTTTAATTGACATGGCTATAAATTACTAACATAAACTACTAATATAGATGAGGAATAGACATATATGAATGGACAATGACTATGTAAAATAAATTAGTAGTATTTTTTACTCTCTTTATTTTTCCAGGTATTATCCTGGGGCAAACCCCTGGACACTTCTCCACTTTTCGAGGATGACACCTAGGGTAAAACCTATACTCTTCAGGGCATAAGGCTAAGTCAATAACATGGCTTGAAGTTGTTACAACAATATACTCATTATGAGCTCAACATGTCACTTATGAGAATAAAACCTGGGTGGGGAGGATTACACTTCATCCCACAACCACTGAAGCTTGACCTAATTGGCATAGTGTTTCTTACTTATATGTAATTGTGTTTTAGAATAAATGTAGTCTGACATGCTTTATCATGTTAATTATGATTTTTCATGTTGAATTCATTTTTGTGGTATGCATAGGTGCACCAACCATGCTTCTCAACACCACAACCAATAACATATTGTATAGTCTAATTATTTACATCATGAATTGCAACTCTATCCTGGCACACATTTCACTTAGTTTAATGCCAGACATAGCAAAAAAAAATATTTTCCATGCTTGCAATATTGCACACACAAAACTATATAACATAGTGTTATATATATAATTTTTAAATCCCTAATCTGTATTAATATGGGCAATATACTAGTACAAAATGATATTCATGGGTATTATATGAAAGATCAATGCCACAACCGGGTCCCTTTATTCCCATAAGTCTCCCCTATAGGCCAAGCACAAATATGGAGGTAAACTATAGTAATCTTGATGAACCCATGAGGAAATTGGATTATTGAAACATGGATAGAATTTTTCTCTCTCCTAGCAATAATAATAATGGTAACACACACACGTGTGTGTGTGTGCGCATACACACACACACACACACACACACACACACACACACACACANACACACACTAATATATATATATTTGTGTGTGTGTGCAATATACTATTACATGATAATCCCATGAAGAGGTAAATTGTAGTGATCTCGATAATCCCATGAAGAAATTGTATTATCGAAACATGAATGGAATTTTTATCTCTCTTGGTTATAATGATAATGGTAGCATGAATAATATTTTTTTCATGGAAAGGACTTCTAGTGCTTCTTGGAAGCAATTTGGGGATTGTATTAGTCATGATTTAGGGGTTTCCATGACTAAATTTATTTGTGGGTTTTTGTGTTTTAACCTGAAGGGACCTGAGAGAAATAACAATGAGTTTTGATAGAGTAGGGAATATCAACAAAATTTGTTTTAGAGGGTAGAGGGGGCATTGCAAATTTTCTGGAAACATTAGTAAGAATATAGTGATGGAGAATGTGACTATGTTAAATTAGGGAAAATAATTTGAATATGTTGTTAGTGGTGTTAGAAGTGTTAATGAGGAGAATGACGCCCTTGTTGAAACATATTTTCATGTTGCAGAGAATAAGTTTTTTCTTTGTAGGTAATTATCCCGAGGAAAATCCCCAAGCACTTCCTTTCATTTTGAGGATGGTACCTAGGTTATACCCTAGATTATTTTGGGCACACGAATAGTTTGTTACATGGATCAAAGCCATTACAATAATATAGTCATTATGAGCTCAACATGTCACTTATGGGAATAGAGCCTGGGCATGGAGGATAAAATTCCATCCCACAACCACTTGAGCCAGACCCAATTAACAATACTAATTGTAACACACACAATCTTATTTGAGGAGGAAGTATGGTTTAAAGGGGTATTTCCATGGTAGGATTTTACAGGGATATTTTGACATAACGTTCATCTATATCCAAAATATTTTAATGCATTGGAATACTCATGTTATTTAACTAACCTCATAAATAATGTAGCAAGTTCGTTTAGCGTTGGATTACAAAAAAAATGAACATTACCAATGTTTTAATCAAAAGAAAATTTTAAAATGTATTACACTCTAAAGAATGTTGTGTTAATGCTGCTAACATTATTTATTTTTTCTATTTAATTTTTTGATACATAACTTACAAATTTTTTCCTTGGTGTGATAGATGAGAATGGGTATTCACATTTTGTTGTAAGTTGATTTACTATTTCACAAGTTATATATTATAATATAATGGAAGTGTGCATTTATTTGATTTATTCTAGACCCCACTCAAATTTCTTGTAGTGCTTGCATGAACTAATGCAGTTGCTTGTATAGATCATTCACTTTTTTGAAATTTTGACTATCTGGATCTTATTAACATGGGTTATAACATTTAAATACAAATTTTCATGGTCAAAGTTTCTATAAAGAAAGTGGAACTATAAATTGTAGTAAAAACATTATTAGATTTGAGAAAGAATCGATAAATTCTTTTCATCAACAAATGGTTAAATTTGTCCACTTATTAACTTACACCTCCACAAAATGCTATCCACTAATGACAATAAACAAAGAGGTTTTCCAAACTTGCTTGATCCTTTATGAATTGGGTATATATATCCTTTTCATGCAATGATGCATGCTATCTATATAATTACTTTGAAAAGCATAATTGGAGATTGCCATATAGTGTTCGGGCAATTAATTCTTAAATGAGGGAAACTTTTTGGATTGCTTGAGTATTGCATGTTTTTAGTTGCTTGGCCCTCCAGTTGAATGAGATTTTTGATCTCCCTTACCTGCTCTCCCCATTCCATTTTTACAAGCTTTGTTTGCAAGTCTTATTTGAGATGATATAGAAATTATATTGTATTTTCATTTATAGTCCTTTTCTTCTTTAACACACAGACATTTTGAGGTTAATAATAATGAATGAAATACGCCGCAAATTAATCAAGCTAGCAAGTTTCCAACTTTGACGTTTTGTAGGCTTGAAACCCTAAAGGTTGAGAAGCACACATTACATTGTGTTCTTTCCATGTTAGAGTGCCTCAAACTTGAAGCCTTAGGTCCATTTTATGGGTGTTTTTTTAGTATAATGTAGGGTAGATCCATATGGGCTTCGATTTTGGAATTGAAATATCATAATGTGATTTTCATGGTATATTTCATGTGGTCTTCTTGATAAACTACCCCTCTTGGATCTCCACATATTCCCACATAAAAATTATTTTTAAACGTGTAGATTTGGAATGGCTCAATCATCTAGTTATAAATTTTGTCAAAAGTTGTAGCTTTTTAAGTGTAGAAGAGAACATAACATTGTTACTTTAGTTGAATACAAGAGAAATTAGTATGAACATGCAGCATGTCCAATTTTATAACCCTTTTCAGTTACGACACATACGATATAAGTGATTCCATACATTAGGAATTGAGGCTCAAAGGCATGTTGGTTCAAAGGAGAGATGATTGTGATGTTGTTGTTGGGCCCATGAACAAGGTCATGTTTTCCCTTGGCTCATACTTGTATGAAGTTTTGATTCCTCCATAGACTAACTTTGGTATTTTTCCACCCAATTTTTTTCAATATATTTTCTTTAAAAATAAATAAAAACACACCCCAATGTATGAGGTTGCATTACATATCATAGAATCAGTTTGAATTAATAACCAAGTCTGATGGTATTATCTTATTTTCCAATATCACCCAAAATTTTTACCTAGACTCATCCCCTTTTATATGTTATTTGGGTGGGGGAGAGAAAATGGAACCCTTGTGCATTGCTTCATATTCTACCAAACTCATTATGAAGTGAGGCATCATCATTTTCCATATTCAATCCATTTCACTAATCGAGTTTTATATGTTTTGTGAAAACATTGGACATACTTGGAATGGAACCCAAAACTTGTCTCCAGGAAATGAGTTTCTCTTTCATTGAGTTACATGTCTCATGATGACAAGCAACTTGACAATTTGGATGTGAATTGAGACTCCGACACCATTTTTAAAGCCACATTAGTCATTCATACACATTGCTTAGGATTTCTTAACCACAACCATGGCTATGATACCATGTCAAAACATATAATAGGGTAGGAACCAAACCAAAGGCACTTGCTCTTGGTTAGAAGGCCGGATTTGTGAATGCAATATTAAACTACTTCTTGAACTATTTGTAAGGATTCAAATTTAATATATTGTATAAGATATGGTTTATGTTAAATAATCTACCTTGAATAAAAAAATACTTATGGTATTTTAATTCAATTTATTGTGAATGCCTTTGTTACAGACTGTAGTAAATAATTGGCAAATGAAATGGTCAAACACTATATGCAATTACCTTAACTTATTAGGTTGTTGAGCCTCATATTGTTATCATTTTTGGTGTTAAAATAACACATTTAAATGCATATTTTATTATCTTTCGTGTATTTTATGTCATGCAGGTCGATATTCAGCACAAGGTAAGAACAAATTTAATGTTTATTCAAATTTGGTTATTAATATAATTTTTTATGATTTTATTAACTCAAATCTATATTATTTAAATAATATTTAATATATTAATTGATTTACATATTTGTTTGCAAGTTATGTAGTATGATTGGGCGAATCTATAACCAAAACGCATACAGCTCACCATTTAGCCCGATCTGCGCAATCACTGCCTAGCTCATTGTCCAGCTTGTCAATCAGGCTGCACACTGTCCATAACCAATTTCAGGCATTAAACGTTGAAGAAATCTGCAAACCATTTTGTTGAACATGTGCCCAGGTGATAGCATAATCAACAATCTAGAAGGATCACGGGTGCATTAATTTCTCCATTTTGTTTTCACTGCTCACACATTCAAAGGAGGGAATGTTCTAGAGGATCGTCGCTGTCATGATGATGTTGCTTATTACCTTGTCATCCAGCCCGTTGTGTAAAATTCGTTGGTAGTTTTCCATGTTTCCTAAGATTAACTCTCAGTGTATCCAACTCACAATGCAGCTAGCTGTTCAGCCTTCTGTCTAGATCGCCTATCAGCCTGCGCACTGTAAAATATAAAACAACCTGCAAATAAATTGTTATCGGTGTGCCTGGGTAATAAATCCATGTTCTGGATAGCGCACTAGCTTGCAATTTCCTTCGCTTGCCACCACTCCACTAGTCACGTGGAAAGAGGAGTAGTTAAACAACCATGACGCTCTGTTCACGCTGAAGAGAATCCTGCATGCCACGTTCACAATGAAGAAATCCAGACTTACACTAAAGAAGGGATATGCTTATGTGTTGGCTTGTAAACTGTTATTACCTTTTATGATTGACTAAATTTAGAAGAGCAGTCGACCACTAAAGGGTCGACTTGCTCACCCTCTTGAAAACAGTGTGTATATAAACATCTCCATACAGAGAGATAAGGGATTGATCAATCCATTAGATAGATAGTCAGTTTTCTTTGAGGGAACGATATTGTAACTATGTTCCTTCTGTTTAATAAGAACTCTACGCTTTGCTATTTATGACTGCGTGTGCAAGCATTCACCAGGAATTATCCATGATTGCTGAGAGGGCCCCTTGACAATCTGTGGTTTCTATTTTCGTACGATTTTTTGTTATCTCATCCTTACAGATAAGTAGTTTTATTTCTAATTTGTTTAGGTAGTTAAGTTCCTACAATCATTTATTTCTTTGTTTCCTGTAGCATGTATTTGTTGTAGTTAATAAGATTCATACTATACCGTTTATGTAGTTTTTGTTTATAAATGGCCGGTCATGTATAGTTTGCTTTCAAGTTTGCTTTTAATCCTTTCATTCTTAGCTTATTATTCAATCTTATTTACAAGCATGTAGAATAGGTGGTCTTTATCAATTTAGATAGAATTTAAATAAGCACATAGAATAGGTTGTTTTCATCAATTTAGATAGATTAAGTTCTGTTTATTCCTGTTATAAGTTTATGCAATTTAAATTCCAGTTTGTTTATTAATATACAATAATTTTCTTATTTTCATGTTTTGTTTTTGTTTATTTCACTATTAGATATGATCATTAATTAGGTTTAAATCCCGTCTTTATGCATCTTGTTTTCATATGCACAAAATCAGCTGGTGATTAAATCATTTAGGTCTATTTTTATTATTTTCTGTATACAGCCTCTCATTCGGACTGTGTGATTGTACTGTCATCTGGACCTTCCTTCCAGACTATTGTCCAACCTTCCATCTGACCTTCAGTGTTCTTAGTTTATTTTTAAACCTGTTTTCAGTTCTGTTTCTTTGGGTTTTTGATTATGCTCTGATTGTAGTCATTAGATAATAATTATGTTTTTATTTGAACCATAGATTAGATTGTTTTAAAGTATTTACTAAGTTTTATCTTTTTCCAACTCATGCTTTGAAATATGGGTTGTGATTTTGTTCCTTTTAATTTCCGATTTTCTTCTTTAATACTGTTGTCATGTTTTGAAATTATGTTTGATTTATTTCTTTGTATATGGATTTGTAGGGTAAGGTGTGTTAATTGCTAGTATACTAGTATCTTGTCAATTTATCATAGTAATAAGACCTATTCCTTTCAATTTGTGATTGTTGAAAAGTCTTGTAGAAAAGAACATAAAATAATCTTTATTAAGTTTTCTAATTTCTTTTTTATTTAATCATCTTTATTAAGTTTTCTACTTGATTTCTATTTAATTATCTTTATTAAGTTTTCTACTTGATTTTCTTTATTTAGCTTTCCATTCACTTATTAGTTAAATCTTCCTTGAACCCCAACTTTTCAAGTAGTTGTTGATAATATATTTTTCAGCCAGAAATTATTTGTTTATAAATTATCTAGTTGTTGTAATTGTATTTCTAAATATATACTTTTTTATGAATAGTTAGCCCTTGAAGTTATTTAATAGGTTTTGTTATATTCTCATTTGTTAGTTAAAATAACATAGTATGATATTATCCTAGTATGATGTTTTGTTTTAGTTCAACCATATTAATAATTTAGGAGTTTGACTTGGTTTTTCATTTTGAAGATTTTTTCAATCTTTTGTTTATTTAAGTATTTCTTCAACGCCCTAGGAACCCCTCTATCTTCACATATATATTTTGTAGCAACTCTAAGCCTACCAATCCCGGTCGATAATTAAATATTAGGTGTATTCAAGATAGTAGAACACATCCAAACATTTTGGTATTAATGTAGTCGAGATAATACCCACAACAGGATTTGAACCCAAAATCTGACGTCATCCGAAATTTCATACGGATGTGTCAGACAACAATCACTGAAAAAATGGTGATCAAAAACGTTTTATAGCGCCGTTGAATATTCGACACAGCAGGCGTCGGATATCCGACCCCCAGAGTGTCACATATCCGACCCTTAAGCATTGGATCTCTGACGGTTTGATGTCGGATATCCGACGGTATGGTGTCGGATAATTGACGGTATGTGGAACCAATAGTGTCGGATATTCGTCCCCTTAGCATCGGAGATCCGATGGGATGTATAGGTTTAAAAAAAAAATAATGTAAGGTTTACATGATTTTAAATTTATGGTCCCATATTTTCAACGGTAACTATGTTCAAGGTGTCAAATATCCGACGCATGGCCATTATAAATATAAATTGTTTTAAACATTTCGACATGTTTATTGTAGAAGCGACGGACTATTTGCGAAAATTATTTGTTCCTCGACGGACGTTTTCAGGAATTGTTTTATTCTTCAACGGTCGGTTGTGGGAATTTTTTTTTTCATCGATAGACAGTTTGCCGGGAATTTTTTATTCTTCAACTTCTCTCTATTTGACAAAATGTTGATGCATGGAACTTGAATTTTTAAGACAACTGGTTATATTCATTAACAAATTTTGTGACAAAATGTCAAATAGAAATATTCCAGATCCAAACGAAGACAACTGACAAATGCTTTCTAGACTATGGGATGCAGCGAAACGAAGGGGTGATGGAAAATGTTATTGTCCGTGTACTCAATGCAGGGGATTTAAGAGGAGAATAATATTGATCTCAACAGCCACAAAACATTGCAGGGAACATGGACACGCTGAGGGGGGGAACAAATATCGTCCATTTGTAGGTTTAACATTATAAAGTTTATTATATTTGTTTTTTTTGGTAATTGTATGTATTATTTTTATTTTTCATATATTAATGTATATCTATTGATGTTTCCATGTATTTATATTAAAGGAAAGACACCCTACAACATA
This sequence comes from Pseudotsuga menziesii, assembly GCA_001517045.1. Lineage (NCBI taxonomy): Eukaryota > Viridiplantae > Streptophyta > Pinopsida > Pinales > Pinaceae > Pseudotsuga > Pseudotsuga menziesii. Next base: position 39,477 of record LPNX010096586.1, read on the forward strand.
TCGTCCAGAGGAAGTGCTTTTAGAACAAGTTCATGATCAGGATCATGTAGCGTGTATGTTTAATGGAGAACAAGTGAATGATCATTTTGAACAAGATGATCATATCGATAATGTAATTGAAGATGATGGTACAAATACATTGATCCATGATTCATTTAATGTTAGAATGGATGATGATGATGACATTGATAATGAAAATGATGATGACTTTGATGATGTTCACGATATACCTCTTCTCGATAAGGCATATGAACCCCTTTATGAAGGCTCCAAAACAAATGTTCTCTCTACTGTATTGTTGATAATGAACTTGAAGGTTATGAATAGTCTTTCAAACATTGCAATCACACGGATGCTAAGGTATGTAAAATAATCCATCACATATATAGGATCATGATAAATTTTATCTGTATTCCTCTAATAATTGTATTTTTAACTCATTATTGATCATCGTACGGATGAAGCGTGTTTCGTTAATATTATTTATTCATTACATTAACAATTTTTTTATTTTTTTGTAGCTTGATAGCTGAATTTTTGTTATCACCATCAAATATTTTACCTCGCACATATTGAGATTTATCTTCCATCATGAAAGAGATTGGAATGCATTATGAAGCAATTCATGCATGCCCCGATGACCATGTTATATATTATAATCAACGTGAATTTGCAACAGAATGTCGGGAATGTCATGTAAGTAGATATCGTACAGATAAAGTAACAAAAAAGGTGCCTGAGAAAGTTCTTTGTTATATTCCCATCATTCCATGTTTGCAACGACTGTTCAGGTGCAAAAACATATCGCAATTTATGGATTACCATGCCAGGAACAGAAGTTAAGATGATGTTATCCGAATGCCTGCAGATGGTTCTGATTTTAGATATATGGGGAAAAGTGGCCTCACTTTAAAGAAGAACCACGTAATCTTAGGATTTCTTTGGCAGCAGATGGTGTTAATTCATTTGCATAGATGAAATCCATTTACACGGTGTGGCCTATTTTTGTTATCAACAATAACATTCCTCCATGGTTGTCAATAAAGAGGGAGCACATAATGTTGTCGATGATTATTCCAGGTTTTTTTGTCGAAAACTGTTTTATTTATAATGTAGTTGTGGCATTTCATTTTTCATATTATGTTTCTTAATTTCATATATATATCTATTATTTTATTCTTGTGCATGGTTTATATATCTTAATGGTTCTCATAATGATATATTTTATATGTACTTCAAATCAATAAGGTAAGTTCCAAGTCAAAGATATGAATGTATACATCGAACCTCTTATAGATGAGATACTGAAGTTATGGAATGGCATAACTATGTATGACGTATCTAGACCAATACGAAAAAGTAAATTTCAATTCCATGCAATGGTATATGGACAATACACGATGCCCCTCGATTAACTTCATTTTGTGGTTTGTAATTTTAAGTTCCACTTTAATTGCATTTAATGATATGGAATAGTTAGATTAGTTTATATATGAAAATATTTGACATAGATATTCCATATCTAAATATTGTAGGTCTTCAGACAAAGGGTAAATTTGCATGTCCAGTTTGTGGTCCTAAGTTAAAATATCATTGTTCAAAAAGCTTAGGAAAGGAGGTATATGATGAGTATAGGCATTTCCTCTCTAAGAATCACAGGTATAGAACAATTGAAAAAAAACTTTTCAATGGGAAGCAGGAGACTGCATTAAAACCATGGAGAATGACACCTCACCTTTGGAAGACGCAATGCAATAGAAATCATCATCATGGTACGTATGGATCATCGTATATGAATTGTTATGTATTTTAATTTTTATTGTGAGTTGTTTATATTAATTTGTCATAGTGGTCTAGGAACTGAAAACAAAGTCTCACAAAGAATATAGACAAATATGCATAAAATTGGCAAAACGGTGCTGCAATGGGAGTAGCACTTCTGTATAATCAAATGAATAATGAATAATACAATACAATGATCATGCTGGAAGCATGAATGCCAAAGCAATTCGAATTCCCAAGGAGGTCATTCAAATTGAATGAGTGAGTCTAACTTAACTAAATGTAAGCCACAGTGAACACTCAAGTTAACCACTGATCAAATCCCTAATTGACTCAACTGAGCCCTAAATAAATTTGGAGTGCAATAAATGATTGAGTCTAATTGAAAGTAGCTCTGACACATGTCATTGCAAGAGAACCAACAAGTGGTAGCGCATCAATGACTCTAATGAACCCCAATGAGGTTAACTGAAGTGTAACTGACCATCAGAAGTGGTTGGAGGTGCCCCTGTTGACTCCAGTTCATTAAATAATCAATTTAATGAAGGAATGTGCCTTCACTACTCTGTTTAACTGATTGTAACCATCAGTTAGCAATATGGGGCATTAATGACACTCAGATCACCCCCGGAGTGCTCTAGTTAGCCTCCCCGAATGTAGGAGAAGGCTAAGTTAGCCTCCTTGACTAAAGCTAGGCATGGGTGTGCTCATGCTGATGTCATCCAGTGCTCCTTTGATGTCAATTAAGTCAATAAAACTTAGGATAGTGGTTTAACTAGGCCAAATTGACCAAAATGAGTGTGTATGGTGGTAAATGTCTCCAACACCCCACCTTAAGCTATACTCAAGAGGAGTAGAAAACATAAAATGCATAAGAATGCTATGCCCCCCAAAACTAAGGCCATAGGTCACCCTATATAATAAATTAACTGCTTAATATAACCAAGGAAATGGGAAAAACCTCATGGGAAAAATGCCCCCCCTCAAACTAAGTAGTAAATCAAGAAATTTTGGTTCTTCTATGCAACAACATCCTGAGACTGTGCATGTGAACCTATGAATCCAAAATAAATGAATATGTCTAGAGGAATATTCTTCTTTGGAATAAGAAGAATGTGCTCAAATGAATCAGGAACATAGACAGCTGTAGGATGAAAATTGGACCCATGTAGAGCAACTGAAATCAACTGATAAGAGAGCAAAAGTGCTTGAGGATTCGAACCATGTGTGGAACACTCAAGAAAATGATATGTTGCAGCCTTGAACAAAAACCCATGAGTGGTATAATCATCCCCAACTCTTAGGAGCAAGTGTCCAAGCGGATGCAGAATGTCTTCCTCTTTACTAGTTCTGTGAGGAGATGAGCATGTGACCAAAGGTAGAGAAGCCTTGGGAATGTGGAGAGCGAATGCTTGATATTTAATATGATATAGCTTCAGAAATAGGTAATTATTCATATAATAAAATATGAGCAACCTCATAAGAGGAAACTAACACCAAATACCCAACAACAAATTTGAAAAAGAATTGTGGTACTTGATTTTTCACACCGAAATTGGTGAGAGAAGCTTCAAGCAGTACTGAAAGCTCTTGGATTTTAAAATTTGAACCAAATAATATCAGATAAGAAATTAAATCAGATCCAAATAGGTTCACAACAGATCCAAAACTGTGAAATGAAATCAAATCCCCAGCAGCAGTTTCGAAGGAGACTTGTGGTACTTGTTTCTTCACACCATTTATGAGAACAACTACAAGCAGTACTAAAGGTTTATGAATCTAAAATTTTGAACCAAGAAATATCATATCAGATCTAAATAACATCATATCAGATCCAAAAGTATGGTCAACTGAGATGGTGGATCCACAGTTGTCTTTTTCTTCAAAATTCTAAATTTTGGTGCATGCAATCCTGCAGGAATTTGCTGGAAGATCTAGATCATGGGAAGTGAATTGATCACTCTTGTAATATGATATTTTTTCCAAAATATCCAATTTATTACATATTTTCACACCAGCAGCAACAGTGGAGGGAGAAAAATCAAATTTCTCTTCACTTTCAGAAGCAATTACTGGCAAATTTTGCACAGAATTCAAAGGAAAATCATTGGTGAATGTTTGTATGGAAGTGCAGTAGTGTTTTTCTTCAATATCAAAGATTTGAATGTATTATTCTATTTCAGCCATATGAGGAGATGAGATATCAAAGATCTCACAAACTTTCAGAGCATCAGGAGAAGGAGTCACTGCAAGGAGACTTTCTTCAATTCGAATTGACTGTGTAGAAGATTCTGCTTCTTCTTCATCTTGAATAAATTCATCAGAGAGAGTAGAGGCCGAGAATTTTGAGTAAAGAACTCTTGTGGTGTTGGATGTGATCTCCAAAGTGATATTATGATCCTCATTGTGCTTGCCAAAGGTTTTGTCCAATTTTTTCCAGAGATCCTTTGGGTATTTAGCAGAACCAATAAGGTAGCGCAAGCTAGGAGAAAGGGCCAGACATATTTCTCCAAAATCTCTATCACCATCATTTATCCAGTCATTCTCTTTCTAATAAGAAACTTTTCCAATCCCAATAGAAACCTCATAGATACCTCGTCTCTTCAGAGATGCAATCACGTTCAACTTCCATTCTGAATAGCTTGTGAATGGGGTGAGAAGAGGGACTGATGAGTCCATTCGAAGTTGTATCTGTTAAAACCTGCAAATAAAAACAAAAGGGGCACCATAAGTTCAGAAAACCTGCACATTTTAGGCTTTCATCACACCCAGCATAATTGATCAAGCAAGATTGATCAACAATTCCTTTACTTGGGGTATTAAGTGGTAAGCCTTGGCTTCTGGTGCAGTGCTAGAATTTTGAGCTTTTGCAAAATTTTTCTTGCAAGATCTGTCAAAAACTATGTTTTTGAGAGATCTAAGCTTCATCCCACTGTGAGATATGATACCATATTAATTTGTCACAGTGGTCTAGGAACTGAAAACACAGTCTCACAAAGAATACAGGCAAATATGCATAAAATTGGCAAAATGGTGTTGCAATGGGAGTAGCAGCTCTGTATAATCAAATGAATAATGAATAATACAATACAATGACAATTCTGGAAGCATGAATTCCAAAGAAATTCGAATTCCCAAGGAGGTCATTCAAATTGAATGAGTGAGTCTAGCTTAACTGAATGTAAGCCACAGTAAACACTCAAGTTAACAACTGATCAAAACCCTAATTGACTCAACTGAGCCCTAACTAAAGTCAGAGTGCAATAAATGACTAAGTCTAACTAAAAGTAGCTCAGACACATGTTACTGCAAGCCAACCAACAAGTGGTAGTGCATCAATGACTCCAATGAACCCCAATGAGGTTAACTGAAGTCTAACTGACCATCAGAAGTAGTTGGAGGCACCCTTGTTGACTCCAATTCATTAAATAATCATTAAATAATCAATTTAATGAAGGAAGGCACCTTCACTGCTCTGTTTAACTGATTGTAACCATCAATTAGCAATATGGGGCATTAATGACACTCAGATCACCCCCGGAGTGCTCCAGTTAGCCTCCCTGAATGTAGGAGAAGGCTAAGTTAGGCTCCTTGATTGAAGGTAGGCATGGGTAAGCTCATGCTAATGTCATCCAGTGCTCCTCTGATGTTAATTAAGTCAATAAAACTTAGGATAGTGGTTTAACTAGGTCAAATTGACCAAAATGAGTGTGTATGGTGGTAAATGTCTCCAACAATTTACTGTAGTGGCCATATTTGATTTATGATGTAATTTATTTATAAACTAATATTCATGATGTCCATCGTGATCATGAAGGAATTAATGGGCTTCCATGAGGTATGAAAAGTTATCCTATTCAATTCAGCAGGTTGCCCTACTATGAGCACCTACAAATTGCTCATTTGTTTGATACAATGCATATTGGAAAGAATGTTACTAAAACCTTATGGCGACTACTAGAGCTAAGGAAGGAGAAAGATAAAGTTGTGAAAGCTCGCAAAGACATTCAAGAGAGAAACCATGCAATGGAAGATGTCATCCAATTTCATACCAACGGAGAAAAAGTTAATATAAACTCAATTCCATGGATGTTTACAGAGCAACAAAGCAATGTTGTCAAAGAAGTAATGCAGAAAAATAAATTTCCCACTGGATTTTGTACAAAATAAAAAATATCATAACCAAAAAAGGTGATTTTGCGGGGGTCAAAACACATGATTGGCATGTCTTCATCAAGGTAATTATTATTGTTATGTCCATATAATTTTTTTTTTGTCAATTTACTACGTATATTTTTTTTTCTTGTTTGTATACTCTTTGTTTAATAAATGGCATGGTTTGTATATTGATACAGTATGTTCTACCTCTCTCTCTCCTGGACAACTTTGACAACAATGTCAAACAAGTTATATATAATCTTGGTAAATACATGAGGTAACTAGCGATTACTTGCATATGCTTAGTGTTTCTTTAATTCTTTGTATAATTTATATTTGTTTTTTTGTGCACTATTTCAGCATATATTGTAATTTAATGTTTATTTTTGTTAAATATCGTTATTGGTTTGCGTCACTTGTAGATGGTTGACATCTAAAGAAATACATAAAGAAGACATAAAGTATTGGAGGAGAGAAATTCCTCATCTCATGTGTGAAATGTAGAAGCATCTACCATCGGCATTTTTCAATGCACAGGAATACTACCTCATACACCAAGTTGAGGAGATTGAGTTGTGTGGACATGTGCACTCAAGGTCCATGTGGATGGTTGTTGTTCAGAAATAAACACCCTTATAACCTAGGGTCTGTGGTTACCAACTTACTTCTAAAACTTGCAGACAATTAGCTTTAGTTAAATGTAGAAAGGAAATAGGAAGAAATATTGGACTCACCCGATTACCGACGGTTGATCCGAGCTTTATCTTCTTCCACTCTGCTTCTCTCCAAATATTTCAGGGATGCACCTCCTTCACCTGCAAAGAGAAAATTCTCCAAGTACAATCTTATACATGTATATATAACAGGTTAGATAAACAACATATATAGTGCTTTAATCAAATATATTCATCAAACCCTAATACATGAAAGAGACTCAACACAATGTTGGAAGAAGAATTCTCTTTATTAACAATCAGTGAATGAGATAAGTGTACAACCCAATGCCTGAGACAATGACTCTGAGTTCTGTTGATCCAAGAATTCTGAAGATATACCACCAGCATAACTTTGCTCTCCAAAATTGATTGATTAATTCCCTCCCCAAGGCCTCTATTTATACTTTGGGAAATAGAGTACTTTCAAAGGTTGAGGAGGTTGAGATAGTTGAGATGGTTAATGATTAGGGCTCAAATAATCTCCATTAATCATGATTTATATTTTTTAATGTCGAATAGAGGTATATGCGACTATTAATATAAGCAATCCGCGTATGACATGCGAGTCTCTTAAAGGAAACCCACATACAGATCTATACGCGGGTTGTAATGGAGATAGTTGCGTACAGTACGCGAGTTGTCAATGAGGATAGTCGTGTACAGTATGCGAGTTGTCAATGAGTATAGTCGTGTATGTACATGAGTTTCAATGGAGATAGTTGCGTATGCCAATCTACACTTAGAAAAATAAAATGGTAGGCTGGTTGAAGGATAAATGCATCTCATGTCATGCCCATCTATAGTGTTTAGGAAAACTTCAATCCTGAAATTTCCTTTTGTGTACCAACATAATGAATGTTGGCACTTGGACAGAGAAGTTCCATTTGGGTTGATAACATATGCCCCCTAATGTGTGAGGTCAGAGGGAAGCGATGGCCGAAATACATTATAATCATTATCTTTGGAGAACTCAAAAGTCCAATGGAGCAGAGGTAGTACCTGAAACAAATACATAATAATGTCATATAAAAATTCATATATGAGGATGCTATGTTCAATATACTGGAACACTAGCTCCTTTACACTATTTGAGTACATCATATAGTACGGGTACAAGACCATGTATATTACAAAGGTGGATCGAAGCCACAATATACAATAATGATGAGTCTTCAAAGATCTGGAAGCTGTGTAAGTAACCACAACATAATATTGCGCAACTTAGTCCATGAATGTGAAACTAAGGTCTTCATAAACAATCCCAAAGAACCAGTACAATCCAAGCCATGTGAATAGATGTTATTGAAGTCAAACATGGAGCAGATTCAATAGATTGTCAATCAATAGGTGATAATCAACAACTAAAGCAAAGGAATTCATCAATAATGAAAGTGAATCCTAAGGTACGATCGTAAAAAATCTAGGTCTTCGTCATCAGGAAGTGCTGATGCGGAACCATATTGTGATAAGGAAGGCAATAGATCCTCCAACGGATCACAAGAGTGATTAGGAACTGGGTAAAGGAAGGGAGACACAGGTAGTAACAGATACGGCAATGATGGAATCATGATATAGATCAGACATAGGATTAATTCCTTGAACAGTGAGCACGACACAAAGATGACCCAAGGCATCTTTTTAACTTTACAAATAGTACAACTAGACTTATCTGTCATGTAGGAGATATGATCAGATTCCCCAGGTAGAACCGACAAGAGGAGGAGTAAGAAACTCGAAGTAATAGCTGAAATGAAAGTGAACACTGAGACATGAGTATCGAAAAAAATAGAGAGTGCTTTGTTCAAGGATGACATGCTGCCATTGACTGAGAACCAAAAGAAAATTTCTTCCTTACCTTCCCTATTAAATTTTAACGAGTCTAGGAAAGTCAACTTGGATATCTCTTCATTTTTTGACAAGCTTGAAGAGAAGAGGGAATAATGCTTGATAGTGTCACTGATTCATGGATTTTATGAGCCCGAACTAGTACATGGTCACATGGTATTTTCATATTTAGAGAGTCTGAAAATTCCAAAGAAGACTCTAGGGGGGTCCTTTTTCATCCAATTTAGTCTCATGAGACCGGAAAAGTATAAAACATACCACAGAAGAACTCTCTTAACTTCCATAGAAGAAAAGGTGAACCTTTTTCGTACTTAGTCAGGGAGGTCTGAAAAAGGTTAAATTACCACCTACCTAATGCTCCTTCGAGAGCATCATATAGCTTGAGTTTTACGAGTGTGAAGGAAAGCAAGATCACTCAGAAAGATCCATTTGAGTACGAGAAATGGGGCTTACAATAATAAACTCAATGCTTTGCTCTTAGTGTTTAACAAGCATGAAAAAGACACAAAGTACACTCAGAATATTTTTCATGTTTAGGTCCAGAGCATGAAAAAGAGAAAACTGAGCTCATACCGAGTGTTTCTTTTCCATAAATTTAGTCCCTCAGGTCTAGAAAAGTGATAAAACTGTACCTGAGAATACTCTTCTCAATTTTGTAGAAAAGAGAGTGATCCTTTCTCGTATTATTCCACATGGTCCGAGAAAGAGATAACCTACCACCAATGTGGATGCCCATTCACATACTCTTAACGAGCTTGAATGGACAAGTTTACTCGGCAGTCAAGTCTGTTTTAAGGAGTTAGACTTGGGCCTAAAGAAACTCCATAAGGGAGGGGAGTCCTATAAAGGGATAGATTGTAAAAAGAGACCAAATGAGGCTCAATTTGGTGTGAAAAAATAGCTAAAAAGATTCCCCTGAACCAATGACAGTTGTAGTATGAGTATGAAAAGACAATAAATAGGTTCTAAATGGGGATACTCATAGGAGGAAAGTCCTATCCACGGAAGAACAATGGTAAAGACAAGGAACTGATGGTTAAAAATACCATAGTTCATGGTCAAAATGTTAATGCTAGGTTTAAGATGGAGTAGTTATAAATTCAGAATGCATGTGAAACGACGAAAAACCATCCTATATGAGCAAAAACACCTTAAAAATGATAATGAACCTGTCACATGGAAGAAAAGATATGGTATTAGTTTTATAAATTATGAACTATAGGGAAAAACCCACTTGAAAAATAAATTTTCTATAAATAGTTCAAAACATAAACAAAAACTCACCATTTTGATTTTTAACCATAAAAGACAAGTTTATAACTCTACCTTCAATTGCTCGGTGTCGACAATCTGGTGGACTATTTCCAAAACCACAAGTGTCAGGTAAGACTACACTCCATGCTCTTTCTTTTGATCCAAGCATTTGCCAAAATTGAGCCCTAATTTTATGTTTTTAGATGCCTTCAAAAAGCAACGCTGTGTACCCGGGTTCAATATATTAAAAGTCGCATACACGTGTTCGGTACGCGGGTTGTCTAAAGGACAGTCGCGTACAATACACGATCTACCTTAAAAGACAGTTGCGTACGCTGCGTGAGGTGAAAAAAGGGTATGTAGGGTCAAAATTTCAAAATTTTATACGAAACTAAAGGTTGGCAATTACGTGGTTATTAGGTTGAAAGATGGTGCTTGAGTGGAGGGACCGAGAACATGAAAACATGGATCAAGGAGCTCTTCAAGATGCGCCCATCGTGCATATTTTATGTCAAAGTGGGTTATTGAAGTTTTTCTGTACCTCACCCATGCGAGCCAATGTCCGCCTTTTGGAGTTCTTGATAAATTATTGGGATCATGATTTAGGCATGTTTGACCTTCAAGGTGAGTCTTTGGAGATTACTTCTAAGGATGTCTATTTCATTGCTGGTTTATCACAATGGGGAGCTCCAGTGAACTTAGAAGGCACCGGCAGAGGCAGTGACCCTCCAAGTGTACTGAACTATATTGATATATACTGCGAGCCAGGCACGCAAAAGAGGGGTAGCTGCATCCCTTGTCCACATTCGCAACTTTCCTTTACAGGTGTTGGCGAGCACTATAGTGAGGGTTGCAGGGTCATCATCACTCCACCTTGCAACTCGGAACCGGATGAGACTAGCAGTAGATTGTATGTAGGGAGCCCTATATGACTGGTGCTCGGGAGTGATCTCGATTATGAGAAAACAACTCTTTGATTGCAAAAGAGGTAGGAGGAATTTTTTTGGGTATTCCAGCATACTAGTAGCCTTCTTCTTTGAGAGAGTGCTAGGATTGAGTCTTGCAGTGCCACTACCAGTTCGCTCTCCTCGTCAGCCTGGGCTGAGTAGGTGGGGAGATATTTTCCTCCGCCAGGGAGGTGGTGGATCGGTGCAGAGTGTCTATGATGATGACTTCTACTTTTGGTGGGAGTGACAGTTGCCAGCTTTGGAGCAGTTTCCATATGCTGGAATGGATTTCTGTGGTGATACTGACCTTGTCCTCCCTCCAAGAGGAGCATGGGGAGAGTTAGGTAATTTTTATTTTCAAAATTTCAAAATTTTTATGAATTTTAAGTATAGAGATATATACATATGTATAAGAGTTCTAATCCTTTTAACATGTCAAAATGTAGATATTGGACCAGTCCGCCCTGAAGGGAATCCACGTATGTATGTATATCCTATCTTGGGAGAAGACTAGGGTTTGATTAGGGTTCTCGAGGGGAAGCTGTCCAGGCTTACCCAGAGAGTACCTACCTTATGGATTGAGCACATCCCAGCCATCATGTAAGAGTTCATAGTTGGTGTACCGCCTGTCTAGATACACCTTCTCAGGCGGGTAGCCAGAAAAGTACTGGTATATATAGATGTTGCTGAGGCTACTGGAGCCGAAGAAGCTGAAGAAGCCAAAGTACAGGGTGACCGGGGGGACCAGGGTGGTCTAAGTGACCAGGGTGGTCAAGTTTAGACCTAGGGGCATTTTGATGGACTTAGATCCATATTTTGTATATTTTTTGTATATTATACAGTTATGACTGGATCTGAGGATCAGAGACTCGACCTATCTATGTAGACAGATATTTACACATATATATATTTTTGTTGGTTTATTTACAAATGTTTTTTATGTGTTTGCTATATACTTTTTATGTAAGATGCATTAAATGACAATCCAATATGTAATTAGCGTATGCATTAGTTAATGATTTTTGATTCCGTGGAATATGATTGAATGTATTGAACTCAAAATGTCTTTCCAATAACCTAACTTGCATAAACTGATGCAATAAAATAGGGTTCCGCACTTGATAAGCCCGATTGAGATGGGAAACCACCAGTTGAGAGTCTAGTCGGACTTCCGGCTGAGTGATACCATGTGACAAAGCATCCCATAGAAGCTCAATGACAACCCTATATTCAGCCACATTATTGGAAGCAGAAGCACCTCTTGAGGCAACTAGCTATCCTGAGGGCGAATAAATGACACATGCAGCCAAAGCTAAATTACAAGTGTGGCGACTGTGCCATTATCGGAGCCTATGAACCTCTCAGAAGACATATGAAACAACCAACAGATGGTATATAAAAAAAACAAACCGATAAACTAGTGTACACAAAAATACATACAATAAAATACAAGAAAAAGTGCTAAGCCTAAGCATAGTACTTTTTCAGGTAGAGCCCATTTCTAGGCTTAGCTAGCTTATTCCCATCGAAATATATCAATTCATATGTGTCTTTCTTTAACACTTTCGACACGATATAAGGTCCTAACCACATAGACCTGAAATTTCCTGCCCCCAGGGGTTCTTTGTCTTGGTCCCAGAGCAAAACAAGTTCCCCTTCAGAGAAAATTCGAGGCTTGACTGATTTATCATATTTTCTTTTCACCCTATTTTTACGAGCTTGGTTTGCTGTCAGCGCATCTCTACGCTTTTCATCAAGATGTTCTAAATGTACTAAACGTTCCTCAAGATTAGTCGTATTAGGTAATACATGAATAGCAATTCTTAAATACGAGATTTCACATTCAATCGGGGTCACGACTTCCACTCCACGGATGAGTTGGAAAGGCAAAAACCCTGTAGTAGTTTTTACATTGGTTCGATATGCCCAAAGTGTAGGATATAGCATGATATGCCAGTTGGAATGGGATGCATTAATAGTACGTTTGAGGATAGTCTTCAAAGTTTTATTAACAACCTCAACCTGACATTTTGCTTGAGGATAGAATGAAGATGAATTTTCTTGTCTAAATCCTAGCATAGTGGAAAGTTCAGTCATCATGCTATTTTGAAAATGATTGCCATGGTTAGTGACAATCACCTTGGGTATACCGAATCATGCTATAATTTGATTGAACACAAAGAAAGCTGCAGTTTCCCTGTCAGCTTTAAAGGTGGGCATTGCCTCTGCCCATTTCATAAAATAATCTATAGTGACAATGATATATTTGTGCCCCCTAGCCGAGGCTGGGTTACATGTCACATAATCAATCCCCCACTTCATGAAGGGGCCCACTGAGATGATGGGAAATAACAGAGTGGGATGTGACCGCATTTTTCTAGTGTAAATATGACAAGGATGACATCGCTTCACTGCTTCCACACAATCTTAAAGACTGTGGGCCAGAAATAACCGGCACGTAATATCTTCTGGGCCGTTGCTAACCTAGATAAATGACCCCCACATGCTCCACTATGGGCATCATTCAGGACAATCTCTGCTTCCTCGTGGGTAATACATCGACGCAAAATGAAATCTACCCCTCTACGGTATAAAGTATCTCCTATGATGAGGTAGTTCTTGTCATGTAGGCATAGTTTACGTCATTCTTCTTGTGAGAAAGCTGCAGAATACGTCAAAGTCTGGAGATAGATAAGTATATCTCCATACTAGGGATCAGAGGTGGAAATCAAAAAAATGTGCTCATCTGGGAATGAGTCTTCTTCAATAGATACATCTTCTTCTATTGGAAATTATGCGATAAGCTCAGCAAAAACTAAGGATTTTTTGGATTTGGCAGACTGAAAGTCCAAGTCAAACTCTTAGAGCATGACTATCCATTTGTTGAATTTTCCTCCAACTATCCATCAAGAAAAAACATATTTAAAATGATTGACATCCGCCACTACCGTCGTAGTCCTTAGTAAGATGTAGTGACGTAACCTTTGAACAACATAAATAGATGCTAAGGCCAACTTCTCGACGTGGGAGTACCTGAGCTCAGGTCTGGCTAAAGCATGACTAAGATAGTAAATGACATGTTCTTGGAGCTTATCGTCCTCTTGGACTAGGACTACCCCTATGGTCGACTCAGACGTGACCAGATACAATATAAAATCCCTAGAGTAATCTGGTGGATGCAATAATGGTGCCGACAACAAAGATTTTTTCAATGCCTCGAATGCGATTTGTGCAGTTTAATCCCGTACAAATGGGGTGTCCTATTTTAACAGGCGCATGAAACCATTAGTAATCTTGGAATAGTTTACAATGAAATGTCAAAGAAAATTGGACTTTCCCTGCAAGCTCTGAAGCTACCTGATAGAATGAGGAGGAGGTAGATTTACAATGGCCTCAACTTTTAATGGATCCACCTGAACGCCTCTGTTAGAAATAATGAATCCGAGCAGTCTCCCTGACTCGACACAGAACACACACTTGTGGGGATTCAAGCGATTTTTATAGTATCTGCATCGTTCAAATATCAAATGCTAGTGATCTGGATGGTCAATCCTCTTACGAGAATGTGCAGGTAGATCATCAAGGTAGGGTTCAAAAATGGATTTAATATCATGAAAGGAAAAATTCATTGCCCGCTGAAAGGTTGCCCCAACATTTTTCAATCCAAAGGGCATTTTCTTGTACGCGAAGGTACCCTATGGACAAATGAAAGCAATTTTATGTTGGTCTTCTAGTTTTATTTGAATTTGATTATATCCGAAGAAACCATCCATAAATGAAAAAACTTCACTTCCCACGCAAGCATCAATAATTTGATCTATAAATGGCGTGGGATAGTTGTACTTAGGAAATTATTTGTTTAAATCTCTAAATTTGGTATAGACGTGTATAGTTCCTTGCTTCTTATCAACAGGAACAGGGTTGGATACCCATTCCATCAAAGCTATGGGATAAATAAAATCGGCTTTCAACAATTTTTCCACTTCAGCCTTCACTGCCACCGCTTTACACGGGTTAACAGGTCTCAACTTTTGCCGAACAGGTTTAGTAACAGGGTATGTTCAGATCTCGTGTTTGATTATAGATGGATCAATTCCTGGCATCTCCTCATATGACCAGGAAAAAACGTCGCGGAATTCCTTAAACAAGGCGGTATAAATCACAATCTCCTCAAGAGAGCAGTTTGTGCCGATATGTATATTTTCCACAATGTCAGGATTTACAGAGATGTTGATAGGGATGGTAGTAGAAATATTTGCCATATTCCCCTCAGCAAACATTCCTTCCCTTGGTAAGGGAGTAATTGGCATATCAACATCGTTTTCCAGTCTCATATGAAATTGTTGATTCTCTATCATTCTTAAGTCTGGAAGAAAATAGGATCGATGGTGAATATCTTCACAGATCTTATCTCATCTGCACATGGCTTCATCAGAAGGTAAAATCATATCTAAACAATATGTAGAATGCAAACAGTTTTTTGCCCAAGCAGGAAGATAGGCTTCTTCTAGTTCCTTTGAGACTGAGAGGGGGGCCGGAATGGGATCAACAGTGGTATGGGTGATAGCTTGATAAGCCACTTCCACTATCGATAAGGGCACTTCAGGTTAATGGTGGGAAGGGAGAACCCAAGGATCAGTCCTATAAAAAACTGTGGCTATGGACTTCCCCACACTAGTAGAACCTATATAATTAATCGAAGATGGAAGATTAAATGTGCCCATCAATGATGCATACATTCCAGCTCGTAAGCTCTATGTAATAGGTTTGTCCTGATCAATCAATGGTACAGTGGACTCATTAGATTCCATGCGGCCTTTTCGAGTAAAATTGAGTTGGTGAATAGTAACCAACTTCCCTTCATGTGGAAACACTACCGCCCGAAAGATGACCGATGCAATAGCAGACATGGCATAAGTCTAGCTTCTTCCCAAGAGAAAATTATAGTCCAAATGTGCATCAATGACCTCCACCTCAACAGACACCACTTTCCCTACCAGCTGAATTTCAAAAGCCGGGAGGATACCATGCGGACGGAATGACCTTCTGTCGAAAGCAGTAAGCAGGGTGTTTGATGGGACGAGCTCTGGGGATCCAAGAGCTTTCCAACATGACAAGGACATAACACATGTAGAAGCACCCTCATTGACAACTACCCTTCCAATGGTCTTTCCACCATGGATGACATTTATCAATAAGGCTACATGGTAAGGTAGGCGAATTTTGATATCAGACAAGTGAAATTTCGCCATGAGAATCAATGAGTCCATATTACCTAAGGCTGCTAAGAGTGCATCCCGCTAGGCATGACAACTCTGTAACACCTATAAAGCTGACATTGCACAAGGTGTCTAGGCTAATTCTTCCACTACGGAGTTGTTGGATGCAGCCCTAGCATTAGGATTATGCAAGGTATTCTTAAAGACACCTTTCGGTATCTTGGGAATAATTTTGGTAGGTTTCTCGATCGTGAGAGGGCTAGAAGTTTCACCCATGGACTTACCCTTCTCAGAGGTCTCTTTTTCATATTTCTTATTCTTGGTCTGTAGTAAATTTTGAGATCGAACCATGTTGATATAATTGGGTTCAGGGGCATTTGGAGTACCCCCTGTTGCATTTGAAGCTGAAGTAGAATTCTGTCCCTGGGGAAACAGATCCTTCAGGATAGCCGGTTGTTGAGATTTTAACAGCTTCTGAGCATGTTCCATAAGGGGACAAAGATGGGTGAGGTGATCTTCATGGCACAACTTACATGGGAATTTCACCTTCTTCTTTTCTCTCTTTCCCCCATCAACATTATTTGCGGGTTTCTTCTTGTTTTGATTTCCCTCCCCTTTTTTTCCTCTCTTCTTTTTCCCACCAGGCTACTGATTTTCCTTCTGAGAGGTCTGTGCAAAAACATTTGCATTTTGGGGTGAGGGGGTAGCCTTTGCTACCTCCGCCATAGAGTGTTTGACGGATAGCTGATGGAGCTGTTTGGACAAAGATTCTACAGTGGGAGAATTCACGAAACCAACCACACCATCGGCATGGAGTCCGAGCTTAGGTTTCTCTGCATCGTGTGTTGGCCTCGGTGCCTCAGGGATAATCTCGTATAAGATCCCAGACTGAGAATAAATCAAATCAAGATGCTGGGCCCTGAGGATAGATTATTCCTCATTCATCACTCCTTAATTAGACACATCCTTAGATATATAAGGTAATAGGGATTTAAGGAACCATTCTAGTAAGAACTCAGGGAGGAATATTGGCTTTAATAAGGCTCGTCCGCCTCCTCCACTCTTGGATGTGATCTGAGATATGGGTGGCCTTGTTCTCTCGAAAGGTAGACAACAAGTCCGTTCTGAAATCATATCGGACAGGAAGCTGGAAGTGACTAAGGAAAGCATTAGCCAAGTACCAAAAACTGCTGAACGCAGCAGAAGGCAACTCAATGTACCATTTTGCTGCAGTACTCGTCAAGGTTCTTTGGAACAGCCTCAACTGAACTGAATCTTCATTTAGTGAGTTGGAAGAGCACCATAAATGAAAAGTGGTGGCATGAGCCCCATGATATTCACCAACTTTGCCTTTGAATTTTGGGATGTCCGAAGGCAACTTGGTAGGTACAGGCGGCTAGGAGGGATCATGCCTCACTAGGTCATTCATCATTTTAGACAAATATGGCAAGTTTAACGTTGCCAGGAAAGGAAGCTTAGGTATAACCAGAGCACTAAAAGTACCCATTTGGGGATTAGAAGGACTTGCCCCCGTGTTCCCATATGTGAAGGTGGGGTTTCCCCCTGCTGCCGGTTGTGAAGTGGATGGGTTGCTTTGAAAAGGGTTCCATCCATAAGCCACAGGACTGTTTGTGTAAGGTGCAGTATAAGAGGTTCTGGCTGCCCCAGTCGAAACAAGGGTTTGAAATACAGGAGCAGGTATCCCTCTGCTAAAAATAAAAAAGGGAGAGCTCGTGAACGGAGCAGAAATTGGGGTTTGGAAACCTTTCCCATAAGGGTTAGTGTTTCTAAACTGCACCCCTACATAAGATGGTGTAGGGCCTACATATAGAGTAGATGGGGTAATATGCCCCCCATTCCAAGGAAATCCTTGGAAAAAAGCTAAGGATCCTATAGGACCACTCTGGGCAGTGTGTGTGAAGGAGGTAGGTACAATAGGTACACTAGGAATCCCAATGAGCATTCCACCAGAAGCACCTGCTAGACTTGTGGGGGTCGGTGGTTGAACCACTCAGCTCATTGAAGTTAAGGGTGTAGTAGGTATGCTTGTTCTAGGGGTACTAACTGGGGGAGGTATCACCCCTTTAGCCGGAGCGGCTGAGGTGAAGGTAAAATAACTTTCTCCTGCCCAGAGGGACACCAATCACGGGTGGATCAAAAGGATGAACCTGAATGATCACAGGATCATTTAAGTTAGTTAAAGGTGGATTAAAATTATTTGCAAACTCGTCAGCCTGCAAGTATTTTATCTCAAGTGTGTTTAAATTAAGACGGTTTTCCCTAAGTTTTGGTTCACCTGGAACTTCACTGAATCCTATCGGTTCAAATGAACCGTCTGTGTCCAATCTCCGCCTTTGAGGGCGAGGTGGAGGTTCCAATGTGATAAGAGGAGGAAGGTTTTGCAACCTTCATGACCTTCTGATAGGTTGGTCCTCCACGATTGTAAATTTTACTTTTCAAACCCTAGTATCGGCTAAACATAGACAAACCATAGAGAAATCACTACGAAAATTGCTAAAGTCTCAACAGTCAGAAAGGGTAAAAGATATGCTTTCCCGAAGAAAGCTGAAAGACAGTTTCTTGGCGTTCTTGAAGAGGTTCTTAGGCACAAGTGGAGGAATCACCCATCGCCCTACTACACTTTCAACAAGGGTTACCTTCCAAGCCCGTCCAAGGTGAACCTAAAATAGCCTTTCGGTTTACCTGTGCATGAACCCTAGATGTCAAGAGACTAGAGGCTACCTTAATTATACCAATAGTCTGGGGGGACAGTCACAAGCTTGATTCATACGCATGGGCAGGGTAGCGGAGCCCAAAACTCTGTCTAGGACAGAATCCCCAGATGCATAAAAACCTTGGTTTACATTTCAATAAGGAATCAGAGGGTTATCTCCTCAGTCCAATGCCTCCATGCTGCCTCGTGCTTGACTCCCGTTTGAGAGGAGCTTCCCAGATACTATTGATAAAGAGAAGGATTTACCTATCTATTGGCCCACTATGTCTGAATTTAAATACTTATGGGAAGTTTACACTTCCTATCCCACAAGTCTAGCCTAAGCTAGTAGGTGTATGGCCTTATAAAACAAAAAATTACTAATAAATTTTAATTATAGCGTTCATTTTAAGGGCTATTTTTTACTCAAAAGGAAAGTGGAGTGAAATACTGTGATGTTATTGACTCGATAAGAAATGTAAAAATAACAGGTGTATAAATCAATTTCAAAGCAAATGATCACTACTTAAAACAAGCTTCTCTTTGCTTTTTTTTTTTGTAAATATAAACTGATGAAAATGCCACTAATAAAGAGAAAACTAAGACTATATTTTTGTAATTTTTGAGATCTTATTTAAAACTGAAAATAAAATTAATCTATGCAAATCAAATGCAAAAGTTTCTAATGTTTTCTTTTCCCTTTTCAAATTCCTCAAAAACTACTATGCACCTAAATGAAAAATTCTTGAGTATGCTTGAATAAATTAACTGTATAAAGTAAGCAAAATGAAGTAAAGCATATTCATAAAACCAAATATCAACCACCTAACGAAGACTTGGAACACACCCAGCTAGGAAGATACAATGAATAGAAATCACTGAAATCAATCAAAGGCAAGTGACGAACCAACACTATTAAAAAATAGAGAGGTATACATGATATCTAGAACCCTGATCACTGATTCAGACAACCAACACTTGGACCTATTACCCAACAGGAAAATCCACTTCAAAATGCTAATAGAAAAATAATCCAAACAATAAAAACCAAGGGCTTAACTAGAAAGCACAAAGTATGGTCAATAGGGTCATCAAACTTATAGTGCAATGCCAATACTAAAGACCACTAAGCAAAACAAAATCAACATAAGGACAGAGACAAGCAAACCCTAACCCAAAAATTTTGTTGCTTAGCCTTGTACGTGATTGTGTACAAGAGCAACCCGCGTACTATACATGACTGTGCAATAGATCAACCCGCGTACATAGACCTCTGTACGTGACTATGTAGCACAACAACCCGCGTACAAGAGCTAAATTTTTCAAAAAAGAGAAAAATTATAAAAGTATTCAAACACCACTGCAAGTATGAACCAAGACAAGACACCACACACTGAATCAAAGCAAATATTGGGCACGTATCTATAGAGTTAACCCACAACAGTCTGGGCTCCCCAACAGAGTCGCTAGTTCTATTGTTCAGGAATAAACACCCTTATAACCTAGGGTTTGGGGTTACCAACTTACTTCTAAAACTTGCAGACAATTAGCTTTAGTTAAATGCAGAAAGGAAATAGGAAGAAATATTGGACTCACCCGATTACCGACGGTTGATCCGAGCTTTATCTTCTTTTTCTCTGCTTCTGTCCAAAGCTTTCAGGGATGCACCTCCTTCACCTGCAAAGAGCAAATTATCCAAGTACAATCTTATACATGTATATATAACATGCCAGATAAACAACATATATAGTGCTTTAATCAAATATATTCATCAAACCCTAATACATGAAAGAGACTCAATACAATTTTGGAAGAAGAATTATCTTTATTAACAATTAGTGAATGAGATAAGTGTACAACCCAACGCCTAAGACAAGGACTCCTCTGTAACCAAAGGACTTTGAGTTCTCCTGCTCCAAGACTTTTGAACATATACCACCAGCATAACTTTGCTCTCCAAAATTGATTGATTAATGCCCTCCACAAGGCCTCTATTTATACTTTGGAAAATAGAGTAGTTTTGAAGGTTGAGGAGGTTGAGACAGTTGAGATGGTTAATGATTAGGACTCAAATAATCTCCATTACTCATGATTTATATTTTTTAATGTCGAATGGAGGTGTATGCGACTATTAATATAAGCAACCTGTGTATGACACATGAGTCTCTTAAAGGAAACCCGCGTACAGATCTGTACGCGGGTTGTAATGGAGATAGTTGCGTATAGTACGTGGGTTGTCAACGAGGATAGTCACGTATGTACGCGAGTTTTAATGGAGATAGCCGGGTATGCCAATCTACACTTAGAAAAATAAAATGGCATGCTGGTTGAAGGATAAATGCATCTCATGCCATGCCCATCTATAGTGTTTAGGAAAACTTCAATCCTGAAATGTCCTTTTGTGTACCAACATAATGAATGTCAGCACTCAGATGAAGAAGTGCCATTTGGGTTGATAACAATGGTTGAGAGGCACTTGAAATTTATGAAGGGTTTGGTGAGACAATGATCACATGGTGAGGTTCTATGATGGAAGTATATACGGTATACCAAAACATGTTGTATGTTAATGAATATCTTCCTATTTTAGCGTTAAATCTCAATTTATGTCGCATTTGTGATCTGGACTCCAATAACAAATTTGAAGGGGAGCAAATGAAGGGGAAAGGTAGATTGAGAAAGCTGAAAGGTAATTATTATCTAGTGTATGTTTATTATATCCTTTATATTCTAATTGTATTTTCTAGTCATAAATGCTTCAATTAAGAGCATATACTTTGTTTAGGATATTTACACCTTTCTTTCATTTTAATGGTTATTGTCATTAAACAGTTGGTTGAGAATGGGATGCAATTCATTTATACATCGCAAACAATCTTGACTAGATGAAGGTATGGATTGAACGATGTGAACAATCGAGTCATGGAATATCATGGGAAGGTGTGGCTTCATTGGTAAAAGCAGCACAACGCAATGGATATAGCAATCTAACATAAAGGGAAATCGATTTGGCATATGGTGTAAAAGATAAAATGGAAAGCATATAATTAATCAATCCCTCTAAATCTTTTATTTTTCAAATTACATTTTGACGTACATGTTCTTATTTTCCATGTATTGCTGCATAAGGACTGAATGGTTGTGTAATATTTTCGTGTATTTCTTATTGCAGGTAAAACACCATAAGGCTATGGTCTGCAATGGAGGTAGATATCAGATCAAAAAATTGGATGAAACAAAGAAAACATCAGATTCTGGGGTATCGGTTGTCTTTGAGGTTACCAATGTTTCATCTAGAACTGACAGAAATCAAAAATTCTTAGAAAATCGATACTATGGGTATTTGGAAGATATTATACAGTGTGACTTTAAATTCTTTAAGGTAGTTCTATATGTTGTCAAATGGTACAGGTTACAATTGAATCAACGTGATCCCGATAGAACTATTATTGAACATGATAATGGATTTGAATAGAGCCTGTTATCACTCCAGGAAACTACCTAGGGTTATAAGCTAGGTATGCCTGGTAACTTAAGAATTCAATACTTTTCAGTAAGTGGATCGAGGGGATACTAAGATAGCACAATGGAAAGATTTCTTATCAAAATAGTCTAATGAGCCAGTGCTCTTAGAAACTGTAAATCAGATGGTCAAATAACAGAAAGGTATGAGGAATATTGCCTAGACAACCAAGTACATTAACATGCAGGGTTTATGCAACCAAGTACATACATAACACAGGGTCACACTAAGCAATAAGAAGTTCCTCCATTCAAATCATGAGCATATGCTAAGCTAATTCAAACAGAGTGCAGAATAATGATGGATGAAAAAGTCTGATTACAGAAACAAGAGGAAACTGTGATTTTTTATTAGAGTAAGCAACCAAAGCATAGGTAAAGTTTCTCCAAGCTCGAACCCCTTGTTCTCCAAATGTCTTTGGCTTTATAGCCTTACAAGATAATCTACAGATCCTAAAAATATGGATCTGTTGAGTTAACTAAAACACTAACTGGACAGCAAATGCAAAAAGATGGGGATTGATCCCTAAAATCAAGGAAATGACAATGAGTTGGTCTTCTTTATAGTGCTCGATGGTTGATGAAGTGAAGTTAGCCTCCCAAGGCTCGGTGGAATTTGATTGGTACATAATAGAATTGAATGCCTAGAAATCTTGAGATGATTCTTTGACTGTTTATATTTGGCTGATACGGTATTTTTTTTTTTTGATTGATGAATTCCCTGCCACCTGTACATTTGATCTTCTTGTTGGAAAACTTGACTGGAAAGGTGAATCGAATCCTTAACAGCTGCACAAAATCTGGAGTATTTGCTGCCTTCTATCATCTTTGTTCTTCATCAAGTCTTCAACAAATTTAATCCACATTAATGAGCTATGGACAAGTCGAATAGTTCATCTTTGGCTTTAAACAGTTGATTGCCCAGAAAATGAGTAACCAATTCCACCTGGCCAAAATACTTCAAACACAAAATAGAACTTTGATACTGATATAATTAATTATGTTTCATCTTTATAATCCACCCTTGAAGCATTTGGAAAAAACAATCTCGGATCTGTGTAAAAAGAAGATCTCTCTGCCCACTCTTGTATTCTATTGCAGCAGTTGCTCAACAAATTCCACACTAGCATTTCTGGTGTTCTTAGATGAGTCCAAAGTCGTGGCCCAAGAACCCCTTCCTTCATCCATAGTCCAAATTTTGACAGTTGCATCCCAAGATGCTGTAACTATTTGTTGGCAAGAAGATTCCATGATTTGCAAACATGAAATAGTATCGTCATGGACTCTGACGTTTGCAAGAGCACGACCATAATCTACTGAGTAGACATAAACACAATTATCAAATGATCCTGCAAGGACAATAGGATATGCGTCCATGCTGTTAGCCAAGGCAAGAGAAGAGAGTGGTAAATTTCCAAGTTTGGTAGAACGCAGTTGAATACCATCTGTAACAGAGTAAACCTTGATAAAACCATCTATGCCAACAGAAAACATTGTAAGGCACTCTGATGCATTCTCCTCAGAAAGGATGATCGCACAAGCAGCTCCTCTATGCATCTTTAGAGATCTTGGCTCTGAAAAACGTTGTCGTAATCCATTCATGCAAATGTTGAGAAACATGCTTACATTCCAAAGCTTGTCTATGTTTAATAATGAAATCATCAGCATCATTTTCCCATGGTGACAATATCACATCCCCAACAGGATCTCCTCTCTGTCGTGTCCCAAATTTCAAGTTATCCCTTCTGTAAATGTCATTCAAATGCTCAGGATGGAAAATCCTGCAAACCCTGGGGCAGGGCTTTTCACTCCTGAAAATGAAAATGCAATAGCACATGTCGCCTTGGAATTAGCTGTATAGAGAGGAGAGATATGATCTTGAACAGAACGATCTGGAGAAGATTGC
This sequence comes from Pseudotsuga menziesii, assembly GCA_001517045.1. NCBI lineage: Eukaryota > Viridiplantae > Streptophyta > Pinopsida > Pinales > Pinaceae > Pseudotsuga > Pseudotsuga menziesii. Next base: position 63,539 of record LPNX010096586.1, read on the forward strand.
AGGGGAAATCGAAAATAATGCCGAGAGGATCTGGACAAGAGCTCGTTTTTTGTACATTTTACAGTTAAGGAACAAAAGGCCTGTCCATCCCAGTGCTGCAAGCGATCCTTTCATGCAATTGCTTGCCCAGTAACACCCTGCCATTCTTGAAGCAGGCACCAAAGGAGATTGTGAAGAGAAATTACCCAGAGAACGGCATAGTAAGCAGCGATGATATATGATTAAGCATGAATTTACTTTCTAATTCTCTGCTCTATACGATACCATATATAACACAAGCATCAAATGGAGGGACGATCAGTGCAATATTTCTTCTGTTAATTTCTAGAATCCTCTTCTACAACCATTTAAAACAATCCCGAGGGTAGTTCCCTTTCAATTATTAAGCTAACTAAAGCCTGAGAACCATAATATGCAATAGTGACAGGAGATGTGTCCATCTTAGCTTGAGTATATATTTGTTAAAGACTCTTCTGAACTAACTGGCATAGACGAGCTGCAAGAAAGGCGGCCTTAGTTATAATGGCAAAATCTTGTTCGTATTCTCTGATACTCATCTTCGCTCAAACACAAAATGCAATCCAGCAATGCATAGTTGAAACCATTGGGGCCTAGTCCATGTTCAGCCATGACATCTGGGATCTTGATTAGATCCTTAATGTTGACAGCACATTCAAAGAAAAACATCATTTGTGGGATCCAAGTTGATCACTGGTACTTTTCTGCCAAATGTAATTTCGCTTTCCAAAGCTTGATACAACTGTTCTGTTTCCTGTAAGGGCCACCTATTAACACAAAGACATCTAAAATAACCATCTGTCATAATAATATCTTGTGTAAGGATCTTTGTACCGCTAATAAAGCTCTTCAAGGTGTCACATATGAAGTCACTATATAGCTTGACATTGGAGCGTATTTGGAAGCACGATCTTTAAATTTGCATATGGAAACATTTTCGGTAGCTAAAATCATTCTAACAGACTGCCTTAGCTGCCGAAACTGGCCTGTTTCGGCAGTTAATTAAACTTCCACAGACTTAGTTAGCTGCCGAAAACTAAGATTTTGAATTTTGAAGGCCATGACTCACAGAAATAAATTTTTTGACCCATTCTATCACCCAAAATGACGGTGGTCAATTTGGGAGATAACATCTGGCTCCTACTCGGGGATGGAATCCTCCCAGTGAGGTTCCGAAGAATCCCAGAACCAAGTAGTTCTAGTAGCCTTTAGCATTGGGCATGGAGCCATCAAGTCTTTAACACTGATCCCTCTGCAAACCTGTATCCCACCTGTAGCTTACATGCAGCCTGCTCTGCTTATTCAAGAACTGAACAAAATTGAAAAAGGTCTAACTACTCGTATGGCGAGCTTATTTCTCTACCTACCCCTACGCTAACCAACTGTACTGCCTTTTATCAAGTGGATGCTGATTTCCATAGCAGCCATCTAAGCAATTTGGATACTGAAAACATCTCATCTTTCTCTCCAATCAGCAAATGATGTTTGACATGAATCAACAATAATAAGAAGTCTTTCAGGAAACCATACCTACCCAGACACACTGGCAAGCTAAGGAAATCTGAAATCTCCAGGTTCTTTGAAAAGTATAGGTCAATGAAAACTGCCACTGGATCTTTGAAAGGAAGATAAGTAACATGCTGCTCCTTGGAAAACAGCTGCACATCTATGGCAGCCTCATGCTCAGCCATGATTGTTTCTCTACAAGAGGACTGATCATCTTCTTGTCTTCTTGAAATTAGTGATTGATCATCAAAGATGGGAGCTTCCTCCTCAGACAAATGTACACAAGATGGTGACATAATAGGCTTGACATCATGTGAATTTTGATCAGCTGAAAATATGTAATTGTCTATATCATCATTAGTTACCATAGGCTCTTCTTGATTTGCAAACTGGTCATAAAATTCATAGCCATACCTGTCTTTGGAATACTCTGCACACACTAAAAAAACTGATTCTGAATCTGAAATGCACTCACCCTCAAGCTGCTGGTCCAAATCTGTTTCATACCCACTGCTTTCATACTCGGAGTCTGAAATGTCATGACTGTCTTCTTGCACATATGTTTGCAGATTTTCAGAGTCAGCCTGCATTCTGATCCACCTAGATGCACGGATGTTTTCCTCTACCTTTTGCGCATCCTCAAACAACTGGGTTAATGATGAAGACTCCCTTTCTAGCAGAAGAAGGGCGAGTTTTGAATGAAGACACATAACATAGTGTATCATAGCAATTGTTTCTGTAGGCCTGATCTCCAAGGGCATGTCATGATACATGCAGTTAAACTTTCGATTGAAAATAGGCAAAGTTTGGCTCCGCTCTCTCTTCAAAGCATAAAAGTCAGCAAGGTAAGAATCAAAAGATTTGTATTTGCCCCAATACTTCAGGAAAGCATTAGAGAAATCGGTCCAAGAGCCAATTGAATTAGCTCTTAGGCTTTTAAACCATATAGCAGAGTCTTTGATCAAAGACTTGGAGAAATATCTCATGACCACATCTTCATGGGTAAGTTGAAAACGATCAACAAAATCCAAAAAGGATTCCACGTGTTCCTCAGCTGAAGTTTGATTCTCTCCAGAAAACCAAGGGAGATATTTATAACAATCATCGGGATAAGGATGAAGAAAAAGGGGCAGCTTTAAAGGCTTGAACATCTTCATCCGGATCTTAACTTGAAAGGCTGTGGGCTGACCATGAGAGTTAATGGGTTCATGACAAGGTACAGAAATTATAACAAGAGGGGCTGAGATCTGTACAGGGTCTGAAACAATTTCTATACTTTCGAGGTCACATGGCTGATCAGATTCTGAAGGCAACGAAATACAGTGGTCATCTTTGTGAATGGGCCGAGGTAAAGCTATCGAATCTACATCTACAATGCAGGGCTGCAGGCTTTCCTCTTCTAAAGATGAATATATACAAGAAGGATGATGATTTTCTGAATATACAAAACAGAAAAAAATTCTCTTTACATGCGAAGGGAAAAGAATGAAAGAGGTAATAAAGAACAACAACAGTTCATGAAGCAAACTAATGAACTGATACCTGGGCTTTGATTTGAGCTTCTTCATATTTTATCAACAGGATCCTCCCCAGTGGAGTCTTTGAATGTGGAGTTTCCAGATAGATTCTTACAACCAATATAATGTTCGGCCTTTGTCTATCATAAAAAACTGAAACTATGTCTTCTCCCAGGGAAGCTTGCTTCACTCTCCGTTCCCCGGCAACAGCGCCAATTTGTTATCACTCCAGGAAACTACCTAGGGTTATAAGCTAGGTATGCCTGGTAACTTAAGAATTCAATACTTTTCAGTAAGTGGATCGAGGGGATACTAAGATAGCACAATGGAAATATTGCTTATCAAAATAGTTTAATGAGCCAGTGCTCTTAGAAACTGTAAATCAGATGGTCAAATAACAGAAAGGTATGAGGAATATTGCCTAGAAAACCAAGTACATTAACATGCAGGGTTTATGCAACCAAGTACATACATAACACAGGGTCACACTAAGCAATAAGAAGTTCCTCCATTCAAATCATGAGCATATGCTAAGCTAATTCAAACAGAGTGCAGAATAATGATGGATGAAAAAGTTTGATTACAGAAACAAGAGGAAACTGTGATTTTTTATTAGAGTAAGCAACCAAAGCATAGGTAAAGTTTCTCCAAGCTCGAACCCCTTGTTCTCCAAATTTCTTTGGCTTTATAGCCTTACAAGATAATCTACATATCCTAAAAATATGGATCTGTTGAGTTAACTAAAACACTAACTGGACAGCAAATGCAAAAAGATGTGGATTGATCCCTAAAATCAAGGAAATGACATTGAGTTGTTCTTCTTTCTAGTGCTCGATGGTTGATGAAGTGAAGTTAGCCTCCCAAGGCTCGGTGGACTTTGATTGGTACATAACAGAATTGAATGCCTAGAAATCTTGAGATGATTCTTTGACTGTTTATATTTGGCTGATACGGTATTTTTTTTTGATTGATGAATTCCCTGCCACCTGTACATTTGATCTTCTTGTTGGAAAACTTGACTGGAAAGGTGAATCGAATCCTTAACAGCTGCACAAAATCTGGAGTATTTGCTGCCTTCTATCATCTTTGTTCTTCATCAAGTCTTCAACAAATGTAATCCACATTAATGAGCTATGGACAAGTCGAATAGTTCATCTTTGGCTTTAAACAGTTGATTGCCCAGAAAATGAGTAACCAATTCCAACTGGCCAAAATACTTCAAACACAAAATAGAACTTTGATACTGATATAATTAATTATGTTTCATCTTTATAATCCACCCTTGAAGCATTTGGAAAAAACAATCTCGGATCTGTGTAAAAAGAAGATCTCTCTGCCCACTCTTGTATTCTATTGCAGCAGTTGCTCAACAAATTCCACACTAGCATTTCTCGTGTTCTTAGATGAGTCCAAAGTCATGGCCCAAGAACCCCTTCCTTCATCCATAGTCCAAATTTTGACAGTTGCATCCCAAGATGCTGTAACTATTTGTTGGTAAGAAGATTCCATGATTTGCAGACATGAAACAGTATCATCATGGACTCTGACCTTTGCAAGAGCACGACCATAATCTACTGAGTAGACATAAACACAATTATCAAATGATCCCGCAAGGACAATATGATATGCGTCCATGCTGTTAGCCAAGGCAAGAGAAGAGAGTGGTAAATTTCCAAGTTTGGTAGAACGCAGTTGAATACCATATGTAACAGAGTAAACCTTGATAAAACCATCTCTGCCAACAGAAAACATTGTAAGGCACTCTGATGCATTCTCCTCAGAAAGGATGATCGCACAAGCAGCTCCTCTATGCATCTTTAGAGATCTTGGCTCTGAAAAACGTTGTCGTAATCCATTCATGCAAATGTTGAGAAACATGCTTACATTCCAGAGCTTGTCTATGTTTAATAATGAAATCATCAGCATCATTTTCCCATGGTGACAATATCACATCCCCAACAGGATCTCCTCTTTGTCGTGTCCCAAATTTCAAGTTATCCCTTGTGTAAATGTCATTCAAATGCTCAGGATGGCAAGTCCTACAAACCCTGGGGCAGGGCTTTTCACTCCTGAAAACGAAAATGCAATAGCACATGTCGCCTTGGAATTAGCTGTATAGAGAGGAGAGATATGATCTTGAACAGAACGATCTGGAGAAGATTGCAGGGGAAATCGAAAATAATGCCGAGAGGATCTGGACAAGAGCTCGTTTTTTGTACAGTTTACGGTTAAGGAACAAAAGGCCTGTCCATCCCAGTGCTGCAAGCGATCCTTTCATGCAATTGCTTGCCCAGTAACACCCTGCCATTCTTGAAGCAGGCACCAAAGGAGATTGCGAAGAGCAATTACCCAGAGAACGACATAGTAAGCAGCGATGATATATGATTAAGTGTGAATTTACTTGCTAATGCTCTGCTCTATACGATACCATATATAACACAAGCATCAAATGGAGGGACGATCAATGCAATATTTCTTCTGTTAATTTCTAGAATCCTCTTCTACAACCATTTAAAACAATCCCAAGGGTAGTTCCCTTTCAATTATTAAGCTAACTAAAGCCTGAGAACCATAATCTGCAATAGTGACAGGAGATGTGTCCATCTTAGCTTGAGTATCTATTTGTTAAAGACTCTTCTGAACTGACTGGCATAGACGAGCTGCAAGAAAGGAGGCCTTAGTTATAATGGCAAAATCTTGTTCGTATTCTCTGATACTCATCTTCGCTCAAACACAAAACGCAATCCAGCAATGCATAGTTGAAACCATTGGGGCCTAGTCCATGTTCAGCCATGACATCTGGGATCTTGATTAGATCCTTAATGTTGACAGCACATTCAAAGAAAAACATCATTTGTGGGATCCAAGTTGATCACTGCTACTTTTCTGCCAAATGTAATTTCGCTTTCCAAAGCTTGATACAACTGTTGTGTTTCCTGTAAGGGCCACCTATCAACACAAAGACATCTAAAATAACCATCTGTCATAATAATATCTTGTGTAGGGATATTTGTACCGCTGATAAAGCTCTTCAAGGTGTCACATATGAAGTCACTATATAGCTTGACATTGGAGCGTATTTGGAAGCACGATCTTTAAATTTGCATATGGAAACATTTTCGGCAGCTAAAATCATTCTGACAGACTACCTTAGCTGCCGAAACTGGCCTGTTTCGGTAGTTAATTAAACTTCCACAGACTTAGTTAGCTGCCGAAAACTGAAATTTTGAATTTTGAAGGCCATGACTCACAGAAATAAATTTTTTGACCCATTCTATCACCCAAAATGACGGTGGTCAATTTGGGAGATAACATCTGGTTCCTACTCGGGGATGGAATCCTCCCAGTGAGGTTCCAAATAATCCCAGAACCAAGTAGTTCCAGTAGCCTTTAGCATTGGGCATGGAGTCATCAAGTCTTTAACACTGATCCCTCTGCAAACCTGTATCTCACCTGTAGCTTACATGCAGCCTGCTCTGCTTATTCAAGAACTGAAAAAAATTGAAAAAGGTCTAACTGCTCGTATGGCGAGCTTATTTCTCTGCTTATTTTTATTTGCTAATAAAAATAAAGTGATTATAGCTATAAATATTTAATTTGATTTATATTTGAAATATTTAATTTCCATAAAATATTTTATATGTAATTTTAGAATTTATCATTATATTTTTGTTTTGAATGTTTTAAGTTTATTTTAAAAAAGTATTTAATTTAAATAAGATATTTATATATAAGAATGTAGTTAGCAAAATTGATGTCCAAAATTTTTACTTCGTTTATTGCTATAATAAAAAGATCTCGATGTTAAGAATGTAGAACATAACATTAATGTTTTTTTTAATCTTTTACATGCCTTATGGCTCACGAAAAGATATGAAATTCCAATTTTTTCATATACCTTTGATCTTACCGCAACTTTATAGTTTGGTGACAAACATCAAAATCATTTTAGATATTTAGACTTTGTTAAATTGCCACAACAATGGCTTCTTAAGTCATTTAAATGTTGTCATTCCACCCACCAAAGTTTGACTCTCCTAATTGTTGTCATTCCACCCACCAAAGCTTGAGTCTCCTCAAGAGCATATTTGTGACTTATAGCTATTAAATAAGATATATGTCAAAGTTATTAGTAAAAGTGTATGTGATCATAAATCATTGTTCTCTTCTTTCTTTTATTAGGAATTTATGACTTTTTTATTATTATGGTGATGACAATGATGACGACAATGTTACCATATTGGTCTATCATACTTTTTATATTGAATCCAAGCTTAAAAAGGGAACAAATAAGATTATAATGATTATAAAAGAATTGGGCCCTTCATCAACATCATCATCATCATCAGCATCTTCATCATCATCGTCTTCATCATCACACATCATCATACATCATCGTCTTCATCATCATCATCATCACACATCAGCATCCTCATCACACATCGTCGTCATCATCATCATCATCATCATCATCCTCACCATCCTCCTCCTCCTCATCATGTTCATCATCATCAACATCATCTTCATCATCATCATCATCATCTTCATCATCATATTCATCATCATCATCATCATCATCATCATCATCATCATCATCATCATCTTCATGAACATCATCATCATGTGGTTCATCATTGCCATCATCCTCACCATCCTCATCGTCATCATGAACATCATCATAATCATCATCATCTTCATCATCATCAACATCATCTTCATCATCATCATCATCATCATCTTCATCATCATCTTCATCATCTTCATGAACATCATCATCATGTGGTTCATCATCGTCATCATCCTCACCATCCTCATCGTCATCATGAACATCATCATCATGTGGTTCATCATCGTCATCATCCTCACCATCCTCATCGTCATCATGAACATCATCATCATCATCATCATCATCTTCATCATAATCAACATCATCATCTTCATCATCATCATCATATTCATCATCATCAACATCATCATCACACACATCATCGTCATCATCATCATCAACATCATCATCATCAACATTGTCATCATCACACATCATTATCATCATCATCACACATCATCATCTTCATCACACATCGTCGTCATCATCATCATCATCACCATCCTCATCATCATCATGAACATCATCATCATCATCATCATGTTCATCATCATCAACATCATCATCATCATCTTCATCATAATCTTCATCATCATCATCATCATCTTCATGAACATCATCATCATGTGGTTCATCATCGTCATCATCATCATGAACATCATCATGATCATGATCATCTTCATCATCATCAACATCATCTTCATCATCATCATCACCATCTTCATAGTCATCTTCATCATCATCTTCATCATCATCAACATCATCATCATCATCAACATCATCATCCATCAACATCAACATCATGATCATCCATCATCATCATCATTGTCGTCATCGTCGTCATCATCACCAACAACATCGTCGCCATCGACAGTATCATCAGCGTCATCATCATCATCATCATCAACATGGTTAGCATTTTCATCATTTCATATGATATCAAGACAGTCATCACCATCATCATCATTATCATCATCTTCATCATCATCATTATCGTCATCTTCATCATCATCATCTTCGTCTTCATCATTAGCATCATCTTCATCCTCATAATCAACATCCTCATCTTCATCATCATCATCATCATCATCATCATCATCATCATCATAATGATCGGTGTCATGGATAACATCATGATCATCATCGACATCATCATCATCATCATCAACGAGATCCTCATCCTCATCATCATAGATTCACTGCACACATAAAGACTCACATAGATACACCCCCCTCTTTGTATATAAAAAAATAAAACATAGTATAAATAAATAAAATAAATAAAATAAATAAAACATATATAAATAAAACATATATAAATAAAACATAGTATATATATATAAATAAATAAAATAAAGCATAAATAAATAAATAAATTAAAACATAAAACAATATATATAAATAATAATAAAACAATTATTTATAATACATATATATATAAATAAAATAACAAAAACATAAAAGCACAAAAAACACTAACTGTGGCGCGCTATTTTCCTTTAAGCTTCACTATAAAGCTTCTTCTGTGCATCTTGTTGGGTGCTTGTGTTCATTGATCACAGGAAAGCTTTCCCCTGTGCTGTGCATCTTGTCGGGTGCTTGTCGTTCAGTGATCAAGGGTTAGTCTGCCCAACTTGTCGGGGAACAATATCAGTGGGAGCAACTACTTGGACAGTGGGAGCAACGATTTGGACCGTCCACAAAGAGTACGGAGAGTGGATAATTGCGGTTTTGTAGCTGACAAGGAGGCCAATTGTCAGTCGAGACAATGGATCCCAAAATTGTGAGGACCGTGCCCTAATTCATGTCTATTTTTAAATTGTTAATATAGTCCTGCAAATCTCCAGGGTTTCTTAGCCAACATAGGAAAGGCATAGGCTATTAGAGCAGGCTTAGACCCAGGTTGTGTAGGGTTGGTAGGTTTCAATCCCGCCTTCTTAATTTAGGCTTTGGATAAAGCAAACCCCCGTTTTTACGGGGTCGAATGGTCCTCACTATCTCGTCCAATGGTGATGTGTTCCTTCTCACTCGGTTATGGTGAACGTGATCTTGTGTGGGTGAGCAATTAGACACCTCATTTATATACCTTGCCTACTTGATTACTTTACTTTTACCAACAACCCAAAGGGTCTCTGTCTATAGTTCCTGCTTCTTCACCAACTTGAATCCTTCCTTATAAGCTTTCAAACATGGGTTTTTTTCGCTGTACATGCATTTACATTGATCAGCTAATGACAGACCCAATTTGACAGTTTCAGCTAACTCGCATTTGACCATATTGGCTGATATGGATTCTGAAGTCTGGCCAGTCTGAGCCTTACAATTAGTGGATGAACCCATCACATTTTGGTTTCCATTCAAATTGGTTTGATTTTTTTTATGTGAGTTATCTCAGCAACTAGTTCCCAAATAAGCTATTAAGCTGACCCCACCCAAATGAGATGCTTAAGGGAGGTTTAGAGAAGGATTCGAGTTCCACCATAGCCACGATAGTTAGAGTTTTTTGCTCACATGTATGCTCGGTCCGTTGGAGAAGGATGAAAATCGGTTGCTGCCCCAAGCAGGATTGCCGAGCCATGTTTTGTTATAAGCAAGAAACTAGAACCTAACCCCTAGATCATTGAAGATCATTATAAAAGCCCTAGGTTAGAAAGAAACTCGAACCTAACCCAGTATTTTCCAAATTGTAGCAACAACATGGGTTTGCTAGAATTCTGCCAAATGTTATGGATTTCTTCTTTAAGGTGTTTTATTATAGAAACCTTATATTAGAAATAAAATCGAACCTAACCCAGTAATTCCCAAGCTCTAAACACCATGAGAGCTTGGACTATACAATATATTTTCATTAAGTGATTGAATGAAGTAATCCACTTACAATAACTATTTTTTCAAAATATTAAATTTTTTTCTACATACCTGTTAATATCATCATCAAACAAAATTGTCCGTGAGGACAGAGTTCAAGAACCTTGTCCACATGAACTATATCTCACAAAAGACAACAAGTGTTCAACCAAGCAACGGTGACGATTCATGGTATTATGCTTCACAAGTTTGCGATGTTGCAACCTAATGAAACATAATAACATGAATTGTCACCATTATTAGCCAACACTTATTAGCTATTTTAGAGTTAGTGAATTGAAAGTGGCTAAGTCAACGCAAAAAAGAAAGGTAATAAGTTTGACTAAATAAACTATTTTGATAATTGTACCTACATCTTCCGCTACATGCATTGCTTGCATGCCTCACCTATCTCGATGTAATATCAAAATTATTATTATTGGTATGTGTACCTTCTCTTACTGACAGTCTTCTTCCTATTTATTCTCCAAAAAAACTATATTATAGGGCCTTTTGGCATGACATTGTTTTGCATGCAAATTTTATTTTGTCAATCTTAGAAAGAAACTCGAACCTAACCCAGTATTTTCCAAATGGTAGCGACAACAAGGGTTTACTAGAATTCTGCCAAATGTTATGGATTTCTTCTTTAAGGTGTTTTATTATAGAAACCCTATATTAGAAAGCAACTCGAACCTAACCCAGTAATTCCCAAGCTCTAAACACCATGAGAGATTGGACTATACAATATATTTTCATAAGTGATTGAATGAAGTAATCCACTTACAATAACTATTTTTTCAAAATATTAAATTTTTTTCTACATACAGGTTAATATCATCATCAAACAAAACTGTCCATGAGGACATAGTTCAAGAACTCTGTCCACATGAATTATATCTCAGAAAAGATAACAAGTGTTCAACAAGGCAATGGTGAAGATTCGTGGTATTATGCTTCACTAGTTTGCGATGTTGCAACCTAATGAAACATAATACCACGAATCGTCACCATTATTAGCCAACACTTATTAGCTATTTTAGAGTTAGTTAATTGAAAGTGGCTAAGTCAACGCAAAAAAGAAAGGTAATAAGTTTGACTAAATAAACTATTTTTATAATTGTACCTACATCTTCCATTACATGGATTTCTTGCATGCCTCACCTATCTCAACATACTATCAAAATTATTATTATTGGTACCTAACAAGGAGAACCTAGATAATGCCTATAAACGAGTCATTAATGGTGATGATAAAAATAGTTTTACCTTTGAATTGCTTCAATAGCCTATAAATAGTAAAGAATCCCTACTCTAGTAATATCATTTCATGAAATAAAACACACCATAATCCACGCGTAATTTGATAAATGGATGGAAATAACTATCAATGGGCAATAATAATAATAAAAATATACCGATAGATCTTAGTTTAGTGATGTATTGAGGTTTATACCACATATTTGATAGTGTATGCATCCAATACTTGCTAGTTACTTGATCACTAATATTAATTGATATGCCATCACTCTTATTGGTAACTCCAATTTTTTCACATTTCTAGTAACCTACAAATTCCAAACTCTTTGTTTTCACGGAGTTTTTGTGAGGTTATGGGTGCAAAAATAGTGGATATTGGCATCCTAAGGTTGATATTGGTACCTTCAATTTTTTAAATACCATGATAGTTTTATCGTTGCTAATCCCAAGGATCCTCCTTAATTGATACATCATGATAGTTTTATGATTTCTAACCCCAAGGGTCATCAATTGGTAGACACTCATGTGAAAGCTCACATAGGCCTCAAGATCAAATCTAAAAGAAGAAGAAAAATGTAAAATTAAGTTTAAATTTAAATAAGAAAAATATAAAATTAATTACCATTTTATGCAATATTACATACATAAATATTTTATTATTAAATATTAGAATATTTAAAATATTTTATTATTATAAATTTAGTGTTGCCTTAGGGTTGAAAATTAATATGGGAAAACAAGTTAGCGTTTCCTTAGGGTTGAAGATTAATATGGGAAAAAAAGCATCATCATGACAAGCTAAAAGGAATAAATCAACAAATATTACAGACTGGTATAAATGTATTTAAAACATTCTTTTCATTCCTGAATGTGCCAAGTAGCAGATCTGGAAATGTCCTCTCTTCACCACCATGGATTAGATATATATATGAACTACAGAGTAGCACTGAAGAGGTTAAAACATCCACTTTACAGGATCTCCAAGAACTCAACATCATTATTTTTCCATTACTATAAAGGAATTGTACTAGAAGATTTTCCTGGACTTGTTGATTTCATGGTGAAGTTGAACGTAAATGATAAACAGAGAGGAGCACTAAGCAAGCTACAACACTTTGTAGGAAATCAAATGAGCAGATATATAATGTCTACAGCATTCTGCATACATCCTTCACTTGAATGATGTTAGTTCTTGGCGATCATGTAGAGTTGATGTTTGGTTGCTCTATCGGTTGCTTCTTGGAATTTATAATAAACTTGGCCCAATGTCATGATTCAACCGTGAGGTGCTTAGTTGAATGGAAATTTGGTTAGATAATACTTGGCCATTAATGGACAATCATGAATCTTATGGTTTATGCTTTGGGTCTTGAAGCAAGTAATAGGTATTTTGATGTCCATTTTTTATTTGAACATTTTATGTCAATTTTCACCGTGTTTGATTTTTTTTTGCCCCTCTTACAATTAACACGATAAGATGACCTTTGTGGTTTAGACAGTTGGTTAGCGTTAGAATTATTCCCTGGTGTGAGTGATATTTGATGTTTCCTTGCCCTTTTTCCATCCCTTGGTTTCATCAAATCATTGAGGAAGGCATGATATAGTTAATTTAAGAGCCTTTTGATTTGTGTGAATAGTCTTTTTTGGTTCTTTCTACTATGGGATTGCCTTAGGGTTGAAAATTAGCATGGGAAAACAAGTTAGCATTGCCTTAGGGATGAAAATTAATATGTGAAAACAAGCATCATCAAGACAAGCTAAAAGGAATAAATCAGCAAATATTACAGACTAATATACATGTATTTAAAACATTCTTTTCATTCTTGAACGTGCCAAGTAGCAGATATGGAAATGTCCGCTCTTCACCACCATGGATTATATATATATATATGATTGTTGTAGGTTACCACTGGGAAATATGCCTCTGAAGTGATGTCCTATGCACTACAGATTAGCAGTGAAGAGGTTAAAACATCCACTCTATAGGATCTCCAAGAACTCAACATCATTATTTGTCCATTACTGTAAAGGCGATGTACTAGAAGATTTTACTGGACTTGTTGATTTCACCGTGATGTTGAACGTAAATGATAAATAGAGAGGAGCACTAAGCAAGCTACAACACTTTGTAGGAAATCGAACGAGTAGAGATATAATGTTTGGATAATTATGCATACATCCTTCACTTGAATGATGTTAGTTCTTGGCAATCCTAACATCATTCAAGTGAAGGATGTATGCAGAATGCTGCAATATCATGATTCGACCATGAAGTGCTTAGTTTCCTGGAAGTTGGGTTAGGTAATAATTGGCCATTAATGGAAAATCATGAAGCTTATGGTTTATGCTTTGGGTCTTGAAGCAAGTACTAGGTATTTTGATGTCCTCTATTTTTTATTTGAACATTTTATGTCAATTTTCACCGTGTCTGATTTTTTTTTGTCCCTCTTACAATTAAAACGATAAGATGACCTTTGTGGTTTAGACAGTTGGTTAGCTTAAGAATTATTCCATGGTGTGAGTGATAGTTGACGTTTCCCTGCCCTTTTTCCATCCCCTTGGTTTCATCAATTCATTGAGGAAGGCTATGATATGGTTAATTTAAGAGCCTTTTGATTTGTGGGGTATAGTCTTTTTTGGTTCTTTCTACTATGGTATTGCCTTAGGGTTAAAAATTAGTACGAGAAAGCAAATTAGAGTTTACTTAGGGTTGAAAATTAATATGTGAAAACAAACATCATCATGAATATACATACTAGATCGGCATAAAACTTTGTTTCATAGAGCAGTATGGGTGAACAATAGAAGACTACAAATCAATGATAAGTTAGGGATAATATTCATTATAAAAGGACCTTTGGGTAGGTAGAACAGGGCATCAATTCATCCTCCATTGGATTCCTTCAACCATTCATCTTGCTCCCCTTCGTTCGTGGGTCTCAAAATATTTACTTTGGGAACAAAGTACTTATACAGTTCGATCAAAGCCCTCAGCTGTGCAAGATGCTAAAAGTTAGGATATTACTTCATGTTTCACTTTTGTTGTCAAAAGGAATGCTGAAAAGTTAGGAAGTACCAAAGCTAGTCATTATGTGCACGTGGAATTAATGAAGGGAGAGAAGTCATGTCTACTTTTTTGTTCTTGAATGGGAGCAATGATGAAACCACAATAGTGGTTTATAGATGGAAATTATAGGGCAACTGTCAAACATTGGGAAGAATCATTGCACTGACATGGGCCCTTAATGCAGAAAAAACTTGGTATTTTAGGGCCAACTGGGGTTGTTACTTCTCTTGTGCACAGGTCCAAAGATTTTTAGGGTTGTTTTGTGACCTACGGTTGCAAGGAAAGCCACCAGAGATTGTTATTTGATATTGATCTCCTTCAAGAGACTGCCAAGAATCACCTAAAGCACAATCCAACTTGGTTTATAAGGTCTGAAATTAAATGGTATTGGTTTTATTTAGGTTTGTTTACCCCCCTTTTGTGGAGAAAAAGCACCCACAATTCATGATACTGCTATAAATTGTTGTTTAGGAGGTTGGAACAGCCCTTATTTATTCCCACAACGAAGGTTTGAGGCTGTTGGAGTGCCCAGGCCTACTCTTTATGTCCATATTTGTGCTCAGAATTGTTTGTTAATGTCATTTCAACCCTCAAATTCAACCAAACATTTCTCAAAGCCTGTTTTTCCATTGTTCGTCACTTTTCATAGGGCTATTCATACCCAAAAATGCCTTTTAACCCTCCAATTTGGCCCAGATTTAGAGGTATGCTTGTTTAGTGATGGATAAGTGCACAAGGGTGCCCAAGATGGTGAAATAGGGTTGCTTCATACCCTTTTTTATTGTCAAATAGGTTTGTTTGTGCCCATAATTCATGTGGATGCTGCAATAAGGCATATGAATGAGATTTTAGGGTTGCTTTCACCCACAGATTTCTCATTTTCATAGCCAGAATTGCAAAGACCACCTCCTATTGCCATTGATCATCATCTTTTATTTCTGCAATGTGCCCATATCTGAATGTTGGCCTAATTATAGTTGATTTGAGATGCTTTATTGTTTGTTGTGACCTTCAGAATGCTCCCAAAGTGCTCAGATTTGTCCCTTTTATGCTCATACTTGATTCTAGAGTTGTTTATGCCCATAGGACTGCCCAACATTGCTCCTAGTGTGACATTGAAAATACCAAGTTTGTTCTGGAAGCCCTAAATAGAGCCAATTCACCTTGGTGTACTGGTTTATTGTTAGAGGAAGGCCTTCTCTCTTTATTTGAGGAACATTCACCCTTGGAGACACATGAATAAGGGTAGTGTTCAGCCCTACCAAAGGAGAAAGTCATCATTTGAAGCATGCTTACACTCTTTTATACACCATTTCATGAGAGATATTACATGCTTGGAGGTTACTCATTGAGCTGGTCCACTTCGAAGGTTGTTCACACGGTTCATGCTCTATTTTGTGAAGAACATTTTTGTATTTGGGGGATGCTTTATAGATTAACTATTTTGTACATGGGTGGAAGCTAGGGCCTACAAATCAAGTTGTGTTTTACTCCAAATAGTGTTATGAGGTATAGGAATCCTACAAAGATAATTGACTCGACAATGAAGTAGGTTTAGAGTCTTGATGTTTATATTTCTAGGTTAATTTTTTTTTGAATTTAAGTGTCATGTGTGTCACCTATGCATTCCCACATTGACTTGGTAAATTTAGTACGGATTGGGAGAAATTGACCATTTTGTTACCGATCCATTCAGTCATACCCTGATTTGCTTGGTTCGGTACCAAACTTGTCACTCGAATCGTTTCAAAGGCCGAGTCAGCTCAGTTGGGGGTCAACTCGGTTGACTCGGCCTCCTAGGTAGGAACACACTTGATTAAATCTACAACTGTTATTGTTGAAAAGGGGGTAGGCTAGTAAAAGGAAAAGGCAATGTTAGGAAAAGGAAATGCAAGCAATAAGTGAGAATGGAGAATTGTATGTAACTAAAAGAGGGGCATACATAAGAATTTTTAGGGCATACATTAGAATTTTTTAGAATTTCCAGTGTACTATTATAGGAATGCCACTATGCAAATAATCCATTGATTTGATAGTCACAATCCCATTAGTATCATAAATTATGGGAGAGATCAGAAAAACATCCCTACACAAATATTAACCGATAAGTATGGTTTTGGTGTTTCATTTGGAGAATAAAATCCTATAACAATAGTTGTTATTATGACTCTTAAAGGGTCCTAGATGAGATCTGTGCACTTTAAAGCCCTTCAACTTTCAATCAAAAGAAGCCATAAACAACAAGTATGTGGACCGTAGAAAACATGGAAATTATCATAAAACATATTAGGTAAAATGGATAATCATCTACAACATCACAACATCATTCATGGGAAAAATAAAAACCACTTACAACCATCAAAAGTAAGGATTACAACAACAATGAGTGTAGAGTAAGGAGAGAGGAGTGGCCAGGAAAATGAATAATCGGGCAAGTAAAGTGGAAAAGTGACCAACTAGAAGTTTGGAAGAGGAGATTAATCAAGATTCCTTGAAAAAGGAACTCATGTCAAATATTCTTTTTGATGGAAGTGACCAACATACCAACTCCGTATCACTTCTATCCGAAGTAAATGTAGATGAATGCGAAGATATGTTCTTTGAAGGAGATAGTCCATTAAAGGAGAACCTCCAGGTTTTGTACAGACATATATTGGAATAAATTGCAGTGTTATATTTGATGCATATGCATAACAAATCGTCTCAAGCTTGACAACGTTGAAAGGACAAAGTACAATGGCCACAAGCATACATATGAAGCTTATGAAGCCTACCCAATTCATGTCCGGAAAAGGAAATGCAAGCAATAAGTGAGAATGGAGACTTGTATGTAACTAAAAGAGGGGCACACATTAGAATTTTTAGGGCTGCCAAATTCCCACACCTATTAACAAAACTCATTCTTGACAAGCTTTTTCTTTAACAAGTTTTTTGCTTACAAGTATTTCCAAGTTTTTTTGCTTATAAGTCTTTCCAAGTTTTTTTACTGGTATTTTACTATGCTTATGCCAAATTTTTGTTTGGATATGGTGCAAGTAGAACTAAATAGGTATTTTTTAGACCTATCTTCCTCCAACGAAGGGAGTTTGGGAAGGCTAGAGGAAAGTGAGACATCCAGTAGGTCTACAAGGGCTAGATCAACTAGATGTTAGAAGATCATAAGAAAATTCGACAAACGCATGAATTTTTTTCTCCAAGGAGGGGGGTCATGTTCCTATGATGATGAGACAGTGGGAGACATAGACGTGCCCTTAAGGTACCAACACCTAGTGAAACAATGGGTTCCTAGTGATATTCCTCAAGTAAACATTGATTTTTGTGTGAATGAGAGGATATATAGAATTGCACAGTCGTCATTGCATCGATTGGGGTTGTTTTGCACGGACAACATAAAGGTTGGATACGATAGATGTACATAATTGATGGAGTATGTTGGACCCTGTTAAAACTACAGTGATTGGATGCACCTGGTCTAATATACATGAAGGATGCATAGATATGGGTTGTCAGTGAATTATATAAAATTGAAAGACAAAGCTCAAAATAAAGGAGCAACATTGTACATGGACGGAAGGCCCGTTGGCCTGATTTTCTAACCTAGGACAACAAGGATATTATGCCCACACAATCAGCTTAAAGCAGTGTCCAGTGTGTTTGGAGTAGCAAAATCTTGCAGGTTATGGTCCTTCTACCAGCTGAATTTTTCTCTGAAGGAGAAACTAAAATTCAGCGAAAATCTATCCTAATGTTATTTCTGTCTAACTAAATTCTAAAATTATTTTTTAACTACCTAAGGTATTTCTTTCTTAAGGAAAGTCTTCGATATTTGAAGAAGTTTTCTGAATATAAAATACTATTAAAATTACTCTAACACTTACACAAATGTTATTTAACAACTATCAAATGCAACTATACTAGGATAATAATAACTAAACTACTGTCCTATCTATCCTATCTCAGCTGAGAGCGATTTCGAATACTATATTAATTATTAAGCCATACACACTAAATCACGATCTAAAATAGACATATTTAAGCCATACACACTAAATCACGCTGCTATAGAATAACTTATCAGAGAAACTGAAAATAAACAATTATTTCAAGTTTCTGAATTGTCTAATTAATTAATAACTAATAACCAACATAGATATTTGAATAAAAGATAATGTCTACTATGAAATCACTGCAAAAATACAAATGATATCTAATAGACATAAATATATATCCCTATATCTTGAATTTACAGTAAAAACGCTGATAAATTCAGTCACAATGACATATTAATTCAAATATAATATTGGGCTGACAAAGTGAAAAATTATAAATAAACACAAGCATAAAAAAGTATACTGTATTAATATTAAAATAGAAGATCATATACTGAAATATAGAGTGTATCCAAAACAATACCAGTCATGATATCAACTTGGATATTTCCAGTTACATCCCATGTCCAAAGATCAAACTTCAGTAAGGGAATAAAACCAACATCAAAATATATCTCAAGTATGTCTCTCTTCAAACAATCCATCCCCCCCTTTCATAAAAATTCGTAACTTATATAATACTATCAGTCTTTCGATTCCATTTTCCCATCAATGCTACATGCAATATTATAGGATTCCTATAGCTATCAAAGAGAATCGAATCTCTTTTCCATTAGACACCTGTCACTAGAAGATAGCAATAAAAGCGACTAGCCTGAACATTTGCTGGTTTAAAGGAACTGGAAAATTCATGGCTGTTGTTGAAATTCCAATCTTCAATGATCAGCCACGTCTTCAAACTAAAATCCAACATATTAGAAACATCCTGAAAGTGTGGAGAAGAGCGATGACATATCCACCTGTTTTTAGACAAACAAAGGCATCTTATTAAAACCCAGTTGAAACAGAAATAACAAAAGAAACTAAAATTCATATATGTGTGCCTCTAAAATCTGCGATTTTACAGGCATGCACAACAAAGCTGTTTTTCCTGTTGACAGAGAGGCAAATTATGTAACCGAAAATGGAAATAATCATTAAGCCCTCTTCTGCAAATCAACCACTTCACCAATCGGGGTCGGAAACAAAATATGAGCTACAATATGGGCGGGAAAGCTCCCAATCGAAAGTCGGAAGGACATAGACATCGGCAGATGAGTACTTTGCACAGCCGCAACGGCGGAAGATAAAAGACTATGGTCGTGCGACTAAAAGATCAGCCCACATCGGTGGTCGGTGCGCTTTACATTTCGGGTGATTAGTTGCTTTTGGAGCCGCAACGACAGAACGTAAAGGGATTTCACGCCCCGCCACATAAGGTTCGAATCGGAAGAGAAAACAACCAAAGTATCGGAAAGGTTTGTTCTTTCGGCAGCCACAACGTCGTGTGATTAGTTGCTTTCGGAGCCGCAACGACGGAAGATAAAACCCAAGGGTCGACGAAACAACAAAGCGGATCTTGAAAGGTCAATATGATAACCGGGGGCCTTTGTAGTTTGCCGTCTGCAATGGCGGAGAAAGTAGTAACAAACTGTTCCGATGTGAAAATCAAAAGTTGGCCGAAAATGCGTTGGAAACAAATATTCTGACTGAAGCTTATTACTTCTCCGCAACGGCGGGGGCGCAAGCTAAGAATCTTCCGATTCAGTTATTTCAATAAAAGAAACGCTGGGAAAATTCACTTACCATTCACTTAGAAACTGGATTATGGTCATTTCAATGAAATAAATGTTGGGAAGCGCTGAAGTCATTCCAAAACATTGGGACGATTAGCTAAGAATCTTCCAATTCAAACACTTGAAAACGTACTCAAAGACAAAAACAAAAGTGGATCATTTCAGGCATTAGAAACAGTGTTTTTGAAAAGTAAAAAAAAAGAGGGTCTCGAAATTGTTGAATTTTGGAAAAATGTTGCAGCTACAACATATAGTTTTTATCATTTTGCAAAATCCCATCCATTAATATCCTAGATTGAATTTGATAGGATACTAAGCTATAAAACTATAACATATTAATATTTCTAAATGATACTCATTTATTCACTAGCTATTTATATACAATTTTTCAAAGTCATGGTAAGATATTTAAGTTACATATGGGGAGTGAACTCTTAGGTTTAATAAGAATTTTTATTTAATAATTAACCTTTAGTTCTAGGATTTTCTAAACTTATAATATCTTATCAATAACCAGCTTCAAAATGTGTTTTCATTGAACCCCAATTAGCACACTATCTCTTAAATTTTTTTAAATCATATATATAATCAAATAGATTAATTAATGATGAATTGATTATATAAAAATTTATGGAACTGACAGCTGCTAGTTATCAAGTTTATGAAAAATTGTTTCATCAGCTCTTAATATGTCACTGAACTTTTCTATAATTGAGAGTACTTTCAGAATCGAAGATTCTGAAGCCACTCTTTTATAAATTTTAATAGGTAAATCATAAAAGAGAGCTGATCTCCCTTCATCTTAATGAAAAATGAAGGGGTTGTTGCTGACTACCAACAAATGGTGACGACCTGGGTGAACCAGTTATCTCTGCTCATACAACTTACAATGATATAAACAAAGTCTTAAAACTTATTAAAAACAATAACAAATTCTTTATCTAAAAAAAACCATTATTTTTATTCATATTCATAAGTACAACTCAAAAATATTCCATCTTTTTAAACAGAGATCTAGTTAGGGATAAACTTAAAAATATCTTGATCGAAACAAAGTAATTCATAGTAATAATAACCTGCAACATCAGTATATAGAAATATACTTTTCTGAAAACTTTCTAGAATCTGTTCCATAAACATAATAATTTTCTTTTTGTTTTCTTTTTCTTTTCTTAAAACAATAATTCTGACTGAAGACTACTATCTAGGTATGGTGTCCCAATGTGATAGTATCATTCACAAGAGCTGTCTGAAATAGGCAAGCCGGCTCGTGATGAGACCTCTTGTCTTTTAATTTTTAAATCAAAAGCCATCACCCTGGTGATCAGAAATGAAGTTATCCCCTACAACACTGATGATCATGATTAGGCCGGCTCGTGATGAGACCTCCTATTCTTCAGTCAAAATTTATATTTTCTTTGTTCACTTTTATCTTTTAAATTTTATAAAATGAGAGATCATTACCCAGCATGGTGACCAAATGGTAATGTCAGTCATTAATATCACCAGAAAATGAATCAGCTGGCTAGTGATGAGACCCCTTATCTTTTGGTTTTAAAACCAAAAGCCATTACTAGTTTCCTAATAATGTCATACTAGTGATATTTGTGATTCTGATCAGACTGGCTTATTACAAAGACCTTCCGTCTCTCACTTTAGCATTTTATTGACTGGAACAAATTCTAATTTTTTTTTCAGATTGTAAACACTTTTGAAGACTAATGGTAGAGATCCGTAAGAGTTTTTCAAAAGTACAAGCTTCGAAAAAGACATTGATAAGCTATCCCCATTTTATATAAAGAAAATAAAAAGGTAAGGAATAATTTGAGTAACACTTAAAAATAGAATAATGATAGGTCTTTTATGGATTTAAGAAACCTTGATCATCCCAAACAAATTTTTAAAAGATTTCAGTCTAGTATCATAATTTTTAAGATCATGAGCAAACTGACTTTTTAACTTGAAGATTTATTTATTTACATTTATTTCTTCAGCTGCTAACTAAATATTACTGACTGATTATATACAAAAAATTTGACAGTCTGAAATATTTGGCTAACAGAATTAAAACTAGATGAAAATAACAGAATGATGTTTGAAAGTTATAAAAGTTTTATGAATTTCTCATCATTCTTAATTCTATGGAATATAATTCAGTTTTTATACAAAAATATAAATTTATTTACAAACAACAAACATAATTTATGTATAAAAATATAAATTTATTTACAAACAGCAAACAAATTATATACATTTTAAGACAGAAAATATTAACAGAAATATTTTTCCAGAATCAATCCATTCACTGGGAATGTTTTGGACTGACCTTCAAGTGTTTGCAATCGAAAGGTACTTGGACCTATCTTATCAGCAATAACAAAGGGACCTAACCAAAGCTTCTGAAACTTAGTATGATCACCTTTGTCCTCATGAACTTTATCCCATTTTAAAACTAAGTCTCCCACCTGAAATTCTCGATTGGAACTAAATGATTGGTCAAACCAAGACTTCATAATTTGTTGATGTTTTGTAAAGTGCTGTTTTGACTTTTCTCTTTCTTCCTCAAGCTTTATCAAAGTATTAATTCTCTTTTCCATTGATGGACACTCTTCATCTTGGACAGACTGAGCTAACTGTAAAGAAGGTAAAAATAAATTCGGTGGTAAAATAGCTTCAGTTCCATATACTAAGAAAAATGGTGAGTTACCTATTGAAGCCTTAGGAGTCACTCTGTCTGCCCAAAGGGCATTGACTAATTCTGTATGCCAATCTCGATGGTGAACTGAAATAGTTCTTTTGAGAATTTTCAATAAATTTTTGTTTGTTGATTCAGCTAAACCATTTCCATAAGGATGATAGTTAGCTGAATACCTGATTCTTATCCCCTTTTCTAAGGAAAATTGGGTTAACTCAACTGATGAAAAATATGAAGCATTATAAAAAACGAGGGAATCTGGAATACCAAATCTTGTTATGATAAAGAATTCTAAAAATAATATAACCTGATTGGTATTTACAACCCTTAACGGTGCAGCTTCTGCCCAACGAGTAAAATAATCAGTTGTTATTATTATATATTTATGTTGCTTAGATGAGGGAGGATTTATTTTCCCTACTATATCAATACCCCATTGCTGAAAGGGTCTTTCAACTGAAACAGGTTGTAAAGGAAAAGCAGGTTTTTTAACCCTTCCCGTAGCAAGTTGACATTCCTGGCATTTTCTAACAAAAGTATAGGAATCTCGAAAAAAGGTAGGCCAATAATAACCAGCCCTAAGAATTTTGTGCGCAGTAGTTTCTCCACCAAAATGACCTCCTGTTGGTCTAGAATGTAACTCTTTCAGAATTACTTCTGTTTCATCTTTGTCTAGACATCGAAGTAATACTCCATCTGAATTTCTCCAAAAGAGAACATTATCAAATAATAAATGAGGAGCAGATTTTAATCTAAGTGCTCTTTTCTTCCTCGGTTCTAGATAATCAGGAGCAGTTCCTGTTTCCAAAAGTATTCTTATGTCTGCATACCAAGAATCTTGTGGTGGAGGATAAAAATAAATTTCTCTGGTAAGTAAAACCTCATCAATAACAGTTTCAACTTTATCATTAGGTAAATGAGCAGCTTTAGCAGCTAATTTACATAATCCTTGTACTTTAATTATCGCCGAGGGTTTAATTTCTAAGTCATACTCTTGAAGGGTTGTCATCCAAGGTGCTCTTTTCTCACCTAAGTCCTTTTGCACTAACAAGTTTCTGACTGAGGAATACAGGACAATTATTTTTGTTTTAGATTTCAATAAATACGGATGAAAATGTTTAACAACTTTGAAAACAACAAAAGCTTGTTTATCAACTTCATGATAATTAAGTTCAGCACCTTTGAAATTTGAACTCATGAAGGAGATTGGTACTTCATTATTTTGTTGATTTAGTTGGGTTAAAACTGCTATGAAAGATCAGAAGCACAAGTATACAATATGAAATCTTTGTTAAAATCTGGGCTTAGAAGGCTAGGAGCTTTTGAAATGGCTTCTAAAATTTTCTGAAATGACTCTTTTTTCATTTTGTCCCCAATTAAAAATGGCATCTTTCTTAATCATTTTCTGCAAAGGACGAATGATTTCGGAGAAACTGGGAATGAATCTTCTAACAAAATTTATTTTTCCGAGAAATGATTGCATCGCTTTCTTGCTAGAAGGATAAGTTATCTTTGAAATGGCTTGGGTTCTTTCAGGATCAATCATGATTCCATGCTTTGAAACCACACAACCTAATACAATACCTTCTGAAACAACAAATATTGTTTTTTTAGGATTTAAGGATATTCCAAACTTTCTACATCGTTCAAATACCTTTCTAAGGTGATTGAGATGATCAGGTCGATGTTTAGAATATACAGTCATGTCATCCAAATAGACAACGACTGAATGGTTAATTAAGCCTCTAAAAGAAATATCCATTGCTCTTTGAAAGGTTTCCCTAGCATTGATTAACCCAAAGGGCATCTTGCGGTAGGCATATGTTCCCCATGGAGTTCTAAAAGCAGTTTTCAATTTATCATCTGGAGAGACTAATATTTGGTTGTACCCTAAGAAACCATCAAGGAGTGATAGTATCTCAGATCCAGACACCTTTTGAAGAATTTGTTCCATGGGAGGAACTAGGTAATTATCCTTTTCAGAAGACTTATTCAGATTTCTAAAATCTACACATAATCTAATATCCCCGTTTTTCTTCCTGACCGGAACTAAGTTTGCTACCCATTGAGTATGCCTAATGGGAAAAATAATCTTGGCAGCTAACAATTTATTTAGTTCCTTTTTAATTGTCGGTTCTAGTGATGGGTGATATTTCCTTAGCTTTCGTTGAAAAGGTTTTGACTCTTGTTTAATTGGAATTATGCATTGCATGACTTGTGTGTTGAAGGTTTTTAGGTCGTCATATGTCCATGCAAAGACATCTTTAAATTCTTTAAACAGTTTTATAAATGCTGTCTTTTCTGCAGGATTGCAATCCATTCCTAGATTTATAGTTTGGGGATTTAGTTCTGTTCCTAGATTGATGGTTTCATACCTCATTCGAGAGCTATTAGTTTTACAATTAGGAACAAATATAACTTTATCCTAAAGATCAAAGAACTTTTCTAATCTTAATACTGAATTAGGAACTGGTTTTACCTTTTCGAAAGCTATTTCAACTCAACAAAAATAATTTATTACCGAAAAATACCACACATTTCTGTCATGAGTTACTTCGTCTATGGATGAATCTTTAAAGGTATCCTTGTTCATCAGAAAATTCAGCACATGCAGATCATTATCGAATACACACCAGTTAAAAATATTATCTGGTATAGAAGGCCTAAAAATCAACTCAACTGAAAAGAAATTTGGTGAAATATTTTTTTGACGGAATTAACTTTGATGCTACGTTTTCCAACAAATCTGCTTCTTGATTTTGACTTATAGGAACAGAGATTATTTTAAATGCATCAAAATGTGAGATAAGGTTCCATACCTCTTGTTGATAACTTTGTAAATGTTCAGATAGGCAGTGAATGGAGTTACGAACCTGTCTGACGATGATTTCAGAATCACCGTATGCAATTAACTCTTTTATGTCCAAATCAATTGCTTTTTTCAAACCTTGTATTAAAGCTTCATATTCCACAGTATTATTTGTACAATTAAATTCTATCCTACAAGCTATACATGTTTTATTTCCCTGAGGGTTCACCAGTAGGCAACCATCTCCAACTCCTTCTTTGGATTTCGCACCATCAAAATATAAAGTCCAAATAGAAATATTCACAATCACTTTTCTTTCTATAATATTCACAATATTCAGATTATCTACATCATTAATGGTTTCCTTGAATGAAGAGTTAGGAGAAATAGATGCCACGTTCCTAATTTCAGATTGTTGTATATTTTTGGAAAAGGTAGAATTTTTAGCTTTAAAATTACCAAATCCCAATTCATACATGTAATTCCCCATAATGCAATATGAAAATAAAACAGGTTTGCTTGGATCATGCAATTCTGTGACAGTATGTTTCATATATCTTTCTCTATTGATCTTTATCTGATTTGACTTTCCATTCTTAGGTAACCATAATGTTGACCAGTCCGTGGCAAAGAATCCATTTAGTTGTTGAGACCAATCTCTACTTAAAAATAGCCCATATGCATCTGGAATATCTGCAACAACAATATATATAATTTGATAAACTGAAGGATTACAAGCAATCCTGACTAAAACATCTTTCAGTTCCCCTACAACCTTTACATTTGTCCTGTTTAATTGAGTTATTTGAGAATTTGATGGGACATATTTCCCATTCAACTTCTTGCATACTGATAAAGGCATGACATTGGAGGATGCTCCGGAGTCTACCATGCAATTATGAACATTCCTATTGAAAATCTCAAAGGTAAGTAAGAATGGAGGTGAGGTCGATTTAGAATTCTTACCTATAAGTGAGGCTTTGTCAGCCGTTGCTTTTCCTTTTTCAGTTGCTGTTGAGTCATTATTAGAATTGTTTGCAGCAACATTTTGTTTTTTATTAGGAATAATTGAACTCATGGCAGGATTTATAACATGACTTTTAGGCATTGGGTATATTTGAAGAAGGTTGTATATACTGATGTTTGCACGTGTCTTCTTTAAATATTTAATTATATCATATTGTAAATCTAATTTTGGAGCATTTTGAGTAGGCTGGGTAATTTTGGTTGATTGAGTCTGCTTGCCGGATTGAGTTTGTTTATTAGGTTGTGAATTGTTGTTGTCATTATTTGTAGTAGAACTTGACGAAGCTCTAGGAGTGTTTGCGAATGCTCTACTACGAGTATTATAGGCATGTTGTCATGTAGGAGAACTTTTACTCTCATATTCTTTCACAATACTATCCCAGAAATGACCGTTAACTTGTTGAGGTTCCTCCGATTCTTCATCATGTTATGATTCCTCTTCTTCTTCATTTTCTGCTATTTCTTGATTAGAAGGAGTCTCAGATAAAGATAAAACAGCTCGGATTGTATTGAAAATCTCTTCATTTGCTGCTATGTCAGGTGGTGTATTTGTTTTATTTGTATTCGGGTTTTATCTAAACTGATTTCTGAAATATCCCCTAGAAGGAGAAGCTTCAGAATTGGTTTTCTTTAATCCTACCACCTCATTGGTTAATGTTCGAATAGCATTTTGCAACTGTTCTATATCAAATGCTTTATCTTTGTCTGAATTGAGTTTTTCCATCTTCCTACGAGGAAAAGCATCAGATTTCCCACTTCTATCTGGTTCATAGGACATAGAATCTTTCTCAACTTTAATTGCTTCCTCAAAAGTTTCTACTAATGTTGTTTTCCCATCCCTCTTAATGAACATCCCAGAATATTTTGGCAAAGCTGACGTATAATTTTCAATAATTATATCCTCGGGTGGTTAAGAAGCAATTGGAATTTTTTTTTAAAGTTAGAAACCTTTGATTCTTTCTTTAGGCTCCATTTTAATCCTAGATAACTCTAAGGCTAAAAGAGCAGGTGTTTTATCTTCCCCAAATTTATCTAGAAAAGCTTTATTAAATTCACCCCAGTTTGTGATTGATCCCTGTACTAACGAAAAATACCAAGTAGAAGCTCTTCCTTCGAAAGTTAGAGGAAACAATCGACAAACTACATATTCATGCTGAACGTTCAAGGTTTGAACAACCAACATGAATTTGTCAACATGCACTTCTGCAGGTTCTTTATCATCAGGATTAAAATTAGGGAGGAGTTTGTCTGAGTGTTTAGGCAAAGGATGTTGTACAACAGGGATAGCTACAGCAGCTGTTCTTAGCCAAGGGAGTTGTGGATTAGGTGGATTAGGTGGAGGATTGCCTCCTCCTCCTACAGGTACATTTCCTGCCATTAGAATTCTTTCAAAACTTGAGGAACTTCCTGAATTGGATGGTCTTGGACTATAAGGTGGTGATTCAGGAGGAGAAGGTGGCTGATCAAAACCACCTTCTGCAATTAGTCTTCTAGTAGTGTTTGTTTGAGTATTTTTCCTTTAATGACTTTCAATCTGATGGCGGGGAGTGCTATCAGCTACTTCCAAATCTTGAGTAACTATGGTCAATTGTGGATTATGTCATTGCTGTCTATGTAGACCATAATCTATTGGAGATACACCAAGTTGATTAGCGTATGCTCTTGTAAGAATATGTTGTGATTCTTCTAAATTTTGAGTGCTTTGTTCAGGAGTAAATGGAGATGTGAGAGGATCACGTTTGAGGATACTCCTAACAATTTCTATAAACGGTGACCTACTGACTTCTGGAGGATGTTGACTGGTTGAAAATTTTTCATTAGTTTCACCTGCTGTTACTTATTAACAGACCCTCCTTCTAGCGCCATTTGTTGGCCTTATTTTATGGCCTAGGCCAACAAGGATATTATTCCCACACAATCAGCTTAAAGTAGCATCCGGTGTGTTTGGAGTAGCAAAATCTCGCAGGTTATGGTCCTGCTACCAGCTGAATTTTTCTCTTAAGGAGAAACTAAAATTCAGCAAAAATCTATCCTAATGTTATTTCTGTCTAACTAAATTCTAAAATTATTTTTTAACTACCTAAGGTATTTCTTTCTTAAGGAAAGTATTCAATTTTTGAAGAAGTTTTCTGAATATAAAAGACTAGTAAAATTACTTTAACACTTACACAAATGTTATTTAAGAACTGTTAAATGCAACTATACTAGGATAATAATAACTAAACTACTGTCCTATCTATCCTATCTCAGCTGAGAGTGATTTTGAATACTATATTAATTATTAATGAATTATAATATGAACAAAAAGATAAAGTGTACGATATAAAATAGACATATTTAAGCCATACACACTAAATCACGCTGCTATAAAATAACTTATCAGAGAAACTGAAAATAAACAATTATTTCAAGTTTCTGAAGTGTCTAATTAATTAATAACTAATAACCAACATAGATATTTGAATAAAAGATAATGTCTAGTATGAAATCACTGCAAAAATACAAATGATATCTAATAGACATAAATGTATATCCCTATATCTTGAATTTACAGTAAAAACGCTGATAAATTCAGTCACAATGACATATTAATTCAAATATAATATTGGGCTGACAAAGTGAAAAATTATAAATAAACAAAAGAATAACAAAGTATACTGTATTAATATTAAAGTAGAAGATCATATACTGAAATATAGAGTGTATCCAAAACAATACCAGTCATGATATCAACTTGGAGATTTCCAGTTACATCCCATGTCCAAATATCAAACTTCAGTAAGGGAATAAAACCAACATCAAAATATATCTCAAGCATGTCTCTCTTCAGTCACTCAATCCCCCCCTTTCATAAAAATTCGTAACTTATATAATACTATCAGTCTTTCGATTCCGTTTTCCCATCAATGCTACATGCAATATTATAGGATTCCTATAACTATCAAAGAGAATCGAATCTCTTTTCCATCAGACACCTATCACTAGAACATAACAATAAAAGCGATTAGCCTGAACATTTACTGGTTTAAAGGAATTGGCAAATTCGTGGCTGTTGTTGAAATTCCAGTCTTCAATGATCAACCACGTCTTCAAACTGAAATCCAACATATTAGAAACGTCCTGAAACTGTGGAGAAGAGTGATGACATATCCACCCGTTTTTAGAAAAACAAAGGCATCTTATTAAAATCCAATTGAAATAGAAATAACAAAAGAAACTACAATTCATATATGTGTTTTTCCTGTTGATAGAGAGGCATGCACAACAAAGCTGTTTTTCCTGTTGATAGAGAGGCAAATTATGTAACCGAAAATTGAAATAATCATTAAGCCCTCTTCTGCAAATCAACCACTTCACCGATCAGGGTCAGAAACAAAATATGACCTAAAATATGGGCGAGAAAGATCCCAATCGGAAGTCGGAAGGACATAGACATCGGTAGACGAGTACTTTGCATAGCCACAACGACGAAAGATAAAAGAATATGGTCGTGCGACTAAAAGACCAGCCCGCATCGGTGGTCGGCGTGCTTTACATTTCGGGTGATTAGTTGCTTTCAGAGCCGCAACGGCGGAATGTAAAGGGATTTCACACCCCACCACATAAGGTCCGAATCGGAAGAGAAAACAACCAAAGTATCGGAAAGGTTTGTTCTTTTGGTGGTCGCAACGTCGGGTGATTAGTTGCTTTCGGAGCCGCAACGGCGGAAGATAAAACCCAAGGGTCGACGAAACAACAAAGCGGATCTTGAAAGGTCAATACGATAATCAGGGGGCTTTGTAGTTTGCCGTCTGCAACGGCAGAGAAAGTAGTAACAAATTGTTCCGATGTGAAAATCAAAAGTTGGCCGAAAATGCATTGGAAACAAATATTTTGACTGAAGCTTATTACTTCTCCGCAATGGCGGGGGTGCAAGCTAAGAATATTCCGATTCAGTTATTTCAATAAAAGAAACGTTGGGAAAATTCACTTACCACTCACTTAGGAACTGGATTATGGTCGTTTCAATGAAAGAAACTTTGAAGTTATTTCAATGAAAGAAACGTTGGGAAGCGCTGAAGTCATTCCAAAACATTGGGACCATTAGCTAAGAATCTTCCGATTCAAACACTTGAAAACGTACTCAAAGACAAAAACAAAAGTGGATCATTTCAGGCATTAGAAACGGTCTTTTTGAAGAGTAAAAAAAAAGAGGGTCCTGAAATTGTTGAATTTTGGAAAAATGTTGTAGCTGCAACATATATTTTTTATCATTTTTCAAAATCCCATCCATTAATATCCTAGATTGAATTTGATAGGATACTAAGTTATAAAACTATAACATATTAATATTTCTAAATGATACTCATTTATTCACTAGCTATTTATATACAATTTTACGAAGTCATGGTGAGATATTTAAGTTACATATGGGGAGTGAACTCTTAGGTTTAATAAGAATTTTACTTTAATAATTAACCTTTAGTTCTAGGATTTTCTAAACTTATAATATCTTATCAATAACCAGCTTCAAAATGTGTTTTCGTTGAACCCCAATTAGCACACTATCTCTTAAATTTTTTAAAATCATATATATAATCAAATAGATTAATTAATGATGAATTGATTATATAAAAATTTATGGAACTGACAGCTACTAGTTATCAAGTTTATGAAAAATTGTTTCATTAGCTCTTAATATGTCACTGAACTTTTCTATAGTTGAGAGTACTTTCAGAATCGAAGATTCTGAAGGCACTCTTTTATAAATTTTAATAGGTAAATCATAAAAGAGAGCTGATCTCCCTTCATCTTAATGAAAAATGAAGGGGTTGTTGCTGACTGCCAACAAGGCCAAAAACAACCGGTAATATTACGAGATTTATAAACAGTACACAACCAGGGTCTACACTAAAGCAACCCAACTACATATTCGAGTTGTGTGAAGGAAACCGTGTCTTTGTATGTGCAATTAGACCAATAGCTGCTAGCGAAGAACTGCTTATTGATTACAATTTGAATCGTGTAGATACAAAAAATGTTAGTATGGTTGTGTTACAACAAACAATTTAACAACCCTTTTATTAATTATTTTAACATCTATGGGACTTTTCCTTAGCATATAATTGAAATTTTCTGCTTTTCATGTTTCCTTATGTAACTTTTAGTATGTTTTTGATGCAGGGTTCTCTTAGGGGCACCTTCATCTCCGTAGATGTTTGTCGACCCGAGTCAAGGTAGCAGGTATACATCGATATTGCCATTGTAATATTAAATTTAGGATGGACATACAAATACGTTGTTATGTATTTTCATTAGTATATTAGGTTCGTTTATATAATATTATCTATTTTCCATGCAGAGTGTTGATCAGGGAAGCCAACCGGATATTGATCAGTTGACTATAGCATCAGGGAAACAGCCAAACATGAATGTAATTCTCCATTTCAAATACTTTAAAATCATAAACATATATATCATGACACATAATGTTTATTTTGTTATGTATTCTTTCATTTTTATGGTTGCGTTCATGATGGTAATGTTGTCTACCTTTTTTGCAGATTGACCAGGGAAAGTCCCCAGCTGTTGATCAGACGACTAGAGCCTCGAGGCAACCAGTAAACATAAATGTAATTCCACATTCTAAATACTTAAAAAATGTACACATATAAAACATGTAGCATAGTGTTTATTTTTGTTCTGTATTTGTTAGGTTTTACGTATTGTGTTCATTGTGATAATGTTCTCTACTTTTTGTGTAGGTGGCTGATCAAGGTAAATCCCCATCTGTTGATCAGACCACACCCTCGTCTAGGCGTCAGGTAATCCTAGCTGTAATCCCTAATATAATTATTTGCGCACACTATTGCTTCAAAAACTAAGAAATTTTTTATATATTTCAATTGCAGACAGGGGATTCTGTTTATGAAACAATGTCTCAAAAATATTTACAAAATGAGGTATCTCGGTTGATGAGAGATAGTGAAATTAGAGAGTCTGCAGACCCGTTGAGGGCGATACAAAGGACAAGGAAAAAAAAATGAGGAACTGATTCGTCTGACATTGGCAGTTCCATTAACATAAGGGCTCGAACAAAGGTTTCAATTGTTGTTACAGCAACGTAAACAACTGGATGTAAGTTATCGAATAAAAATGCAAATTCATTTATAAAAAATTTATAATATTTGATTTTATATGCTATTGAACTTCTAATACAATGGTTTGAATTTATAACGTGCTATGGAGATTACCAGTGGTGTTCAAGGAAATGTTGGTGCCAGTGACCAAACCACTCCACGTACACCACATAATACTCCCATATTGTCCACCAAAAAATCGACAACACGCTTTGCGACACCCCCGAGGGCAAGGGAGGGTGCTGTCGATGTTGACGCACCCACAACTGATGCTGCAGAAGAAGGGGTGGATGCAGGGTTAGATAGATATGTGAAAGCATTTCCTGGATCTTCTCATGTGACTAGAACTGGTTCAATAGTGTGTACATTTTTGGTGAATGAAGAACTGGTTCCAATAAAGATAGAGAGGATTCCAGGTCATTATAGATTGTTCAATTTAGTTTTTATAAATTGTGTCTAATATACCGATAACATTTTCTAATGTTAACTAATGATGACATTAATGTTTTGCAGGAAATGATATATTTTATAAAAATATGAATGATTTGGCCTTGGAGATATTTGGGCCCACCATCTGCACAATGTGGAACAAGAAGCAAAAATATTTAAAGGATGATATGACTAATCACTTGGTTATCCTGTTCGGAAAAGATACCTTTGATACATCGAAGGTCCTACAGAAGGCTCAAAAACATCTGAAGATTGTCCGAGACCAGTATAGGGTTCACCTAGAAAATAACCCTAGGTATGAGCGCCCTCCAATGATTCCATCTATGGAGTGGAAAGACCTGGTGGAAGATGGAAAAGAGAAGGGCCTGAGGAAATCAGGAAAGATACCACCAGGTGGAACATGGAGGTATGCAATACATTCCAAAATGTAGTGGTAAGCCTTATTATTACTAGTTTTTATATCAATTTTGGTACATCGACTAATGTATTTAAAAACTTAATTAGGCTCTAGGACACATCTAAGGCCACAAAGGAAAGAATTGAAAAAATTGGCTAGCACAAGCTTGGGCCCGGTGGTTACTCCAACTTGGCGGCCCAATATGTAAGTATCACAAAACCCGAATTCGCATCCAAATATCATACATATTATTATTTTTGTTTTGTTTTGACAAAAGGATTTAAAATTAATGACATCATGCAAATATGAAGGTCGACCGGTTCAAAGAATTGCCTAGTGCGGATTACATGAAGCTTGGCTTCAAACAGGGCTTTGACTCCATTGTTGAACACCGGAGAAGCTTGTCTGGGAATACTGCATGATCTTCTGCTGATCCATATGGTGCCCAGGTATGTGAAAACTGTATAGTTTAATGATAATTTATTAATGCTCATGCAATTTGTTCCTTATAAATAAATTAACATAAATTTTTTATTCCTTTTTGTGCAGGAAAGTAATGACCCCGTTCATGTCGAGGATGTAGTACATGACCAACCAAACGAAGATCATGCTTCTCATCCTCATAATGAATTTATTAATGTGCTACTATTTTTTATAGGCCATTGCAGATGATGAACATTAATTCTAATTCTACATAATTCAACTGCAGAGCATGTAGATGCAGATCATAAAATGAAACAGGTTGGGCCTGTACGAGATAATGTTGAACATGTTGATGTACCCATTGCAGGGAAAAACACACATTCGTAATTTTTTTTAAATGAATTACTCATATTTATCAAAATATAAATATATTAATGAAAGATTTTGACATTATTGCAGAAATTCATCGCCCCTCGCCCGAAGTTCAACCTTGCGAGCATACTAGTAGGGATACCGATGATTAGATTCCCGAAGATGTGACTCTAACTAAATATTTAAAGAGAAGAAAAGTAAAAAGGAAGTAACTAAACAAATTTTGAGTAATTCTTATTTATAAAAAAAAATATTTAGTGGTTTTTTCCTTTGTTTCATGAATGAATGTTTGAATGAATGCTTTACTGATTTTTTTGTTTTCCATTGACTAAATTAATGTTTTAATGAATGAGTTAATGAATGGTTTAATGAATGGTTTTTTCAGCTGTTGAATGATTGAATGGTTTAATGAATGATTTAAAGAATGATTTAATGAAAGCATCTTTCAACTATTGAGTGAAATAATTTGCAGTAGATGCATTGTTATTTGCATTGTAGATGCATTGTTATTTGGACTGTGAAATAGTGAAATAAATTGTTATTTGCAAGTATATGCATTGGGTTTGGGGAGTTGAGAGTGATGTGAGGGGGGGAAGGGGCCATAAGAGCTTCCACCTTCACGTGGTTGGTCCTGTTTATTAGAGAATATTAAATTATTCTTGAAAGAGAGAGGAGATCAATGAATGGTAAGGAAGAATACATTAAAAAACATCTATTTCTATAATTTTAGTGTATAATTTTCACTATTGCTATTTGACTCTTCCATTGGAACTTGTTACAGATAGCGTTGAGAAACATTTCCATAGTTAAGAGGAAAGAAATGGCATTTTGATTAGATCGATGGCCTTATATACATAGTATTTTTGGTTATCCATGTTTTATCAGGTGATATTCTTAACAATTAATTTACTTGAATATTTGAATAGTATTGTTATTTACATTGTAATAGAATTGTATTCATTTAGATTGGTTTTGTTATTTTCATAAACAAACATAATTTTTTTTGATGGGTCCTAATATGAAACTATTCCAACAGGACAAAAAATGAAGTATGTTGAATGATGTTTTGAAAGGTAAAGCATAAGAAGACAGTGTGAAGATCCACAAATCAAGGTATAATTATGTTTTATTTTGTTTG
The DNA here is from genome assembly GCA_001517045.1 of Pseudotsuga menziesii. Classification (NCBI taxonomy): domain Eukaryota; kingdom Viridiplantae; phylum Streptophyta; class Pinopsida; order Pinales; family Pinaceae; genus Pseudotsuga; species Pseudotsuga menziesii. Next base: position 99,454 of record LPNX010096586.1, read on the forward strand.
ATTGAGCTGTGTATTGGGTGTTTATGCATGTGCACACACATACATTTAGTTGATGATGATGATTACCATACATTGAGGCGAACTTTGTTCTATCTGATCTAAACAATTACCTTAAATATTTTGATTTATCATGATAACTGGCCCCTTGGTAATACTTTACCAATTCCATATAGCTAGGACAACAAAATTAAATGTAGGCATTTCATTACAAGAAATATGATAGGCATTTGAGTTTGATGGGAATATGAAAGGTCAAAAGACAGAAAAAGATAGATAGACTTGTGAGGAAAATGGTATCTGAAGCGTTGTTTCCCTATTATTCCACATGAGTATATTGTTATCTGCCCTAGTTTTTCTTTCTCCAGTAGTTTTGTAATTTGTTTCTTAATCTGATATCTTGTTCAACTTTCATGTTTGATTGTGCAGTGGAAAACCTATGTTTATATTTGTGCTTATCCTTGTAGGTTGTGAGTTGGGCATGGTACACATTAGTATTTTCAGTTTCCATTGTAACTTTTCACCCCAACATTACTGTGCACTTTATTACTCATAATTGCTAATTTGTTACAAAGTCTTCTTTGTGCAAATATTTTATTAGGCATTTATATCTTTTTGTATTGCTTCCAATTTATCACTGAGTTTAAAGTGATCACTTAGAGAAAACATCTCAACTCTGGAATACAAAAGAAGAATGACTGCATTGATAATTATGGTAACAAAGTATTGGTATCTTCTTGAAAAAATAAAGATCTATTTGCTACTTTATTTCTGGAAGGCATTGTTTGAATGCTTAAGTTATAAAAACTGTTTATTTTTGTTGTTTTTAGGCAATCTTCCAGAGGTATCCACGACCTGAAAAAGAGTATCAGTCATTTTCACTGATTTACAATGATAGATAAGTAGATTTGGTATGACATCTTTTCGCTAAAGGAAACATTTTCACATTTGTTGGAAACAGTTTCGAGGTTCTTTCCCAAGGAAAATATGTTTTTATTGAAGAAATCCCATTTGCAGCCATGAATTTTGGTGGTGTTGATCCTAATAACTTCAAGGGTAAACATCAATATGCTCTTGTTACTCGAAACGATTACTGGAAGGTATGTAATAGAATCATGTTAGTTTTCCAGGTTTAAGATTGACTGTATTTAAGGATAAACACATTCATACCATGTTCTTTGTATGAGTCATAGTTACTAGTAGGTATGTCATGGGATTAATATACTCTAATAAATCGATTTTGCTCTTTCCTTCAGTTTGACATGGGAGACTTCCTCATTGATGATAAATCAATAGGTCAGCATATAGTCCATCTTGTTCAATTGGGCACATGATTGCTTCTTAAGGAATCTTATGAAAATATTGATGGCATTTTATGAACATTTTGTTGCAGGTTTCTATGCTGGAAGTTGTGTTTCTATTGCAGATTCTGGAACTTCTTTGCTAGCTGGTCCATCGATAAAGCATGCATACCTTTGATCTTTTGTAAATTTATTGTATAAGTTAGTGTTGTTTTCTAGGTCTGTGCATGATATGCTATTGCACATGGGTGTGGCACATCTGATGCTTGTATGCTATTGCATTGTGTGATCATTGTACTATTGCAATGTGTGATTTCCATGCATGATGAATATTTAAAATTATATGCATCTACCATTATAGGTGAAAATTTTGAAGGATAAATGGAGTAATATGAAGAAGAGTAATTACTAAAGCATATACATACATGGATGAATTAATTATGTCTATCTTGTTCCCAATCTTCCTCTTTGGAGGAAAAATGCTTGGAATCTCATGTGTAATCTCAACATATCCTTCTAGCATTCTACTCAATTATACTAATACTTCCTTTACAGTGTCACATTTTTCAACATTATTGGACTTTATGCCCTCTAAGACTCTTATTTGCACCATTTCATAACACTCCTTGGTATCCTTTATTGCATTTATGAAGTTCTTTGTAAATAACAAAACTTCTCTCTGGCCCTTATCTTTAATTGACAACTAAATTATTTTTCTATCCTTTATAATGTCCTGAGTTATTCTCAAGTTATTTATATCTCCATTGGGCATCCACAAAGTACTTATATTTTACATTTTAGTCCTTCGGTTGACTTGGACTTGAGCATGCATTTTATTTATATGTTTGACAAAATGATTCTATATCATCACTCATTTGGACATGTTGAGTGAAAATCTATCATATCTAAAACACTAATTAGATTATTTTGATGCATAAAATTCAATGATCACTGGCAGAGTGTGTGCTCTAGAATGAAAAGGATATATAGAAGCATACCATACTGATATGTCGTAAGAGTTGTCAGGTAAAGAACTGTAAATGAAAAGGATATAGATTATTTACATATTTATTGGAATAATCTCCACCATTATCTGTGTGAAGGATATTGATCCCCTTACCAGATTGTTTCTTTGCAAGAGCTTTAAAATATCGAAGAAAAGCAAACACATCAGCTTTGTGTTTTAATAAGTAGACCCCTGTGTATATAGAGATGTAATCAATGAAGGTTAGTACTAGGCCTAGAAATTGATGGCCCGTAGAACATTTTTTCACTTTTTAGACGTATTTGACAGCTCTTTAAAAAATTAAAACGTCATAGATGACGGGCATATAAAAATTCAAACTGTAGATTTGACGTTTACTAGTTTATATCTCCCTCCATAAATATTAATAATGGTTCTAGATGCAGGCTCTCAATTGTAGCCTTTACTAGTTATGCACTACATTAGAGTGACCCAATCCCATCCACTAATATTGATGCCACATCTCCATGAAATTTCTCTAGAAGGATTCATTTATATCTACATGTTTATCGATATCAACGAGGTTTACTTTACCTCAGTGTGGTGTTCGTTCAGATATAGTGGGGTTATAAAAGAAAACTTGTATATTGTGTGGTTCTCTTCATTCTAACCATAGATATCAAGTTACAACGTTCTTGTTCAGGTTAGCATTTCTCTGAGTTTCTGTTTTCTTTATGTATGATGTTGTCTAAGGATGAAGGTATTTATGTATATGACCATTGTTCTTCTATTTCCATGTACATAAATGGAACAATATATAGGGCTCCTGAAAGTGGCCGTAATAAGGGAACTGATCTAGTTTCTTTAGATTTTATGAATATCTATGATCCTTATGTGGTGGTCAGCCTGGGTAACCAAGAGCGTGCCATTTCTCACTTTGTTTTTGCTTCAATTTTGAACATTTTGCATATTTTTATGGTGTAAAAGCTGGGCTGGATTGGGGTTTGCAATTTTTCAATTTGATTTTGCACTTGTGTTTTATTTTTTTAATTTTACTAATCGTGGAAAGGGAAAATTAAAAAACTCTAAGAATCTAGGCTGGGTTGGGGTTTTCACTCTAAATTCGATTGTACACTGATTTATTTTAAATTGATTAACTAAGGAAAGGGGTAAAAAAACCTGGGTTGGGGTTTGTAATTTAAATTCAATTTAACAGTGATTTATTTTAAATTTATTAACCACGGAAAGGGGTAAAAACACCTAGAATGCCATCTATTTTAAGTTACAGTAGGGGAATAAGTAAAAAAACCTAGAATTCCATTTTTTAATTGCATGCTACTTGCATCATGCCATTTTTTTCTCATCGTGAGCACTACAATCCACAGGATTGCACATCATGCTGGTTTGATTCTTGTCCAGGGGCTATGATTCTGCCAATGGGTTATTGGCTGGGGATATGATTTTTTCCATGAATTTTGTTGTGGTTTCTCTCTTATAGACAATGGGTAGGGCTTTAATAATTTCCTGGATACTTTGCTAGCTCTTTTAATAACTTGCTGGATACTGGCTAGCTTTAAAATACCAAACTATATAGTAGCACTTAATTCTTACCCAATTAATTTAGTTGATAGTCATGAATTTAAAGTAAACGTAATGTGAAAGGTTTGAAAAATCCAAGACTGTCATTAAATTTCCATTTGATAGGAATAATAGATTTGAATTTCTAGGCCTGGTTAGTACGTATATTTATTTATTCATAGATAGGAGAGGAAAGGGACTAGTAATGTCATTGGGCACAAAATCAAGAAGTGATGTGGCTCTCTTAGCCTTTCCTTTCTCAAATCTCTCTTCAAGGTGCCTACCAAGAGTATATATTGGACAAACTCCATCTAAGAAGGATATATGTGGCAACCCCACTATCCCGTCTTGTTTGATTAATTGATGCAATTAACGTAAGTTAATATGCCCAAACATATCATGCCATAACATACTAACATCATTAGAATGCATTAACCAAGCTAAAGTAGGAGTTTTAAGCAAAAACTTTGAAAAAACATACAATTTATTTTTGTGATCAACTTTTCTAAGTGAAATATTTCAATTTTCTTTTTTGTTAAATCTATTAATAGGTGTTGCTTTTTCGATGGTGTTCCGATGCTTCTGTCAAACATCCGACACATGAAGGCAATGCTCAACCGATGCTTTGTATGAAACTTCCGATGGCAGTGTCATGAATCCGACACTTCAGCCTTTTGGACGACCGATGCGTCAAGTGTCAGTAGGGGTCAAAAATCTAACGCTTTCTAGATAAAAACACCGATGGCGTTGCCATGAATCCAATGCTTCTAACTGTCGGAAGGCCGACCCTTCAAGTGTCGGTAGGCATCGGATTTTCGACGGTTTATGCAAGTTTTGATTGACACTTTGAAAGAGAAAATTGTCGAATAGGCGGCACCATGGTGTGTTAGATATTCGACCCACTTTGGTAGCATGTCGAATATCTGACGTTATGCCATCGACAACAAAAAAAAGTGTATGTGTCGAAGATGTGACAGAGAAGTGTCAAATTTTAGACATGCAAGGTGTTGGATTTTGGGTTGAAATTCTGTTGTGACCCAACATTTTTGGTGCCATTGCCGGGGAGTTGTTTTGTAAGGTAGAAAAAAATAGAATTTGGTTATGAAGTTTAGTGATAGGTTGGTGGCAGGGGAGCGGTAAGACGAGGGGTAAGAACCTGCACATCTGTTATAACAGGCACCCCCAAACCAAGTAGTGGTAGCAGTTTAAGTTTTCTTTTAGTTTATTTTTCATGTACAAAGTCTAGATAGATAAGGATAGATAGGTTGCCTTTACATTATACAACAAGGGGAAGGGGAGATGGTAAGATGCAAAGACGACTTCACTATGGAATTTCCATAGTGTGAAAGCCTGATGCATCCACTTTAGTGGGTCCCCCCCAAAGCCTTGTTGTCCCTTTTTTGCACAAGTATGTTTACTTTACGCAAAGTTTGATTTATTTCCCTTGAGCATGCTTTTCTTTTTGCCGACATAGATAGTTTACTTTTTCATAAGTTCAATTTGATATACATGTGCCTTTAAGTAATTTACTTTTGTATAATTTACTTGAGTTCAAGTGTAGGAATTATTTTACAATTAAATCACTTAGTGGTGTTGTAAGCACCACCCATCCTGCTAACAAACTGACAGGAACATTTGAAAGAGGAACCCCAATATAATATATGAATAGTTATTTATGTCATGGGAAGATATGGTAGAAAATAAAGATGAAGAATTTGTTACCTTTGAATTCCCTATTAGAGATCCAGGAGGAATGGCACAAATGCAGTACGTTCCCCCATCCATTTTTCCAAAATTTCATGGACTAGAGAATGAAGACCCCGATGAATTTTTATTTCAATTGGAAATGCTTTGTAGAGCATAGAATGTTCAAAATCTGAATTTTTTCCCTCCTAGTTTGAAAGGGGTAGCCCTCCGATGGTTCATGAGCTTAGGTGGGAATTGCATTCAAACTTGGAAAGACATGAAACATACGTTCATGAAAAGATACCAAGAGTATTACAGGGTTAACGAGGACATATTTGAAATAACATAGGGAGAAGAAGAAAATTTGGAAAATTATGTCGAACGCTTTCAATACAATCTTCAAAGATCAAAATTAAGACAGTGAGGGAAAAATACTTTAAAAAAGCTTTTACTCAAAGGCATAAAAAGTGAATATTAATAAATTTTAAACATGATGGGAACAAGTGATGTATCTCAGTTATCATATGATAATGTTTGTGAATTATGTATAAGGTATTCGAGAGGAAAATTCAAGATTAGTAAGAATATACCCTCTTCTTAGCCTCATCTTAACCCCTGTCAACCTTGTTCACAAATATTTTCTGTCCCATTTGATGATCATAGGGATACTTTCTCTTATAATGCAACACTTCCTATTCTACAAGATTTTCAACAAATTTTCTAGGCAGGATCAATCACACAAGCCAATCTATTACCCCTGCCACAATTGCCTTCTCATAAACCTCCTCTATGCCTTACACATATTCCTGTTCAGTCCATTCCACCTTTTAACAACAATAAAATAGTACAATATGCTTATAGTGTTGAATTGCAACATTTATCTACCTTACCTACCTCACCAACATTATTGTAAGAAATTCATATGAGATTTGGAGAGGTTATAGATCAAGGGATTGTAAAGACTACGGAAGAAAGCAAAGTTTCCATTTGGCCTTTTTCACAAGAAGATAAGGTAAACCTAGAATGCCTCTCATTCGATGAGGAAGGGACATTAGAACCTGAATATTCCTTGTCATCAAACTTAGATTCTGTATGCATTCTAAAGTACAATGAAAGATCTCGTGACATAACAAATGAAGAAGAAAACATAGAATACATAAGTCACATTGAAATATGGTTCCAAGAGGGAACTAAGCCACGGTACCATCCTCTTCTTCAATGTTTATTACTGCTAAATCAAATAGCTCAGTTGATTCTTCATATACCGGTAATTATTATATTATTTTTCTTATATGTGGATAAAGGTATATTTCAAATTTTGCTTCGAACATGGTCACATTGGAAGAATTCATATACTTGAATTGTTTTCTTCCTTTCTTTTAGTAGAATAGGATATTATGTAAATATGTTTTTGTTTTATCAAATAAATAAGGTCATTTCTAATAAATTGTTTGCAGGAGACTTTTTTTTCTTTTTATAAATAAATATGAATCATCTAACAAATGGTTTTGTAGCCTGATTATAAGAATTTTATCTATAAGCAACTCATGGATTATTATCTGAAAGGCAATTTATGATTATAAGATATCTTAAACCTTTCTTAAAAATTGCAGCTTTTAGTAATTCTGTGTATATCATTCTTAACCATCCTTTTTCTTGATTCATATAGTTTTTGGTATTTTGATTAAGACATGTATATTTCTGATTCATTATTTCAACCAGTTGCTTGATATGACCTACTTTTATTATCATATTTTTTGAACCTTATCTTATACCTTTGGATTACTAGTTTATCCTATACTTGTTATCAAAACTTGTCTCTTAAAGTATCCTTGTGTGATAACTCGATAGTAGGTGGAATTTTTGCTTGTGGGGAACATTATTTATCTTTCACGAAGAAGAAGGGTTATAAGGTCAAAGAACAACTTTAAGTTATTCTGTTTTGACATGATTTATGATTAGGGCCATTATGAGAATCACTTATAAGTTTTTACGAAATTGAATTATGTGTTTTAGCAAGGCTTAACATACTCTAGTACCAATCGGCTTCCATATACTCAATATCATTATAAAAGGAAAACCCGTCGGGGTACTGAACATGCATGCTGGCACCGGGTCAATGCTAAGTAACAAAACATACAACAAGGAAGCTCGATAAATGCAAGTAAACCCATTGGGGTACTAAATAGGCCCGCTGGCAGTGGGGCTATGCTTGCATGGTACCAAGATAAACCCGTCGGGGTACTGAACAGGCCTGCTGGCAGTGGGGCAATGTCGGGTAAAAGAGATCTGGTTAATGCACTACTATGCACATTATTTAGAGAATAATGATAACTATGAAGAAAAAATTTCAAATTTTATTCTAAGGCCGATTATTTTTAATGTCATTTGAGAATCCCTATAAGATGGAATTGGGGCTAGCCATCTAATTCAAAACATAAATAGGATGCCATTATCTTAGAAATGGGACCCATAGGTATAAAATCTCACACCCTCCGAGGTAAACTCAAAATATCTTATGATGAAAAGATATCTTTTAAATAAGGCATGGATGAATATTTTTTCCTCTATATGCTTTTAGGTCTTTTATCAACATTTAAGTGGTGTTTCTTAGCACTATTATTTTTCATGAATATACATATCTAAATAATTTCCATTTACTAGTTAGTTTTTATTTTTATGAAATAATAAAACAAAATTATAGGACTCTTTTTAAGGAACAATTGAATCTTCTTTCTCATGCCTTGAGGACACGCCATACCTTTGGTTTGGGGGAAGGAGGATTAGGAAAATTAGAGTATTGTTTTTTATTTATGACATATCTATTTTCTCTGACAAAAAAAATGATAAGTGTTTTTTAGGATAAATTAGCCATGGAACTTGGTTATAGCATGAAGTATATTTTTACAGAAGATCAATATGGAGGACTATATTAAGATCAAAGGATGATCCAAATGAAATATCACATGACGATCTCAACTTGGTGATATTATAGCACTAAAATTTGCTAACCAAATTTTGTTTCTGCAAATAGTTCTTACCTCCATGAGAATGCTTTGACCTTAAATTTTTTTTTATCATTTCACTGATAGTAACCCTATCCTTTTACCCAATCATGCATATAAACTATCAAACGATTAATTTTATACCATATGTTCAACTTGTCCAAAGTTTTACTTTGGACATGGGTGAACTAATTATATAAACTTTATGAACTCATTCATTCATGCATATGCCTGTTGCTGGCTTATATTTTAAAGTTCGCTTTGATAGTATGATCTCTTATCTTTTTCTTTGCTCAGTGGGACCTGACATTTATCCGGTTTGGGGGAATGTGGAGCCTCATTTTGTTATCATTTTTTGCATTAAAATAACACATTTAAATGCATATTTTATTATCTTTCATGTATTTTATGTCATGCAGGTCGTTATTCAGCACAAGGTAAGAACAAATTTAATGTTTATTCAACTTTGGTTATTAATATCATTTTTATGATTTTATAAACTCAAATCTATATTATTTAAAGCATATTTAATATATTAATTGATTTACATATTTGTTTGCAGGTTATGTAGTATGATTAGGTGAATCTATAAACAAAACAAATTCAGCTCACTGTTTAGCCTGATCTGTGCAGTCATTGCCCAACTCATTGTCCAACTCATCACAGAGCTCGCCATCCAGAACGTCAATTAGGCTGCATAATGTCCATAACTAATTTCAGGCATTAAACGTTGAAGCAATCTGCAAACCATTATGTTGACCACGTGCCCAGGTGATAGCATAATCAACAATCTAGAAGGATCATAGGTGCATTAATTTCTCCATTCTGTTTTCACTACTTACGCATTCAAAGGAGGGAACATTCTAGAGGATCGTTGTTGTCATGATGCTGTTACTTATTACCTCATCATCCAGCCCATTGTGTAACATTCGCTAGTGGTTTTCCATGTTTCCCAAGATTAACGCTCAGTGTATCCAGCTCACAATGCAGCTAGCTGTTTAGCCTTTCGTCCAGATCGCTTATCAACTTGTGCACTATAAAATATAAAACAACCTACAAATAAATTGTTATCGATGTGCCTGGGTAATAAAGCCGTGTTTTGGATAGCACAAAAACTTGCAATTTCCTTCGCTCACCACCACTCCACCAGTTAAGTGGAAAGAAGAGTATTTACACCACCACGATGCCCTATTCACGCTGAAGAGAAGCTTGCATGTCACGTTCACAATGAAGAAAACCAGACATACACCAAAGAAGGGATATGCCTATGTGCTGGCCTGTAAACTGTTATTACCTTTTATGATTGACTAAATTTAGAAGAGCAGTCGACCACTAAAGGGTCGACTTGCTCAACCTCTTGAAAACAGTGTGTATATAAACACCTCCATATAGAGAGATAAGGGATTGATCAATCCATTAGACAGATAGTTATTTTTCTTTGGGGGAAGGATATTGTAACTATGTTCCTTCTATTTAATAAGAACTCTACGCTTTACTATTTATGACTGTGTGTGCAAGAATTTGCCAGGCATTATCCATGATTGCTGAGAGGGCCCCTTGACAATCTGTGGTTTCTATTTTCATACAAGTTTTTGTTATCTCATCCTTACAGATAAGTATTTTTATTTCTAATTTGTTTAGGTAGTTAAGTTCATGCGATCATTTATTTCTCTATTTCCTGTAGCATGTATTTGTTGTAGTTAATAAAATTCATACTATGCTGTTAATGTAGTTTTTGTTTATAAATGGCTGGTCACATATAGTTTGCTTTTAAGCCTTTCAGTCTTAGCTTATTGTTCAGTCTTATTTACAAGCATGTAGAATAGGTGGTCTTTATCAATTTAGTTAGAATTTAAACAAGCACATCGAATAGGTTGTTTTCATCAATTTAGATAGATTAAGTTATGTTTATTCCTGTTATAAGTTTATGAAATTCAAATTCCATTTTGTTTATTAATATGCAATGATTTTCTTATTTTCATGTATTTGTTTTTGTTTATTTCACTGTTAGATACGATGATTAATTAGGTTTAAATCCTGTCTTTATGCATCTTGTTTTCATATGCACAAAATCAGCTAGTGATTAAATCATTTAGGTTTGTTTTTATTATTTTCTGTATATATCCTCTCATTCGGACTGTGTGATTCGATTGTCATCTCGACCTTCCTTCTAGACTGCTGGCCAACCTTCCATCTGACCTTTAGTGTTCTTAGTTTATTTTTAAACCTGTTTTCAGTTTTGTTTCTTTGGGTTTTTGATTATGCTCTGATTGTAGTCATTAGATAATAATTATGTTTTTATTTGAACCATAGGTTAGATTGTTTTAAATTATTTACTAAGTTTTATCTTTTTTCAACTCATGTTTTGAATTATGCGTTGTGATTTTGTTCCTTTTAATTTCCAATTTTCTTCTTTAATACTATTGTAATGTTTTGAAATTATGTTTGATTTATTTCTTTGTATATGGATTTGTAGGGTTAGGTGTGTTAATTACTAGTATACTAGTATCTTGTCAATTTATCATAGTAATAAGACCTATTCCTTTCACTTTGTGATTTTTGAAAAGTCTTGTAGAAAAGAACTTAAAATCATCTTTATTAAGTTTTCTAATTTCTTTTTTATTTAATCATCTTTATTAAGTTTTCTACTTGCTTTCTATTTAATTATCTATATTAAGTTTTCTACTTGCTTTTCTTTATTCAGTTTTCCATTCACTTATTAGTTAAATCTTCCTTGAACCCCAACTTTTCAAGTAGTTGTTGATAATATATTTTTCAGTCAGAAATTATTTGTTTATAAATTATCTAGTTGTTGTAATTGTATTTCTAAATATGTACTTTTTGTGAATAGTTAGCCATTGAAGTTATTTAATAGGTTTTGTTATATTCTCATTTGTTCGTTAAAATAACATAGTCTGATATTATCCTAGTTTGATGTTTTGTTTTAGTTCAACCATAATACTAATTTAGGAGTTTGACTCGGTTTTTCATTTTGAATATATTTTCAATCTTTTGTTTATTTAAGTATTTATACAATGCCCTAGGAACCCCTCTACCTTTGCATGTATTTTGTAGCAACTCTAAGCCTACCAACACCGGTCAATAATTAAATATTAGGTGTATTCAAGATAGTAGAACACATCCAAATGTTTTGGTATTAATGTAGTCGAGATAACACCCAACATAGGTCCTTGCAACAAATCATGCTTTAATGAATTAGTAATGACTTGCAATTTTATATTGAGTGTTGGTAAATTTCTTTCCCATAAGACACTAGTTAAAGTCTGGAAAAGAAGGGACTATTGATTATGCCTCCTGACATTGATAACTATTGATATCAATTTTATGTGTAATTAGTCTTAACATTGTATGAACATTCTGCTACAATTGCAAAGTGAAAATTAATAGTGGAAAAGTACTTTCTTATAGCACATTTCCAAGGAAACTATTTCGTTCATGGTGCTTTTTGAAGGAAAAATTGAGTACCTCATTGTTTTAATCTTCAACACTTGAATGAATAAGAAACAAATAAATGGAAATATAGAGATAACTTTATTCTCCTAGGGTTGTTGCAATAATTTGATAAGTCTGATAAAATAGAGTGACACTCCATCCAACTATACTGTGCACAAAAGCTACAAATCTAAAGCCCACATTGTTTGCAATTACGAGCATTAAAATTTATATTACATGTCACTTGCATGTCACAACCATGATTTTGATATCATGTCAAATATAGAATACGGTAGGAATCAAATCTAAAATTCCTACCCTTGCTTGACTGGTTGATTGCTCCACCACTTAGTTAGATGCCTTTGTGTCAGTGGGCAATACCATGGTTTGTATGCGGATTTCCATTCCAACACCCCCTCTCACATCACAATAGTTGTTTAGAGATAGGGTTGGGAAATTCCTAGTTGCAAATGGCTAAGGAATTCCTAGCCACAAGGGGTTAAGTGCTACATTTGAGTTTGAATTGCATTTTATGAGCATTAATTACTACTAGCATCCATATTACAAGGTTTAAAATTTAAATAATCTTGTTTAAAACTTAGTCTCATATCTCTAACATTTCCAATTATTGGTCCATCAACCCTTTTAATTAGGAGGTGCAAGTGGGGCTATATAGACCAATGAAGAATTTATTGTCACTTGCCCACTTTCCTTCCTACTTTGTAGGCAAGTCACAATCAATTATTGGCAAGGTTGTAGCGACAAGTCGTTTTTGCTGCTATTGATTGAAGGAATGACAATTATTATGGTCACCATGAGTCTATTTATTGAATGTTTTTTATAACATTGCGATGAATATTGGGGATTAATATTAAATTCAAATATAGCATGGGTTCTATATTCTCTTTGAAATTTATGACATCAAGAAAATATAATGAACAATCTAAAATAATCTCATATTCCTGCTCCAGACATATACTCTTTTGCTCTTTGTTCTAGATGATTTGATTATATATGATCCAATTATTTTATTTTTTCGTTCTTGCTTGTTTTAGCTAAGCAATGTAGTCATCCATGGAAGCTTTCAATACCTAAAGGTTTGTTGAAACAACCTACAGAAACTAGGTTGAAAATGGTAATAATGTTTATTGGTAAATTCACAAGATCTTTATCTAGTGTTTATTAAAAATAATTATGAGCCTTGGTACAACAAAGCTATGCTAATGATGATATTTTTGAACATGGGTCAATCATTTGCTAAAAATGAAGATGGGTATGTTTTTTGCCAAATACAATACAAATAGCAATTATATTGGTATCAATATACATTCTTAGCACTTATACATGTATCCATTAATGAAATTGAAAATTGATTATTTGGTTTGCTTGACAAACACAACCATTAACATGTGCAAAATTTATTTGCAAAAATCATCCAAACTTCAAAAAGTAGTGTTGTTTCTCTCAAATCTCCAAGGTGATATGTACTATTATTGATAATACACATTCAATTAGGTTGTTATAACTGCTAACTAATTTGGATATGACCATACTGTAAATAATTACACCTTTGCATAACTGTCTTCACTAACTCATAGACTTAAATTTTTGGTTTGAATTTAATTGATATTCATGTTGCATCCTCAATATATCAATCATTGCATCCATATTTCTATTCCAACATTCATACATGATTATCATGTTTAGAGATTGAATACAACTTTAACTTATGGTTCCAACTTCAAGATATATCTCATAACACAGTGTTACATGATTTGTTTGCATTGGTGCACACTTTACTGGTAATTGGTGTTTTACAAAATACGAATACTAAATTAATATTCGTTGAAGAGGGAATACAAACAAGTGATTATACTTGAAAACACATTTTATATTATTCCACCCACAGGTAGTGATGCATGCTAATGTCTTATGGAAACAAAAGTAGCTTGCACACTTTCACTTTCTTAGTTATCTATATATTTCCTTGATTTTTGTAGCCCATGATTTTATCCAGTTGTTCATGGAAATTATTCACAAGCTATTATGTGTAGTATGCTTGCATGGTATGTTTGTTCATCTACATTCTTTATATAAAATTTCTATTTTTCTAGTTCATTAAGCTATACAAATTTTCTATTTTTTATCAAGCTAAAATTTCTATATAAATCTATGTTTAAACTCTCTATCTTGATCTTCCTTTATACTTAAGATGAAACCCTAATATACAAAAGCCGTAATCTCATAGTGAAATGTACTACTAGGATTAGTCTAAATCACTAACTCATAAATATACTTTATTAGACTCAATTATCCAAATACAAGACTTTCACTTTATTATTGAAGTGAATTACAAAATATAATTAACTCAAATACTTCTAGCACTTTCACACTAAACACATGTGGAAGTTCCTGTGTAAGCTACATTCTTTGACAATCCTACTCAAATAATCATTGTCAAAGATTTACCCTATGTATTCATGATAGACTCAATTAAATGCATGCATAAGCTGTTAACACCAAAATTTTTCCAGATAGCTCTATATGGGCCACACCATAATTATACATCATCACCCCATTATTATTCCCTCCATTTTGATCTTCACAATTAAATTTTCTCTAAATGGATCCAAAAATCATTATTCATTCTCTCATAAATATAGAGAATATGTGCATTTATTGCAACAAAACCCCCATTCTCCCCAAAAAGGACCAAAAAACCCTAAAATGAGAATGGGTCATAAACCATGGACAAATACCATGCACTATGAAAAACCATGGACCAATACCATGGGAAACAAAATCTTGGATCATCCTATAAATACATTGTGAAGGTCTCCCCACAAACACTTTACATTCCAAAACTTTTGAACCTTTCACTCCGAAACCATTTTCAGTCACTCCTTTTTCCACACCATTCCACATTGTATGTTGAGTTTACTCTATAATCTCGTTGATTCGGATTTCCGTTGGCAACCATAAGTGGAGAAAATTGGATAACTAGATCATGGAAGCCATCAGACCCCATCCTCAAATGGTTTTAGTGGCCCACTTTTTAAAGGTATGTTGCATTTGTTTATTAAAATTATAAAATATAAAAAATATTTGTTATTGTTTGCTTGCAAGTCAAGGTTGAGTAATTCCCTTGCACAATGAACTCTACCTTTAGATCCATTTGATCTTTAAGGTAGATTCTTTTGCACATAGCCGAAGAGAAATCTCCACTATAGTTTTGGCGATTCCGCTCGCTCGATCCTCTTGGATCTTTGTTTTGCAGGTTTTTCATTGGTTTGTTTTACTTGGGTACCCTCAACCATCACAGATATGACCCCCTTTTGGAAGATCCAAACCAGTCCATTTCCAGTTCCTACCCCCCGACCCTAACTGCCATTTTTTCACAAAAAAATTCAAGTTTCTATCATATTAAACCTTTTCGACATAAAGACACAACCTAGGTCACACATTTTTTCTCGATAAGTGCAACCTAGGTCACACCTTTCCCCCCAATAAGTGTGACCTGGACCCAAAGTACATATCGGTCTTGTATTTCATTCTAGAGCGACCCAAGCTGCTCCTGTGACCCTATTTGGTGTGATTTGTCATGCGAAAACCCCTGTTAAGTGCATCCTGTGTCTTTCCACAATTTTTTCGTCTCGGTCGTGGCTGTTTCTTAGTCTTGTGTGACCCCGGCCACACCTATTCCACTGATAGATGAGACCAGCATAATTTCCAACACTTTAAGGTTTTTCAGATCCAATCCAAACCCCTTATCCATGTTATGTTCCTTTCTTCACTGTATTTTTCTAGATCTGATTGCTTACAACCTTGTGGTTTTTTTGCAGCCCACCTTTGCTTGTATGTGATCCTATCCTGAATGAGATTGGTAGTTGAGACCCCTCATGTGTTTCCTACTCCATATAGAGTTACTGGTGTGCTTGTTACTTGCATATGTTCTTTTATCTGGAAGAATTAGTTTTTTGTTGAAAAGCATTTACTTTCACTACTGTTTTTTATTTTTCAGCATATGCGTTTCTGGAAGAGAGCGCTAAGGTTTAGAGATCACACTCCACTTGTGCACACATCTCACACATTAATCTAAATGCTTGGTCCATGACCCCAAGATGAGTCTAAAATTAACATTAGCTCAACCAACATTGTAACCTCACTTGAGGACCAAAACAATATTGTAGTTAGGATAGGACATTGGGGATATGCATCCAAATAACACCAATTTGTCACTTCATCTGAGACATAGTTGTTGTCTTATAGGGAACCAAAATACTCTAGTATTTGTTGAAATGGTCACATCCAGCTTATCGAGAGGCCTCTTGCTCTGTGGCGGTAAGACATAACGAAGAGATTCCAGAAGTCTGGGTGGAATACCACACTCCACTATGTATGGAAGGATATCTCTTCATAGTCCTCCTTGTGCATGATTCCCCCCATATCGGGTGTTGAAAACCAAAGGGATAAAGTGTCAAGAAACCATCCTAAATGTTTCATGAACGAGGTATCCTAGTTTCCAGTATATTAGGACTCTTTTACCCTAGGTTTGTCTCGGTAGTGGGATTCTCTTAGCCTTTTGTTCTTCCACTTTATATTGTTTGATTGTGGATTTGATCATCCAACAGAGGATATGATTTGTGAGGGGATTCCATCTTGTATTTAGGATCTTTCTTGCACTTATACCCCATAGGCTAGTGCATCATTTTCTTCACAGGTAGTGCTACTTGTTGGCTTTCTAGTCGCTTTGTTGTAGGCTCGCCTGCCGTGACACGCTATTACAGTTTAGTTTTAGAGCTTTCATTTTGGCCTCTGTGCCACCATTTATCAGCTCACCTTCTGCACACTCAGCTGTAGTTGGATTTTTGAGCTTGTGTTCAACACCCTTGAGCCTTTATTCATCATATAACACACCATCATGTCACCATTTCTCTACTATGCTACTCCCATATATTTAGGGAGCATACCCATCAGTTCGGTTCCTTGAACCACCATCTTTGAATCCATATTTGACGTCATTCACCACCTTCAGAACCATACACTACATCTGAGTCAAATTCTGATTCCTATCAATCTGAACCTAGCTTGTTCACTTCCCCATCTAGCCCAATGGATGGTGCACCTCCCAACCCCTTCTAGGGAGGGATTGTTGGTAGTGCACCTATGAGAAACCCACCCTTCATACCAGGTATCCCTTCTATTGGACCTACAGGTCCTGGTCCTAGTGGGCCCCTCGTCACCACACACACTATTGCTGGTTTTCTACCCACTAGTGGTGGACCCACTCCAACCACCATGGTTCACACCATTCCTACATTCATGCATGGAGGCATTGACCCTTCTACCACTATCCTGACTATTCACACCATTCAAATTCCTACTTCTACTATCGGGAATCATCCATACCAGCCCCCATTTTCCCACCGTAACTACATGCCAGTTGATCCCAACACCATTGCTGGCCTTCCTAGATCTAGTCCAGGTCTTAGTATTCCAGTCATGGCTAGTCTCAACCTGCCCGATTTGGTGAGGTTAATGAATGACCCCATCCATAATGACCCATTGTGGCCTCCCATGCCTACAAAATGCCCTTCGTACATCCCTAAGTTTGAGGGAAAGTTGGGAGAAGACCCTCAAAACCATATCATGTCATTCCGCTTATGGTGTTCCTCCAACAACATAGTGGACGACTATATCCAATTGTGGATATTCCAACAAACAATCACTGGTGTTGCAACCAAATGGTACATTGAGCTTCCCCATGCCACTTATCCTAATTTTTCCTCTTTAGTATCGATGTTCCTCCAGTACTTATAGCCACCCATCTATCATGATGAGGGTGTGGAAATCCTGTTATCCCATAGACAGAACAATACTACCCATATCACAGATCACATCCATGAATGATGTCGTCGTCATATCCTATGTGAAATCCAGTTAGATGACATGATATTCCTTGGTTGGTTTCTTAAACCTTACTCCCTCTATCACCAAGGATGTTGCATTGGAGCACCCACAAATTGAGGAAGAAGCAATCCTCAAAGCACAATAGTTCAACCTTATCTATTCCCAATCAGATTACCTTTACACCATCATACCTGATGCTCCTCGTGTTGGATCCTCATGGCACGTGATACACTAGGGGAATCCCATGTTATTGATGGAGTGATTGGCTTCGATACCCAACACACCCGCTTGTACATGGTCTCTCTTTTGATGCTGCCTCACTTCGAAAACATCCCTAATGTTTCCAAACCTGATTATGTCCCTTAATTTTAATGTGCAATGACTCAGTCTGAAGCCACACCTTCATATGCATCTCCCACATTTGTTCCTCTTGTTCATGGACTGAATTAATTGGAACCTACTTGTAATGGCCAAATGCTAGGCTTTGCGGCCCCTCTAGCTACTCTTTCCTACTACCCACCACCTATGTAACCTACACTTTATTTGACCCTGACTCCTCATTTTCCTCAGGTACAGGTCTATGCTCAACATAACCTCCCCAATTAACACACCCCTAATAAAAAACAAGGCCAGGGAAGAATACAAAGAGGTAGTAACCAAGGAAACAACTAACCTCAATGAGGCAGTCAATAACCAAACCCTCCTAACAACAACAAATCCAACACCCCTGCACAGAATCCCCAACGTCCACCTAGACCTGGGAAGAAACCTCAACTATGGACTAGCCATCTGTTTAGCATTTGTGATGTTTATGGCCACTATACACACTATTTCCCCCAGATGCATCGAGTCTGCCACCTATTGCAAGCCGAAAATCAAGGTGAAACCAGTGCTACTACTCTGATAAAGAGAAACCCAACATCATGGGGGATTCACTTATTGATCAATATCCTATCACGTTAGTTCATATTGTGGGTTTTAAAATTATCAAAAATTGAACCAATATATTGTAGGTATTGGGGGGGATGAGGGGTTTAAGGTGGGGGTGGGTAGGGTGGTTTTTAAGGATTGAGGTATAAAAAGGGGTGGTGAGGAGGTTTTAAGTATTGGGAGGGGGTTTCAACAAAAATACTTTGGGGCAATATCCATGGAAATTAAGGGTATTCTTTAATATCCCATGATAGCACGTGCTATGTGAGAGGTTCACTAAGTGAAGTTCCCGTGCCCAGCATCACAATATCCTCCACCTATGGTGCTCCAGAAATTGGGACTGAATCAAGGAATGGTTGCAACCAAACCATTGGTACAAAAAATACCACAACAACTTCTTTGAGTCAACCCATCATTCCTGGTGTCCATCATTTTATGACATTTTCGTCTGACATCAACTTATAGACTCGATGAAACCAATATGGATCCACCATGGAAACCATTAATCCCTCCACGAAATCTACCTCCACTTTTCTCGATATTTTCTTACATTTTCCAAGACCCCCCACGGACGGGACTGCTAAAGTCCCTAGGTTCCCTTTGCATCACGTTGTGAACAATCCCACTACTAAAGCCACTCTCAAATACAATATTTATGACTTTCCCCAGTCCCTCTCTGCCATGTTCTCTTTGGAATTCATGAGAAATTTTCCTTCACAATGCAAATCCTTATTATCTACTTTAGGTGTCGTCGATCCCTTTGACTCCAAGTTGATCACTTTCGACTTGGATAAAGGAGAACCTTACATGCCTTCATCTATAGCCTTCTAGGTTCATGTCACCATTCAAAATTTGGTCATTCATCGATGCATCATTGATGAGGGTGCGTCCACTTTTTTTATGTCAACCTTCGTTTGGCAGAAGTTAGGATCCCCAACCCTTCAACCCTCAACCACCATCCTACATGCATATGATGGCCTCCTTTCCAAACCAAAAGGTGCTCTCATGAATGTACCCATTGATTTGGAAGGTAAAATTTCATTGATAGACATCGAAGTTGTGAACACCCAATTATATTATAACCTCCTCCTTGGATGTAGTTACATGTACGCAATGAGAGTCATTGCTTTAACCGTCTTCTGACTCATGATGTTCCCCTATGATGGGAAGATTATGACAATTGAATAGTTTATGTACTACGATCCCAAAGGATCGGCCACTTCAGATCATGTCCTCCCTACCATCCACACCACCATCGATAATGTATCCATCCCCTCCCTGTCTGTCATTGGTCCGGTCCTCTTGAACATCACCACTTTGACTGACACCTTTTTGTCCCTACCACCTCCTCCCTCTACGGCTGAAAGAACGTATTTGTGCACCATCACATCCAGTAAAATTTCAACCTCATCGTAGCCTCAACCCCAACCCCAACCGCATAACGTGACCACCCCCAATCTTTCTCCAGACAATTATTTGATGGAATATATTAAACCCACTCATAACTTAGGATAAAATAATTAATCATTATTTGATTAATTATTCACCCACTAGCATAATTAGTTTGCATCCACTTGTACCTTAAAGTCAATACATGCCATCTATATCCTAGGAATGATTTATTTCTGATTCTGGGTTGATCTTGACCACCTTTTGACCATCCAGAATTTGTATACATCACATTACAACAGATTCTGCTTTATTAAGCTTTTCCATCTTTTCTGTGGATAAGGTAAAGCTAGTAAAACTAGGAAATTGGGTCCTTTTGTTGCCAACCCATTCTTCATGAAATTTTCTCCATTTTATAGTATTAACATGTTTTTCTATCTCCCTTGACAAATCACTCATGCCTTTTCCAATTCGTGAGGTCCTTGATAGATTTGGGAAGTGCTTTAGCCACCTATGGGGGTTTGCTATATTTTGGTAAGTCAACATTTTGAGCTTTATGATTTGTCTCCATACAATTCGATTTTTTTATGATGGATTTAATATTTATGTACACTATTATTAATCATTATTCAATGGAAGGATACACACCAATATTCATCTCTTCATTCATGTGAGTCAGTCTCTTTTCTTCTCTCTATTTTTCCTGTGTATGCTTGTGAGAATTCTTAGTAGCAATATATATTTCCTATGCTTCTTATTAGCATCATTGCTCATATAATTTATCTATTATTTCTACATGGTATCATATCAGCAAGTTTTATTAAGTTCCACAGAGTTGAGGAGTGCATCCAGTCTCCTATCCCTCTTTGAAGAAGAGCTTGTCTAGCTTACAAGATTTTCTCCTAGTTTTGTTTTACAGGTTGCAGAGAGTTTCTTCTTGAGAACATCAATTCAGAAATATTTATTCTCCTTCATCCATAATTATTACTCCCTTCAAATACCATTAATGGAAAGGCAACATATCCATTCTATTGCGCAGTAGAGGATTGTACATAGTTACTCTAGCTTTGGAGAATGAGCCCAATGCTGTGATTGAGAAAGCTAAGTGGCATAATAGGTTGGATGAAGCCTATGGATTGCTTTGAATCTCTATTTATACTGATATAAACTTTCATATATATGGTTTTACCACTCCAAACCAAGTATGGATTCAATTAGAGTCTCTCTTTGGAGTTCAAGATGAGCTAAGAGCGCATCAATTGAAGATTGAGTTATTCTCATTGAGTCCAAGAAATTTCAAATCTCTTGAGGGTTTCTTCACCAAGTTCAAGTCACTTGTTCTAACTCTCAAGAAATTTTGGATTGAGAAAGAATATTATCAATTAATCCTTTCCATTCTTTCTAAATTGGGTCGTAATTACTCAGTTTTTGTGTCTACTTTTCATGCTACTAGGCTTGTTGTTCCTAAGTGGAAAATCCCTTCTTTAAATTATTTTCTTGATTCACTAACAAAGGAGAAAGATAAATTGATCCATATGGGTGTGCTTAATTCTTCCAAGGGAAAGGACCATTCTCTCTTGGTTCAAGGAAACAAGAATGTAAAATCAAAAGAGAAGCAAATTGTGAAGAAGCCAACGTTAGAAATTGAATATGATAGTTCGAAGTCTACTGATGAAGATTCAGTAAAGAAGGGTAAAAATAAAGGGAGCACATCCAAGTATTATTATTACAGAAAGGGTTTTAATTTAGAGAAGAAGTGTTTCAAGAAGAATATGGACATTATGTCTCAGCTTCTTGAGAAGCACAAGATCGAAGTTCCAAATGAACTAGAAAAGCTTGCTGATTCCTCGGAACAATGTCATAGTGTGCAATTCCAAGGTGATATAACTTATGCTTTGAGTGCCATAGTTCTATAATTTTATCATTTCTATGATATGTATTTATATTATGATATATCAGAATCATAAATATCATATCCTTCCTTTGATAATCCTCCTCTTAGTCTACTAGATTCATCTCCCAAAAATTGTGATTTTTTACTAGATATTGACTTGTCTTTGAGCAGCTCTTCCTCACAAGATTATATATCTGATTTAGAATATTGTTTGAAATATGATATGAATGTCATGAAACATATCATACCACCATCCATACCATCTACCATACCTCTGAATAATCCTAATACTATACAAATCCCAAGTTCACTAGTTGATTCCTCGTTGGTCTCTTATGCAGTGTTACTTATCTTACATGGTTTGAAGTCTTGTCTATCTTTTAGTGGTTGGTTATCCATGAAATTAGTAATCCTTGGAATGATATTAAATTTTTTTTTATATGTTATAAACATTTATGGTTCATATCTTATGTCCATCCATCATTCATATTTTTACCCCTATCAGTTTTCCCCAGTTGCTTATAGTTTTCCTAGTCTAGCCCTTTATCCTCATGGAGTCACTGAAGCCTTTGTCTTTGTTGTTCCAAATGCTAATGTTTCTGATATATAAGAGTTTTATCAGCCTCATATCAGATGTGGAAAGGTGCTACATCATATTGGAATATTGACATGTGATTCACATCACAATTTTGCAGCTATTCAGGGAATTGAGTGTGAAATAAATTGTCTTAATTTTTGTACTCTTTGGGAAGGATTATGCACAGATCTCTTTTCCATTTCAGATTGTGTTTGAATATCAGAGTTTGACAGCAGAAATAAGAATTTATATAATGCTCCTACTTTATTAGTTGATGAGATACAAGGAGTCTCTCCTCTTCTTCCTTGCAGGTTCTACACTCTAGCGCATGATCATGGAGTTCATGATTTCTTCAACAAGTCTTCCAACTAGAAGCAGTTCATTCAGATAATTCAAGTGAAGATAAATATATGTTGAATACATATTATTTCAAATTTTGTGCCTTGTCCTTTCTTGAGGGAGGATTTTCCCCATGTGCTTTTTCCTCTTTCCTCACTTTTATGGACATAATAATTGTTAAAGGGTGACCATAGCCTTGTTGCTGGGCCCTATATGCATCTACATTTTTGAAATACCATCATAAATTTAGACTTATAGGGGTTGTTGGAATATATTAAACCCACTCATAACTTAGGATAAAATAATTAATCATTATTTGATTAATTATTCACCCACTAGCTTAATTAGTTGGCATCCACTTGCACCTTAAAGTCAATACATGCCAACAATATCCCATGAATGCTTTATTTCTAATTCCGGGTTGATCTTGACAACATTTTGACCATCCAAAATTAGTATACAACACATTACAGTAGATTCTGCTTTATTCAACTTTTCCATCTTTTCTGTGGATAAGGTAAAGCAAGTCAAACTAGGAAACTTGGTCCTTTTGTTGCCAACCCATCCTTCATGATTTTTTCTCCATTTTCTAGTATTATCATGTTTTTCCATCTCCCTTGAAAAATCACTCATGATTTTTCCAATTCGTGAGGTCCTTTATATATTTGGGAAGTGATTTAGCCACCTATGGGGCTTTTCTATATTTTGGTAAGTCAGCCTTTTTGAGATTTATGAGTTGTCTCCATACAACTCAATTTTCATATGAGGGATGTACTATTTATGTACACTATTATTCATCATTATTCAATGGAAGTATAGACACCAATATTCATCTCTTCATTCATATGATTCAGTCTCTTTTCTTCTCTCTATTTTTCCTATGTATGCTTTCGAGAATTATTAGTAGCAAGATCTATTTCTTGTGCTTCTTCTTAGCATCATTACTCATAGAATTGATCTATTATTTCTAAATTATTTGGGTTCATTTCCCATATACACCTTCCCATTTCTCTTTCCACCCTATGGAATCGTGAGTAAACTAGTCATGGCTACTCTTAACCTTTCGAGATTCACTTTGGGAATTCTAGTGTGGTACCTCAATCCACTCAACCCCACCCTGACACCACAAACTGTGCTGAAAACTAGTCCAATATATTGAGACAATTTCACATCCACCTGGTGGTACACAACTAGTGGCTCCTTCATCCTCTCCTACACCCCCTCCTTTTATGAAGACTGGGGGCAAGGAACCAAAATACCCTGTAGAACCACATCCATCTCTTACTTGTTCCTTATGTGATGTGCTCGACCACACAACTAGAAATTTCCCTGATTTTCCATTTCTTTGCACCCACATGCGCACAATAGTAGAGGATGATGACACTATTGGATACTTTTCCTCACACTCATGACCCAGGCTTAGGTTTTCCTTGCGTGCAACAAAACACCCAAAAAAAACACCCAAAGATATCGACCCGATAGAGCAAGCCCAGTCGGCAACACCTGCGTCGTAGGCATAGTCTCACCCGAGATATATTAACGAGAAACTACTAGAACCATGTTTTCGCAGTTAGGCGAGGGATTACAGTCCCCTGACGCACAACGAAGGTGTTCGACAGAGTCGGAATGTTGGAGTCATTTTACTAACTTGATAGTGATGCAACAGTGCGGCATAGATTATTCCTTAACAACTTAATAGTAAATGAACGTGAAATAATACAAAATGTTTCAATGATGCTGGTCATTCATTCATTCAACTTCTTTCACCAATATTGCAACATTCACTTAAGCAATAAATATAAACAATGGAAAATAACCCACAAACATTCAACATACACATTCAAGTGACACAAGATGTAATGTGGAAACCCAACCGGAAAAAACCACAAAGGTGCTCTTCATTTAGCATGAGAAATATATGCACCTTTCAGTCTGCAACTTGATTGCAAACTATTTGATATATGTCTTTTCGGCTCATAGACTCTTTCCCGCTCTCATGCTCTATGGTTTTATTATGATCTTCTTCTAATTACTTCTACTGATCCGCACACATCCTGGATCAACTCTTCTAACTACTATCTGCACACTTAGCTCTAGAATGACTCACAAAATATACTACTTGATAACCCTTCTGCAAAACAGGTTCCATGACTCAACAACCTTCTACGACACTACTATCTAACTTCTTCTTTGATTTCTTCAACTATTTTCCAACACCTTTACAAAATGGGTTCCTCTTATTTATAGCTTCTACAAGACCACGCAGGGTTGACTACATATAGTTCATTTATTGTAGGTCGTAATCAACCATAAAAAATGGTTACAAACTGTCATAGGCATGGCTGACACAAGGCGCTATCGGCATGACTTACATATATTACTTCATACGTGCGATGTTCGATGGCTTACACCGACTCTAGAACCCACGATATTCCTAATTTGTCACTTTTTAGCCGTTACTTTCTGCATGCCTGCAGATTTTCTTTTCCTTCGTGGAACAACTGCTTATCGCAGTTTATCTCCTCTTATGTGCTTCATTTTCTTCCTGCACTTGCACTTCACTTTCTTCATTTTTCTCTTTCCTAGCCCAATAGGACCCTGACACTCACGTGTGGCTCGTCCCAAGCCACTAAGCAGTTTTATGGCTTAGACGGTCGCTGCACCACGGTGCTGACCTTAGCCTGAAATTATTTGAGAATTCCTTTACTTGGACAACTTCTTGTCGCACCTCCTTTGTTTTCTTTTCCAATTGCTCGACACAATTGAAATCAATATGTTCCAGCAGTACATCTTCCAATGACTGAGTTATGTGTTGGAGATTCTACTGTAAAGGCTGAAGGAGCCCTATAACTCTTTTGACTTTTGATTGCTGCACCACAACTTCTTCATTTCTGCTCTTCTCCCACTACAATAGAGTTTTTACTTGCTGTTGTAGCTATTTCAGCTCAACTACCTTTGCGATCTTTTCTTTTATAGGAAACTTCTTCATGTCTTCCTTAACCACTATTATTTTTAACTCAGTTTGGCGCAAATCCTTTGTGATTTTATCCACTATTTCATCCTCTAGGAGAAATTCCCAAGTCATAGAGACTGTGTTGATTACTTCATTACATAATTTCTCTCCTTGTTTAACTCTATCAACAACCTTAGATGTTGTTTTCTGGTGCGCTTCTATCACCTCAAGAGGTGTACTCATTCTTTGCTGTGCTTTAAGTTCTTCCACCTTCTTTGTTAGGTCCGCCGCAATCCTGGATAATCGGGCTACCTTGGTGGCTGCATCTATTTATTCTTGGCCTTCTTTCTCTAGGAACTCTACGACTGCACTACTGATGGCTTCATCCAGTATGATACTACTTTGTTCTTTCACTTTAATTTCTTGCTTCTTCTGCATAAGGAGGGCCTTGTGGTTTTGCACCTTCCCTGTCACCTTTTGGGCTTGATATCCGAGAGCACTTTCCTAGATTCTAATTTCTGTTGTGGCTGCATGCTGAACAACATATACCTTTGCCATTGTTAGCTTGAAAAAATCAATAGACAATGTCCCCAACTCATGGGAAACATCATCGAATTCTTTCGTTCCTATTTCCAATGCGTGTGCTGCTAGCTCTACCTTGAGCGGTGGCAACAGTATTGGTGTTTCCAATGTATCTGCAGGGTTGGACATGTGCATCTCAGCTTCGACTACACCTCGTACTTCATTGATGGCTTCAGTAATCCTATTAACGTGCACTGTGATTTTATTAGTTAAGCGTGTGTGTTTTCTACTTATGCTCTGGAGGCTGTCCTACGCTACTTACCCATCTACATATGCAATTATGGTGATGTATTCCTCCTCTAAGCTAATTGTATTAGCTGTTTTGTCAGCTTTCCTCTTCTTATGCCTCGGTTCGTGTTGCTCATTTTCCTGCTCTTTCTTTTGGTTCTGCACTTCCTTGTCATATGGCATGTCATCTGAATCATCTCGTGTAGAGTCCTCATCAGTTTCTTCTTATTCTTCTGATGACTCCTGTGATAGGGTGTTTTGTGCGTCACCCCTGCTTGTTCCTTGGCTTGTCTCCTCTTTGATTGGGATGCGCCAATATTTAGGCCAATCCTGAATGAAAGCTTCAACATCCTGGTTAGTAATCATGAAGTGTGCTGGCAGTGCTTGTTTGTTTGGGTCCTGTTGCGGCTGTAGTATGACATTATGGAGACCATCCTAGAGATTTATAAAAGACGCATATCTATATACTGTCACAGTGAGCAGTTTATGCTAGTGTTGCACTACTTCCCTTAGTGCTTCCCCATGTAGAAAGAACTCTATATCAAACCAAAGGTTCTGATATTTTGCGCCTCGACATAACACTGGGACATCCAGTGGCTGGTAGTCTGGCGGGTCAGACCAAACTATGAAGGAAAATAAACATGAGAAACCATGAGTAATGGAATAGTGATTTACCTTCTTGTCTTCCTTATCAAACCAAAGGTTCTGATATTTTGTGCCTCGACATAACACTGGGACGTCTAGTGGCTGGTAGTCTGGCGGGTCAGACCAAACTACAAAGGAAATGAGCACGAGAAACCATGAGTAATGGAATGGTGCTTTACCTTCTTCTTGTGCTTGGTATGCATCGTCTAAAATCTCATTCAATAGATATTGGGACCAATTGATCTGCCCTCCTTCGATGCAGAGTTCGACTAGTTCAACAGTCCCTGCAGTGCACTCAGTGGGTCGCATCTTGCACAATAGTTTGCAAGATAATACTTTCATGGTGAACCTCATTGTATTGTTGGTTATAGAGGTAATCAAGATTCCTCTATTTGCATAGACAAGGTCATACTTGTCTCTCATCTTTGTTGTATCCCGATCCTTCCGCATATATGGCGCATGGTCAATTCCTGCATGCAGAAGACCCGTGATTGATGCAATTAGCTTCACATCGACAGAATATGGTTTGTCAAGCCACACAAATTCTCCATGGAAGCATACCAACAACTAGCACACATATGTGGTCACTTCTTTACTTCGACCAAAATACGACATATATAGTAAATTAACTAGGCTTTCCCAGTCTATTCCTCGAGCCCACTACATTAGAAAAACAAGCTGTGGGGAGGGAAATATGGTTGGAAGAGTTACCATGTACTTGTATCTATCCAAGTCAGGCTGCTTACATGTATAATTTTCTTTGAATTTCAGCCTTGACAACTTTGGTATGATATCTTTTAGCAGCTGAACTCTAGCAGGGATCTTGGGTGTAACCAGGGAGGAGTGTGCTTTCTTCAGGAGATTTATTTCTAGCTCCTCTAGTTTTCTTGGTGGAATGTATGGTGGTAGCAGGTTCCTCTCCTATAGAAAAGCATTCATGTCTCTTCTTGGTGGTGGAGCTAGTGTTTCTTTGGTGAACTTGCGCTTCTTTCCAAGCTTCGAATCCCTTACCAGAGGCCTTATGGAGGGTCTGTGCTCAAAAATATTGTCGGTAAATACAGCCGTCGACCTGAAGCTGGTGCATTCAGGTGATATGACCTCTTCCAGTATCAGGCAAGGTGATGCACTAGTAACGTTAGAATGTTCACTGGTACGGGAAATCGAAATGACCATCACCTTCGGCTCTTCACATATGCAGACACTAGTGTGATCTTCTTCTCTCTCGCAAGTAAAATGAATCTTGACGACGAAGGTGCATATTTATATGCAGGTTCTCAACCTGCATGTAATCATTCAATGGAATACATGCATCTTGTCGATCACATGGGCTTCCCGTTCGACCCATTCCAAAATTTACTTTGCATGCTTGAAATCTAACCTGTTCCTGTTAGGCCAGTTATGGTGAGAATGATGGATGGGATCAAAAAGCATGCCACCATTTTTCTAGGACTTGTCAAATTAATGATGCTATGCTATCATAACCGCCTAAATATTTTCGGGTATCCGCACTTTAATGGCGTCCAACTGTCATTCCCTCTTTTATTGTGGGATTTGCATATTCATATCGCAGACGTGCGACATAACACTTTCTTTTTTTCCTTTTCTTTTATCTCATTTTTTTAATTAATTAATTAATTTTTATTTTTATTTTCCTCTTTTACATGTCGCAGCTATCATGGTAAGGTTTCAACTTGATGCCATTTATCATTCCTGCAACCGGTGTTCCATCCAGCTTATGTAATTTTACTGCGCCTACGTTAGTGATGTGCACGATCACATATGGCCCTAGCCAATGTGTTTTCAATTTGACTTGATGCTTCAAAAATCATTAGAGGAAATTTCAACCCAAAATGGGCCTCCTAAGGAAAATTAATAAAATAATAGTTAAAATAATAAAATAATATTTATTAATTTTGGAGGAAGAAAATAAAAAAAACTACTTTTTTGTTCGTATTTTTACATATCTCCCTATGGTTTTACTCAAATTCTGATTGGGAGAGCCTGTTGGATGGAGAAATAAATTACACATCCAACAAGTACCCACTCAACATACTTTTGATGGGCCCCACTACCCCAAAAACAAGAAATACTTGAAAAAACGTGATGATGATGTCATCATCACATTTTTTAGGTATTTCTTGTTTTTGGGGTAGAGAGGCCCATCAAAAGTATGTTGAGTGGGTACTCATTGGATGCAAAATTTAATTCCGCATCCAACGAGCTCTCCCAATCAAAATTTGAGTAATAACACAGGGAGATATGTCGAAAATACGAACAAAAAAAGTAGTTTTTTTTATGATACATATCCCCAAATTTATATTAAAAAATTGTTTAAGAGGTGCTCCCTTTTTGAATTTTAAAGCATTTTGATTGGATGATACATGATGACATGGAATTTGTATTATTTTTAGAAGGCCCATTTTAAATTTAAATTTCCTCTAATGTTGTTGTCGTACATCAAAATAAGTCCTCCAACTTTGAAATGCTTAGTCTTAATATGACAATCATGCCATGCTTTCTGTCTTTGATTTTCTATGTTTTGATGAAACCCTGCGATGAAGCGTTCCTCCTCCATTTGAACAAGCTACAACAATATTTGCTTGAAAACATTCAGATCGGTAATTTCAGTTAGTGCAACAATTCTTAGGCTCGACACAATATATTCCATCAACACAATAACTTCTTGTCCATATACCAATCTAAATGGAGTGTGTCTTGTTAATCTTTTGCAAGTTGTGCGATATTCCCATAGCATAGATGAAACTTTTTGATCCCAATCATCTCTGTGCACATTGCACACTTTGGTTAATGAATTTTCCAAAATCTTGTTGAACGCTTCAACCGTTCCATTCGCCTCAGGATGATAGGGTGTCATTTTCCTATGCTGAGTCTGAAACTATGCAGTAAGCTCATCAATAACCTTTTTAAAAAAATGCATACCTTGATTACTTAGGAGTATTTTCAAGCAGCCAAATCTTGTCACCACATTTTCAAATAGAAACTTTGTCGTAGTCGCAGCAATGCAATCTTTAATAGGTGCTGCTTTAGCCCATCTGGTTAAGTAATCTGTCCATGTGATAATATAGCGTGCGCCATTCTTTTTTCCTGATAGACTGATAGGACCAACAAAATTATCGACCCATTTATCAAATGCTTGCAAGTTTATCTACGGTGCTAGAGGGATTTCGTCGTGTCTTGATTGTTTTCTTGTTCTCTGGAAAACATCCAACTTCAGCAAAAGTTCTTAGTATCCATATTTATGGTTGGCTACTATAATACAACTTGTAATATCTTGCACACTATTTGTTTTCCAGCGTAGTCTCCTCCTATGACACTAGCATGTGCTTCACTCATTATGCAAGGTCGTTCATGTTATAAAACACACTGACATAATATTTCATCAGGGCCCAGCTTGTATAGTTGTCTCGCGATCAACGTAAAATCAATGGCTTTGACGACCAAGTGTTTCTTCTGTGTAGTGGTGAACCATTCATGTGCATAACCTATACTCAAGAGGTGGATGATAGCCTAATACTGTTTATCATACGCAGTGATAGAAAATAGTTTCACATTAGGAAAATTATCCTCCAGGCTATTTGGTTCTTCACCACTTTTTATCCTTGAAAAGTGATCAGGCCCCACAATCAGTCAACCAAGTTTAACAATGACTTCAAAATCAAATTCCTGAAATCGAAGAAGCCATTGATAGATCTCCCCCCCCAACACTGGCTTGTTGACTAGGTATTTTAATACCAAATGATCAGTGTACATTTGAAAATGTCCACCCAACAAATAGTGTCTAAATTTTTGTAGCGCATATACATGGCGAGTCCTTCTCTTTCTATCGTAGTGTAATTTTTCTCTGTCGTCGAAATTTTTCTGCTGGCAAAATCAATAGGGTGATCAATCACACCCTCACCCGGTTGTATCAGAACTATGTCGAGCACGACTAAAGATGATTCTACATGAACATGGGACTGCTTCTTCTAGTATGGAAATACGAATATTGGCGGGATAGGCATCTTTTCCTTTAACTTGTCTAAACTTTCCTGAAAACTTTCTGCCCACTGGAACTTTGCATCTTTTTTAAAAGTTTCTCCATTGGAGCAGTTATCTCTACATATCCTCTGATAAATGTTCTATAATATCCAGTGTGTCCTAGTGTTGATCTAAGTTGCATGACTGAGGTAGGTGGTGGTAAGTAAAAAATAATCACAACTTTTGCTGGGTCAACCAAAATTCCATCGTGACACACTACATGTCCTAACAGTACACCAAATGGTGAACAAAAAATACATTTCTTCGAATTTAGCGCAATCTGGTATCTGTGACAATGCTCTAGATTCATGCGTAGACTTTCAATATGGTCTCTTACTAGACCAAACATAGTCCAATCATCAAATTAGACTTCAAGAAATTTATGTATGAAATATTTAAAAGCATAAACTACTATTCTAGAAAAAATAGTAGGAGCATTCTTGCGTCCAAAGGGAATTACCGTATACTGATAGGATCCCCATTCTGTCACGAAGTTCATTTTGTGTCAATCCTCCTTTGCTATTCTGACTTGGTGATAACAAGAAAATCCGTCAGTAAATGAATACATTTCCTGTCCTCCGACGCTTTCAAGTACTTCATCCGTGAATGGTATTGGGAATGGATCGTGTAAGCATGCACCGTTCAACTTTCTCAGGTCGACACAGATCTCGAATTCACCTATTTTCTTCTTATCCTGAATTACTATAGGACTGTCCATTTTGATTCTTCAACTTGTACAATGATTCCCGTGTCTAACGTTCGGTCTAACTCAGCTTTCATCTTTTCTTTATACCTCATATTTAACCTATAAGGTCACTGTTTAACCAGTTTTGCATCTGGTTTCAGTGATATTTTCATCTCCCCCAAATATCCTACTATTCCCTTCATCTTCGAGAAGTTGGTAGGGAATAGATCTTGAAATTCATGCAGCAAGTCTGTGATTTTTGCTATTGTTTCCTCATCCCAATAATCTCCAATATTGGTGAACTTTGGGTTTTCTGGTGAACCAAAGTTGACTTTCTTAATTTTGAGTAGCTTGAGGAACTGTTTGCCACAAATACCACTTCCTTCCACCTCGAGCATACCCTCCGACTATGGTATGTTAAGGCTGGTAGGATCATCATCTAGTTCTCCGACCAGATTGTAACAATCCATCCATTGCTGGATGGTCGCACTGCACTGGTGGGAATTTGCCACTTCGACAGGGATTTCAGCAAATATCTTTCTTTTATCATTTGAAGCGCAACATCAACCATTGATTGCTCATTAGAAAATGAAAATGTGTGCATGAATTGGTTAACTACCTCCTACCAATCCCGAGTTCCTTGTTGTAACTCCATGGAGGTGTACCAACTCCTAGGTGTCAGTTCTAATGTGTGTATGAAATGATGGACCCATTATTGTCATGGGTATTATACAAATGCCATGCAACACTGATTGAGGTGTTCAACATGGTTTGATAACCTTGTGTAATTTTGACATGAAACCGTGATTTCTTCGTTGAATTTGACTTCTAGCAAATATGACTTCTAGAAATATTTTTCATTGTGGCCATTCAGATATGGATTTCTTATGCATACCCCACCATCTAAATGGTATATCTTTCAGCACAAATTATAATGCAGACAAGTACTATGGTTTTGTTACCCTTCCTTCAAACTCACTTAGAAAAGTCACAAGATTAGGTAAGCCCTCATATGTGGGTAATTCCCTCAACTGAGTCTCCACCTGTCGCATAGACTTAGTAATCCTGACACATCTCCTCATAGATACTTCATGTAGTATGTTTTGTGAATTCTCCAATGCCTCTCCTGAATTTGATGTGCATGAGCTAGTACTCCTCCAGCTCAGGTTCCTATCTGCTGCAGGATTTATGTAATCATATTTTAAGGTAGTGACATTATAAATATGGTCTAGATAATCACCTTGTCCTTCACTACATACGGGTTCGGCATATATTTTACCCTCAAGTGGGTCAATGGGTGAAAATACCCTCATTTCCTCATCTTCGAATGAGAGGATTCTTTTCTTAAAGTTTATGATTGTCTAATTGTCTATTGCCCAGTCTATCCCTAGAAGCACGGGATATGGGTTCATGTCATTGACAATATCGATAACTTCAAAATTTGCAAATGTTCGGAGCGCCTCAATGTCGACAGGAACTTGACTTAACCTACCAATCAGTAGGACATTTTCCTGATTCGTAAGTCTCAACTGGACAGGGACCAGTCCAAGCGTGACTTTCCCATGCTTTGCCAAGTTTGTTGCGTCAAAATATTGACATCCGATCCCAGATCTAGGATAATATAATCCATTTCGTAATCTCCTATCTACACAATCATTCTTAACTTGCGGCCAATTTTGAATTTATTTCTAACATGGTTAACTCTTCTTTTAGGTTGCGACAAGGTTTATTCTATAAGTGCTTGTAGTTCTGCAACAACATCTTTATCATGGATTAGCTCTAAGCAACTTGAAATAAATAACTTGAGCTTACTAACCTTGTTTGGCCCCTGCTTCTAGAATAATTGTTGAAATCATTCAGGAATCTCCTTGACTTCGCATGAGGTCGACAGTTGTTGTGTATCTACAAACTTTGGTCGCACATCCAAAAATACTTGCTTCTTTTTTTGAACATCAAACGGTACTTTCTTTTGCACCACGGGTCGCACCTGTGGTTGTCCCTATGGTTTATTATAATCCACTATAGTTGCAACACCTCCTCATGTTACGACAACAAAAATCGGTTCTCTTGGCTCAAAAACAATCATTTGAACATTTAGATCAGGATTCAGGTTGGGATTCTGTTAGCCGAAAATACGCACCGCCTGCGGATAGGAGCTAGTTCCATATTCTGAATGGTTTAGATCTAGAACAAAACAAAAACACCAAATGTTAAACTTCCCCTAGATCTGGTTAATCAATTGAATGAAATTCCATGATACTTCTCTCAAAGGTTTTCCTTGCTATCCCCATAGAAGAACCTGTAAAATATTAAAGAAAACAAGAAAAGGATGATAGCATACAAGATAATCAACTAGATCTATGCTTGTGACCAAGGAATCAAACAATATATACATATGAAACAGTAAATATGGGAAACAAAAGACATTTTTTATTAATAAATGATTGGAGAAACTACAACCTTCATGCCTTGGTGTTGAGAGTTCCTTCCAATGGATCCTTGCGTCTAACATCACCTAGCCTCCAAAGACTCAAAAATGATTTTGACAAAGTTTGGGTATGCAACACAATTCTTCCTCCCTTGTCCCATGGGGGATGAACTAGTATTTAAAGGCATGGGAGGATAGTAATGATTGAGGATCTCATCGGTGAGCTGGATATAATATCCTAAAAGGGAGGAGCTCAAGCTCGAGCTGGTCCTAAACCATAACAATGAGGCTCCACGGAGGTCAGCTTTGAGAAACCTCTTGAAGCATCTCTTTTTGCCTTGAAAACTCGAGCACCATTCCTCTAATGAAGAAAACAGGTGGTGTTAAGGGGGTAACGCCTCTTGCACTAAGGATAGAAGTGGTGGAACCTTTCTTTGCTCATGTATTAGGAGTGGTGCTACTCTAGCACCACTTGGGTAATGCTTTTTTCCAATGGAAGAGGAGCGTTGCCAACTCAAAACAAGGAAAAATTGTAAGGGGATATTTTATCTTGTCATTTCTCAATGGAAAACTTTGAGGGATTAAAGAAGACAAGGGAATACCTATCTCATAACATGACGGTGACGATATTTTGGTGTAACAGATTTTGAACGGGGTTAGGACCTCCCACGATCCAATTTTTCCATTTTGGAATCAACTGGGGACATTGTTCCACATTATGATCACGTTCCTTGCAATATGAACATGTATTTGCAGGCTCAGGGAAATCTCTAGCATAATGTCCCTACTTACCACAATTATGGCACACAAATTGACCTATTCCTCTGCCAAATTCTTCTGTGTTTTGTCCTCTACCTCTGAAATTTCCACCCCCCTAAGCTAAGGGTGTTGTTGCTGCGGTGGATAATGATTCTGTGGGTATTGAGGATGATACTACAGATAATGCGTAGGATGGTAGTGTGCTTGCACCTATTCAACTTCAAAATACTTGGCATTCTTCATTAAGTAGGTGTCTACCATCTTCTCCTTCAAGAGATGATATTCTCTGCAATCTTTCTCATCATTTCCTACTGACTTACAAAATTTACAATAAAGGCTGGCTGGGGCACTTACAATATTCTGTAGGTATAGGTAGTCCTCATTGTGATGTCCTCTGGTATGGCATATTCTGCATGAGGGTATTCCTTGGGTACTCAATGGATTAGGCACACCTGACGAGATATATTTCATGTACGCAGGACAATTACACTTGTGGTTTCTATCTATTCTACATCTTGTACACCATAAATTGTCCTGAATTTATTTTCCCTTCTTGATATCCTGAAGTTGTACTGTTAGATTAGCCAACTGCGACTGAATTTGCATCATCCATGCGCTACCATCTCCGATCAGTGAGGCTTCCAACTTCATATCTATTTCTAGCGCTTCCGTCTGTGACACAATATTCTGTTGCATCAAAGGGCCTCAGATGTGTGGTAACAGTGCAACAATAAACCACTCTTTGTGCCGTACATTCGACATTTGGAAACTTGACACAATATCACTACAACAAAATCCTGTGATTAGCGTCTCTTTTAGCTTCCTTTTTAGCGTCCACCATCACTTTTAGTGTATTTTTCACCATTTTTTGGACTAAGTGGATGCTTTTCCATGGGATGGCACTTTTAATGGAGTTATTTGTCTCCCTTTTTAAAAGTTGGCACTATTTGGACGCTAATTAGCATCCCAATTAGCGTCCAAGTTATCATCCCAATTAGCATCCCAATTAGCGTCCTAATTAGCATCCCAATTAGCATCCCAATTAGAGTCCCAAATACCGTCCCAAATATCGTCCCAATTAGCATCCTAATTAGTGTCCCTTTTTAAAAGTTGGCGCTATTTTGGACAATAATTAGCATCCCCATTAACGTCCCAATTAGTGTCCCAATTAGCATCCCAATTATCATCCCAATTAGCATCCCAATTAATGTCCCAATTAACGTCCAAACAAGATATCTTACTTGTATACTAAATGTTCCTTATTTAGGGCTCTTGTGGAGTAATTTGGCACCACGAATGACCCATAATTCCTATAGACAAAATTTATGTTTTAAGATCCCAATTTTTGGCCCTTGAATAAGGAATGGATCTCAAGAATCATGTACATCCCATGAGTCCATTAGGTCACTGGGTATCACCTCACAATCTAAGTTTTGGCCATAAACCTTGGCAAATACTATGCATACAATCCATAGTGTACTTAACATTATTAAAATGAGAATAATATCCTACATGCAAGACAAACATCCCATAGATCCTAGCTTGATGAAATACTTATAGACCATAATAACTATAGGAAAATGTTATGGACTAAAACTCCGATATTTTTACCTTGGACTAATCTATAAGAACATTATCATGTACCAAACTTGAAATGCCCAACATATCCCATTTACGTAACAAAGATATCAAATTTATGGCCAATGCAAATGTTAGGGCATAATACCATCCATTTTTAGCATAAAAATTTCCCTATTCATGGTTAAGTCATTGAGACCCATCAATGCATCATTTACGCATGTGGATGCAATGGATCATTTATGTGTGCAGGTTAAGTATGCCATTTATGTATGTGGGTTATGTATGTCACATGGTTTCAAAAATGCATCACAACAAAGCATTGGAGTTAGGTGTGCACAAGCCACTGTGGAATTAGTAAGGGTGTGTATTCATTATTCAACACCTTATCCCATTAGAGCTTTGCAGTTGAGGCACTCGGGCTAGGGAAACAATTACCTCTAGACTCCAAGCTCATAGGAGGCAAGGATCACCTTTTTCTTGGAAACTCCATAGGTGACAAGGATACATTACCTTGTGGAAGTCACAATGTAGCCTATGGTAGGTTCCTGGGGCATTGTACTACATCATTAAAAAGGAGGAGGGTTTCTCATTCACTACTAAATATGACTCAATTTTCCCACGAAAAAGTTAAAAACGTTGTTTTCGTGGCAAAATAGTTTAAATTTTTTGAAAAAAATTGAAAATGGCCCCGATGTTCATCGCTATTGCGACGACAGTTCATTTCTATTGTGACGATAGTTCAAGAACGTCGCTATAGCGACGAAAGGTCAAGAACGTCGCTATAGCGACGAAAGGTCAAGAACGTCGCTATAATGACGAAGGTCCAATGTTAAGGCCGAAGTATCAATGTTAAGGGTGGTGCGAGGAGGAGTAATTTACAGAGTCACGATAGAGAATCCAACTACTAAATAAGGACACTTCAACTAATTAATAACACCTAAATAAGGACACTTCAACAAATTAATAGCATTTGACAAACTTATACATAGTGTTTAGTGCTTTGTTGGAGACTCCACCAATTATCAATATCAGTTTGCTTGCACAATGTTCAAAGTTTAACATAACATTTCAAATCCAATTCTTATTTTTAAGTAAATAAAACAAGACCTAATTACAATTTTTTTTACAAACATTGATATTATTTTCACAAACAACCATACTATAAAAAAATATGAAATATATATGTCCATTATCGAAACAATTACAAACAAAAATCTTTTTACAAAAGGTTTACAAAGTTACAATAAAAAAATTCAACTCATAAACAAATTTATTAATATTTAACAAACTTATACATGGCGCTTTGTTGGAGACTCCAAATATTTTTGTGACATATCAATACATATGTGTTTGTACATCATTAAAATTTTGACATAGTAGTAAAATCAAAATTATTATAATAAATTTATTTAATTATAAAAGTTTTTAATTATTAAAGTAGTTGTTGTACTTGGTATGACAATTTGTGTTTTACTATGTGTAATCTTTTCAAGGTAACACATTTTAAGTATATTATTCATCATTAAAATTAAAATAAAAAAGATGAAATGTAATGTTGGTTAAAATATTGCATGGTAATAAAATCAAAATGGTTATAATAAAATTTTTTATTTATGAAAGTTTTTAATATATTATATATTAATAAATATATTGTTGATAATATGGTGATTTGAGAAATATTATGAAACCAAAATATGAAAAAGATTTGTACATCTTGAAAGCACTTGAAATTCGAATGAGTCTATTATTAATCAAAGTTAAATTACTAAAAAAAAATTAACTAATTGTGTTTGGTTTGTTAAATTTCCTATATTACTAAAATTTAGAAAAGACATATCACATATTCTATTTGTTATTGAGGAAGGTAACATACTCTCAATGCAAAGTGAAATTAGTAAATCTTAAAATCAATAAAATGCATTGGCTCATTTTCACCATTTTCCACTAACTTATTTTGATTAATGACACTTACCATTAAAGTGATTGAGTGCCTACCTCAAATCTTACAATTTTGTTTCATACCATATAAGACCTTTGGGGGCCTAATTTTGTGAAGTACACTGTGTAAAATATTTATATAGTGTTAATGACAATATTTATTCTAAGATTGGTTAAAGGTCTTTATCACAAATTGTTGTAGGTCTTGTTCACAAAATCCACACTTATTGCATGCAATGTATATAGTGGACATATATATTTCATATATTTTTTTATAGTATGGTTGTTTGTGAAAATAATATCAATGTTTGTAAATTTTTTTGTAATTAGGTCTTGTTTTATTTACTTAAAAATAAGAATTGGATTTGAAATGTTATGTTAAAATTTGAACATTGTGCAAGCAAAATGATATTGATAATTGATGGAGTCTCCAACAAAGCACTAAGCACTATGTGTAAATTTGTCAAATGCTACTAATTAGTTGAAGTGTCCTTATTTAGGTGCTATTAATTAGTTGGATTGTCCTTATTTAAGAGTTGGATTCTCTATTGTAACTCTGTAAACTCCTCCTCCTCGCACCTATTGAATTCATCTATTGAATGCTCTTGCGAAGAAAGCGTAACCATTGAATGCATCTATGAGAACATCAACATTAAGACAACGTACCATATTGAATGCATCTACGAAGAGGTATAGTAGTGAAATTTCTTTAGGTTCATACTCGAATGGGTATTTTAGGAGGGAGGGAACCTAAGACAAATAGTATTTATATGATTACAATTTCTCCTAATGTCCTTCACAATAACTATCCCATTCATAAGTTCACTAACCTAGATCTCATCTCCCTGCATCAATTTCACTGTTTGGAGAGCCCTTGTTTAGCTATTTACTCTTTCCCTAAGGTAGACATTCTCTACCACTTATTGAGGAGAACTTGGAATATGTTTTCTTTTATTCTTACATCACTTAAGAAACATAAAATTTGGGTTAGTGAGTCAAGTTTCCTTTAGGGTGATTTTGTTACATTATTTATTTACATTATTAGAGCACATGACACCCACTTTTAGTTTACAATACCTAGTCAAGATTGTGCCCCGCCTTAGTGAGTCAAGTTATCCTTCAAGTTCATATGATTCAATCCATTCAGAGTTAAGTCCACCCTGATCCATACGTAGATCACGTATGTATCGAATAGATCCATCTAACAAAATGTTATGAACCAATGTGAATCCCAAGTCCAATCCTAATCCTAACCCTAATACCAATGCCAATATGAATGGAAATTTCAATGTGACTAGCACATCAATGCTTCCATTCATGACCATTTTAAGTATTTATTATTTGAAAAGGCTTATCAATTATCCTCCAAGTTAGAATTAATGTTGATGTTATTATCTTATTTCTCCATAACTGAGAGAAGCAATTTGATAGAATTGTACATATAACTAAAAGGGGGTTAATGGGAATAAATCAACTCCTATATTTTATTGCAATTATTTCATTACCTCTATCAATAAAATTTATTGTTTCATATTACTTAGCAAGACCATACCCCAAGCTCGAGGAGACCACCGTTGTTTCACGCAGAGTCCAGTAAGAAACTAAGAAAGATAAGAAAATTGCACCGAAGATTGAAGGATAGGTCGTAGCCCCTACTGCAAAACCTCAAAAGGGTTTAACCTTGCACCAATAAGACGTTCTAACAGGTCCCAATGACTAAGCTCGAAGGTAGAATGAACAGGATCTATTGGGCGCACATGGACGAGATCAATTGTGATAAGCACTGGGAGAGATTTTACCCCTGGGCACTTACAAGAGGGAAGTGGAGGAAGGAAACATAATCCCTACAGAAGGTCGGTATAATAAATTATATGAGCGCCCCTCAGGTCATGCATTTTGATGGTTGGAAGGAAGAAACAATGAAAGTGATAATCAACGGGTACCATTATTGTAAGATTTGGCTCGACCAGACAATTGCTATCACTGCTCAGCTCATCCATTGAATCACCGGACTACCACTCATAGGGGATCCCATCTCATTCCCATCCAATAATTCTTGTTAAGGGTATGCCATACAGTATTTGCCATTTCCATTAGGGTTTTACGACATGGCACCGGCTAAAAGACGAGGAGGAAAAACAACTTCCTCCAGACAATGGAGGCTCATAGATCTTGTGCTCGCCAAGGTCAAGAGATTTCCAGCATGGCTCACTAAGGTATGTCGTATATTTTTCATCCCCATTTACTTGCCCTTATTTTATGTATGTTGTTTCTATTATTTTCATTTGCCACATCAAATTATATAATTCTTATGCCCTGTTTTAATAATCGATTGTCATCCAAGGGTTTGTGTGAATACTTATAGATTTCATAGGGTTTCATTTCCATTGCACCGATTGCAATGGCTATCAGCATCTTTTTTGATTTCCCAATATGTACTGATATTTTCTTCTTAATCCTAGAATGTTGCTGCATGGGGATTCTCTGAAACCCAGCATGAGAAATCAAACCCTATATGAGATATTAGTGTTTAAACCTAAGTGATGGATGCAAGTTTTTGTTTTTTGGTGTTTAAACCCAAGCAATGGATGCAAGTTTGTGTTTTTTAAGGTGGAAATTTCTTCTGTCTACTATCTAAGAGGATTACAATTGGCTTGAATTTGTGAGGCCTACAAGCGACCTATTTTTGAGTGGATGTGCAATATTGGAAAAGACCATGAACCATGAACCATGAAATGATAGGGGTAGAACCATAACCAAGGAGCCATGTATTTCTTGAAAATCCTTTCCATATATTCCTTTGACCCCATGAATTGTGATTTATCACCCAATTCCTTGAAGCACTGAGTTGGAACTGCATAAGACATGTTTAACAAAATATTCAGTTATTTCGTTTGTTAGTTTTTCAGCATTAAGCTAGCATTATTAGGATCTTTAACTAAGAGAATAAAAAGTACAGCAATCAAACACAAGAGACAATGAACACAGTGTTTTTCCTCAGGGAAACCATAAAGGAGAAAACCTTTCACCTTCCTCAGAGATAGAATCAACACCAAAATAGTAAAAGCCCCAAAACAGTAAGTGATCTCCCAATAGCAATAATCTTGTTCTTGTCTAGCCCCAGTGTCTTCTCCTTCCTCAAATATGCGCTACACTTGAGTGTGTATGACTTGTGTGATAAATAGAGACTCCAGCTCTCTATTTATACTAATCCCAACATGACTAAAACCCTACTAGGGTCGACCTCTACTAGGAGAGTCTAATAACCCTAGTGCCCCAGAACTGCGGGGACTTTAACACTTAGACAATCGGAGGGTTACCCACCATGACCTGACATGACTTGTTTACATTATTGATCCTCCCGATCGGAACATCGAGGCATGACAACATGACTCAAATACATAATAGGTACATCCTAGAATAAACATCGTGTTACAATACATAAGATACATAGATGAATGCATTCCAAAGTTACAAATACATCAACACTCCCTCTTAACTAGGAAGGTATTATTTCGACACAATTTTCGGCACTGGTCTTCTTCTTTGTATCAGTTGGATCATGTCGTCTTCTGCATCTCAAGTCTTCTGAGTCTTCAAGTCATCTTTGTCTTCAAGTCATCTTTGTCATCGGATCTGGATCATCTCTCGATCTGGATCATCATGATACATCATCATTGGATCTGGATCATCACTCGATCTAGATCACACTAGTGCAAAATGAGAGATTAGTGACCAGGAGACCAAAAATTTTGGTCACCACAATTTTTTTCAAGGGATAAATGACCAAAATTGATAAATTTAATTGGGCTAACTAAAAAAGACCAAGATAAATGACCACTTTTGGTCATGGGATAAAAATAAACTAAAAAAGACCAAGATAAATGACCAAATTTGGTCACGAGATATCTAGACTAAAAATGACCACATAACAATTGGTCATTTATTTAGTCATTTTTAGTTGTGGATCTTCGTCAATGGAAAATTACAATTTTGACAATGAATTTCTACATTTTACTAAATTCTAAGAGTGCACATGGATTTAAAGACCCCTAGAACCTAGTAATTTGTAAACCTCCTCATATGTCACAACTCCATTGTTGACACCAAATTATCTATGACAATGTCCTAACGGTGAGCTATGGCTTATATATTTGATAATAACTATACAAATATACCTATAATATACATTTGTTTTTAAATATTTTATATATAAATAATATTAATTATTAAACTATTTGTATTATAAACTTAAAAAGAAAATGTTACTAAGTATTTTTTTTACTATTTACTAATAATATATATAAGAAAAAATTAACTTATATATTTATTATAATAATAATAATAAAACAAAATTTAAAAAACAAAACAAGTTAAAAAAAAAACTTTCATTCACGACACCACATTAGTGTAGTTTAACAATTTTGGTTTTGGCACCAACTTGAAGTGGTGGGTGCCAATGTAGAACAATCTTCCCCTTTAATTACCATATGATAGGCATCCTTATAAGATTACATTTCACTCCAACTCGAGGTGACCGTGTTTAAGGCTTCAATGGCACAAAGTATGTTTCAATCTATGTCCATACCATTTTTTTTTCAATTTATTGTTTTTGAATTTAATTGATATTGGAATGATAAAATTTTAGCCTAAAAATACTCATGGAACTAGTGAATGGAGGAAGTGGAATCCCAATTGGAAAGCTTGAAATCAAGACATTAGAGGACACCCATTATA
Source organism: Pseudotsuga menziesii (assembly GCA_001517045.1). Lineage (NCBI taxonomy): Eukaryota > Viridiplantae > Streptophyta > Pinopsida > Pinales > Pinaceae > Pseudotsuga > Pseudotsuga menziesii. The sequence goes on from LPNX010096586.1 coordinate 143,051, forward strand.
GGAAAAGATAAAAACATTAGGCTTGAAGAAGTGGAAGAGAAGTCCAAAGGGCTACTGGAGACAGTGGAGTAGTTGGAAGCATAAAGGAAACTGGCAAGGGAAGTGACACATTTGAACTCTCCTCCTTTACATTCCAATGGATTCTATGGGCCAAAGTTGTGGAGAGAAATGGAGGAGGTAATAGTATAACAAGTGGCACATCGTGATCTAATCAACAAAGGAGGCCTATACCTCCAAGTTTGGTGGAAAGACCTCTCATGAGAAAACTCCTCAAATTCCAATGTTAATACATGGTTTACATATATGTTTGGTTAGTAGGATATTTTGTAAAGCACTTCACATACCATTTGAAATATAGTAGATATAGTACAATTAAATTGATTAACAATAGATAAGGTATCAATAAATTAGTTAAGACAAGTAGAA
>LPNX010096607.1:0-49728 GCA_001517045.1 Pseudotsuga menziesii
TATATTTAATTTGGTTGGACAGTAAATCATAAATATGACACAATATTGACACAAAAATGCCATGACACTAAATTCAAAAACTAATGTAGCGAAATGATCATTTTTTTAGTGATATATTTCCAAAGAAAGCAAAGGAAATTGTGTCATTTGTTCAATAGCTATATGAGAGGGCAACATTTAACACAAAATTTATAATTATTGGGTGAATAGTAGACAACGATGTAAAAGATAACCATTTCACGATGCCTTTTCAACCATCTTTTTTTTCTTGCCTTTTGGTTTAAACATTTTTCAATTTCCTTGTTGTATGCTATACTTTTAATAAATGAGAAAGCTAATGTTTAAACTATTGCTCAATTTTTATTTGATTTATACATCATGTCAGTTTTACTTCCATAAAAAAAAATGAAAAAGAAATCAGTATAACTCTGGATTCAGAGATCTAATGGGCATAGTCATATATGCCATAACGTTGACATACTTTGCAATTAATATACTAAACTTTGCATCTCTGACTTGATGATGCTTACTTAAGAAGATGCCAACGCCACCCTTAGTGCCACTTGCTTAGTAATCAATATTCCTATCAATATGAGAACTAAGTATGTTGAAAGGACTCACTCCCCCTCGATGGATTCAATCTTTGTGATCATAACTAAACCAACCTTTATTAAGAATGGAATTGGCATTGAATGTTAGAAGTGAATCACATAAGTTATACCACCCTCACCATACCACAATAAATTGTACTGTAAAATGGATTTATACATAGAACAACCAAATCCATAGGGTTTGGGCATAGAGAGTTCTTGGCCCCCTACGTGAAAGAACTCAAAGGGAACTAGGGTATACCGATGGACTGTTAGCTCAAAGAAGGGGGGCCCATTCCTTGGGTTAGAAGGATGAAGGGAAAGGGGTGCTAGACTATTGGGATAGTTGATTTCCTACAACTATCGGGCCTACAATCGATTAATTGTCTCTATGGTTCATATAGGTTTGTTTAGTTGGTGTTTTATGGATTTTTTTCAATCCTCCATGAGTCATTACCACAACAATTCTGCTCTAAATCCTTGGTTTTTTTCTTAATGAAGATATTAAACAGTCCGAACGACAATACTCATTACTTTTGCGTGTATACAGGTTATAATTTAATCATATTTATTTAAAAAATTATTTGGGTTGATGGGCAGCCTCTTTATACATTTATATATGTATGTGTGAGATCTGAGAAATTGAATCGAAATCATCACTACCCAATATTCACTTTTACATTGAAAACGATAAACGCAAGTTGCAACAATCGCATGACGTCCTCTTCATTCTAAACCTAGTTATCGGATCATCATCGTAAACCCAATAAGTAGGAGTATTAGGGTTGTGACGTTCTCTTCAAATAAATTTTTATAAAAAATTTATTATTTGTCTTCATTTTTCCTTCATTTTGTTAATAACCTTTTCAGATTTCTTCGCCTACTTTCCAACAGCAGTTTCTTTGACTTTGAGTTCTGCAAATGCAGCTTTCTGTAATGCATATACAACATCCAATCGCACATGCGAGAAATATATGGTTACCTAGCCAATATCTTTGGCAACATCATTGAATTATGGGGTTCCCATAATTAAGACAAAAGCGTAGGTGGTCATTACATTTTTTGGGAGTTGGTGTCTGAAATGAAAAGAAGGGTCATTTATCTTTATTTGTAGAAATGAGTCTTGGAGTATTAGGAGTTATAGATATGATTGATCCAATCTATGACTCCTATTACTCCTCGACCCATATCTACAGATCTACACATTGATATAACCCAAGGAAATGATGTCATATCATTTTTTTCATGCTCACATTTTCATTTCTCTAAAAGTACTAAAAATACTTTGCGCCTTCGTATATAAATTTTAATTTAGAAAAACTACAATTATGTGATATGACTTTGAAATTCATATCACATAATTGTAGTTTTTTTAAATTAAAAATTATATAGGAAGGAGCAAAGTATTTTTAGTATTTAAAACCTTTGGTAATTTAATGATTTCTCAACTAAATGTAAAAATCATGTTTATTTAGAAAAGGGCTCCGCAGCTTCTATTTATAGTTTTTTGACAGAGGCACCTCAGTCGAGGTATATACCTCGACCAAGTTAATACCTCGATCGAGGTATCTATTAACCCTCAGTCGAGGTTTTAATACCACGACCGAGGGTTAATAGATACCTCGACCGAGGGCTGAAGAAAACCTTGGTCGAGGGCTTCATTAAAGCTCATCAAGATATTATTAGCTCGTTCGAGGGTTTAACAAGCCCTTGACCGAGGTCCGTTTTTTGGTTTTTGCCCAAATTCGCTTGCCAAAAAGTGTTACCCAGGTTCGCGGATTCACCCCATGGTAATGCTTATTATTTCGAATGCAGGAATGTATATATGATAAATGTATGATGGATGGAATTTAATTAATGTTTACTTCAAGTCTCATATTCATTAATTAAGCATTAGAATCCATTTTACTCATTTTTATTGCATTGGGAGAAGATTTGGTGCATTTTCCGCAAGGATCGAAATTGTGACTTGGGAGTTGTTTTGGAAAGAGTCATAACAGCATGTATAAATTAAACCATGATGCATATGAGACTTTTAAAAGTTACATTACACATACCCATACTCTTATCATAAGTTCAAGTGAATTTGGGATCATTTGTGAAGCCATTTCTGACAATTACCCAGGGGGAATTGGAGCCCCAAATTGCTAGTAAAGACTCCTACTTTGAACAGAACATTAAACAAGTTTGCAGAAGTAATTGGGAGGTCACAAAACATAAATGAGAATTATATTTAAGTTATATTATCATTCATCTACCTTCAGATAAAATTTCGAAGAATTTGGGTCAATTTGGAGGTCTAGGCATCAAAACTAGTCAAGAGCCAAAATTATGAAAAATTGGAAAAATTGGGCATTTTAATAAAGTTCCAAAAAGGGGACATTACAGTGGTATCAGAGCATGATCTTGGCACCTGATGTGGTCCGATATTTATGAGTACAATAATTTAGTGACCACCATTATATATTGTAACCAAAAGTGCTTTTCTTGAAGAGGAAAAAAAAAGTAGGAGAAGAAGACAATGTTTTGGAAACTATGACTAGGCATGAAAAGAGAACCTAATATGATGGTGAGGAGATAATAAAAAGAATTGACCCTATATTTGAAGAAATTACCAAGAATATTATGAAATGATTTGAATTTTTGGCTATCCAAAGTTGGGAAAAATATATTGATTTTAAGAAAACCAAGGGGGAAAATGCATCAGTTTGCTTGAAGGGGCAAAAGGAGGAGACCCATGAAGCACCTAGTTCTGAAATAGGTGGAGTAGAAGAAGTAGTACATGAAGATGATCAAAATTCACTCCCAAGTGACTCTGAAAAATATGTAGAGACATCACATGAGTATGAAGAATTTTTTATTGAAAATACTGAAGATATTTTTGAGACACGTGCTACCTTGGAAATGAAGCAAAGAGCATCTACTAAGGGATGCTTGAACTATGAAGGAGTACCTATTGATGGGCACTCACAAATCTATGTTGGTGACATAGTTATCAGATTTCAAAATGTTGCTGCAAGCCAAAATTCCATTAAACATGAAAATCGAGAGCTTGTAGCAGTTGAAGAAGAAACAAGATCAACTTCCCCATCACCACTTGAGCTTCATGAAGTTGGTCCAAGCAAGAAAAAAGAAGATGAGGAGGTTCATTTACAAGAGAATAATTTTATTGAAGGGTCCTTAGATATGAATGAAATTAAGATCCAATAGGCCCTTATAATACTCCATGACACTCAAGCATTAGTATCAAATTCTTGTTGGAGAGCTACTTCCTTGGAGGAGCCATCATTCCTTGAAGACATGGAGAAGATCCAAAGAGCAATGTGCAACATAAAAGGTAATTTCATGTCTTTGATTTTTGATATAAAAAATTTCATTGAGATTATTGAATGGTTACATGAATCCTACTTAAATAATAATGAATTTATTGATAAGCTAACAATTCAAAATGAGCATCTTCTTGAAAAGTTGCAAGACACTTGTTTTTCCTCCGATGTTTTAGATTTTAATAAGGTAGATTGCTTGGAAGATTCTTATGACATGATGGATCATGAGAAACATAAAAAATTGTAGGTTCTTGATATGATTGAGGATTATACTGATGAGATCCAATCACTAGTAATGGTGGAAGAGGAACTTGAGTTGCCTCTTGAAAATGGTTACACAATTTTTGAAGAAGTGCATAATTCCACCACCTTGGAACCAACCCATGAGGAATTTGTTGCATTTTATAGGGAGGTGAATAATCCTAACCCTATGGATACTTCACATTATGACAATGTTTCACTTACTGTTCATTTGGGTGAGTTGTTTCTTTCTCCTACATCCTACACTTCTAAATTTTGTAGCAGTCATCCTAATGAATTATGGGTGAAAGGTTTCTTTTTGATTGTGCCACATGAAGAGCATGGAAATTCTATTTCTCCTTTTGATGATGGAATTATTAGAGAACCATATAATTTACATTTGTAGAAACATCATTGTTTACATTATGATTATACACATCTACATGGGTGCACCTATGATGTTCATTTGAGTCACTTAAAGACTCATGGTTTTTCTTGCTCAACACTTGGTTCATTTGATGTTGGAGGAACTTCATCCAACACTTGGGTGAAGACGGATAGGATAGAGGAAAATTATTATTGGTAGAAACATCCTCTATTATTTCATGATGATATACATATTCATGAGTGTATTGATGAGACTTCTTTGAGACACTTGAAGTCTTCGTGTTTTATTTGCTCCTTATTTGGTTCATATTTTGGTGGAGGTTCTTTATTCACTTCTTGGATGAAAGAAAAAATGGCTGATTATTATTTTGATGCATATTACATTCTTTGGGAGCAGCATTATAGGACATGGGTTCCTCACCTATGTAATTGGAGCAGATTTGATTGGTCACTTGAAGCATGTATGCACTTGGAAAATGGTAGTCTACTCACTGGGAGGTATAAGCACTTTCATGATTTCTTGGTGAGGCACCTCCTTGATGTAAATTATTATTATGTTTTTATATAATTTGATGATATCTATTATGCACCCATTATGTTTGGAAGAATGCATACAAGAAAATGGGATCCAGGAATTCTCTTTCCAAATGGTATGGGTTGGAGAGCACTCTTAATTATTGGGGTGCAATGCAAGCAATGGGACCCTCGTATAGTTTTTAGTCCCATTGATTTCAAATTCTTTGGGAAAATATAAGTATGGGAGATGGATTCCCCACTTAATAAGGTTATGTTAATAAGAGTAGTGCAGCAGCAAGCATGATGGTTCCTCTCTGAAATCTTCATGAAATCTCAAAGACTCAAGGTGGGCAGCTCAGTGGCAACTTCAAAGAATCATACAAAAAGCATGTTCTTCAACAACCATGTTTGAAATTGCTTGAGGAAAAGTAATATTGGGAAGGGAGGATTTGTAATGTCCCAAATTTTACATTGGGTCACAATGGCCAAATAACATTTACCATGTTCATGAAAGTTGTCAAAGGGATGCTAAAAGTCAAATAATTGCCAAGGAGGAAAATCACTAATTTCCTAGGTTGGGGGTGGAAGCTTTGATATTTGGAATAAGGGGGATAATAAATTATGTTTAGAAATTAGAAGGGGATAAATATTTAATAATGTATATTATTAAATAAATAAAAGAGAAAATAGAATCAACAATGGAGCATGAAGACACATGGAAACTATGGGGCCCACACTAGCTAGAATTCCTATGTTAAATGGTATCTTTCTCTTGCAAATTCAAATATATGAAAAGCCTAATGTTTTTGGATGGATTATAAGGCTAATATACTTGTACATACACTTCATAGGTCAAATTTGGGATGAATTGTAACTTACATGGGAGAGGAAGAGCCAAATGGGAGTTTCATGGACACTTGGCTAGATTCCCCTTACATTTATGACATCTATGACATCAATGATGGATATTATATGAAATTTATGACACAATTCAGATATGATGGCTGACATACTGACATAATGACATGTCAGTACTGGATAGATCATATTCGAGGTCGAATTTGGGAGTTGGAGAAGGCCAAGAGGCTCCTACTCAAATTTGGGAGAAGAGGGAAGGTGAAGAGAGAGGCCACATGGCATAGCATAAGAAGCCACACCAATTCAAATTGGATTTGGTTTATGGATGGATTTTGAAAATTATAAGGCTAATAATGTTTATAAAATACATGGATCATCCATGAGAAGAAGCTTTTTCTCATTTGTGAAATTGTCATTTGTGAATTGTGAGAGGTAGTGGATGACTAGTTTTCTTGCTTAAGCCAATTTCGAGGGTGAAAGATTCCCATCCTAGTTGGTGTTTGGAAAGGAAACTTGGGTATTTCATGGATATTTAATGGAGTCTTATTTTCAGGTGTAAGCTACAGGAAATCATGTGGATTCTTCTATTGCAGTTCTCTATCTCAACTATTTCCAGTTTTCACACCATATTCATGCAAATGGAGGGATTGCATTTTGGGTGAGTTATTGATATATTTGGTGAAGATTATAATGCAAATTATATTATGTTATGATTTATATGTTTTTTATTTCATTTTCAGAAGACTCTCAGGTCGAAATACCCAAAAGAATTCATGTAAAAATGTTGAACAATGAAGAAATATTGTCATTTTTCCACTATCTTGTTGTGAACCATTGTAATGCTGATGATTTTGAATTGGGAGAGATTTTAATTGACCATTTATGATTGAAATTAGTTAAATATTCTATTTTATTCATTCTCAAAAAATTTCAAGTCGAAATTCCCAATATTTGTATGTCAAAATGACTTGTAATGAGCGAACAATGACCATTTCCACTCTATTTTGATATATGCCATGTTAATGCTTAATATTTCAAATGGATGAATGTATATATGATAAAATTATGATGGATGGAATGTAATTAATGTTTGTTTCAAGTCTCATTTTCATCACTTAAGCATTGGAAGCCATTTTACTCATTTTTATTTTATTGGGAGAAGATTTGGTGCATTTTCCCCAAGGGTCGAAATTGTGACTTGGGAGTTGTTTTGGAAAGAGTCATAACAGCATGTATAAACTGAAATATGATTCATATGAGAATTTTAAAAGGTCCCTTACACATACCCAGCCTCTTTTCATATATTCAAGTGACTTTGGGATCATTTGTGAATCCATTTCTGGCAATTACCCAAGGGGAATTGGAGCCCCAATTTGCTAGTAAAGACTCCTACTTTGAACAAAACATTAAACAAGTTTGAAGAAGTAATTGGGAGGTCATAAAACATACATGAGCATGATATTTAAGTTATATTATCATTCATGTACCTTCATATAAAATTTGGAAACATTTGGGTCAATTTGGAGGTCTAGGCATCAAAACTAGTCAAGAGCCCAAATTGTGAAAAATTGGAAAAATTGGGCATTTTAATAAAGTTCCAAAAAGGGGACATTACAGAGGATCCCTCAGTAATTGACGCTTTCATCACCATTAAAGAGTTATATCTCGTCAGGGAGTACGAGACCCTTATGGGTAGACCCCAGACGATCAATCCTTTATGGACTACTCGTATTCTTCAGGCCCGAGATATACAAGCCAAGGTTCAGACTACACAAGGAATATGGGAGGAACTGGACCTCATTTAGAGGGGGAAACAAGGAATCTCGGTCAGGTTTCGGATTCTTGATCAACTTGCAAGGGAGATTCTAGAGAGTCTAGGGGATAACTATACCACCCCGGTGAATACTCCTGTCAATTTGACTATCAACAAGGGCACCATTAATATTCATTCTCAGCAAGAGGAGCGCCACCTGGGACCAAACCTGGATGCGGGTAGGTGAATATCAGACCTTTTGTTCTGTGGACTTTATGCTAATCTACATTGTAAGTAGGGTTGAATTGTTACATTATGATTTTTTTATGGGAATAACATTATGCTCTATTTTGTTCGGGGTGCATCAGCAGAGCCGTGTCTAATGCTTTGGATTGTATCTTGTGCGATTTATCTACCGACTGTAAAAAGGTTAGTTCTGTTTTTTTGTGGCTTAGTGCCTTGGGAGGGTCTAGGTTCTTGTTTTATCTATATGTCTTCAGATTGGATTCAATATAATGAGTGCTCCAGTAGCAGTAGATAAAATGGTATGATAGGAGTCATTTCTTTGGGCTCTTGGTATGTAATAGACTTGTATGAATTCTTGCTACACTTTAGATCTTTGCGGATGGCCTTTTTGTACTATAATAGAATTTCTCTTGCTTACAAAAAAAAATATGGACATGGTAGTAATTTGGAATAATTTCCACCCATCATTTTTTATGATTTTGACACTATAAATAAACGCTTTCATAAGTATTTTCCTTTTTTTTCTGACGACAAGCTTGAAATATAAATCACATTTGATGGGGAAAATGGCCCATGATAGTCATTTTTCCCGTCAAATTCCCACCTTGAATATGGATTACATGACAAAAATTATCGTGGTTAACAAAAAAAATTTACAGGGTTCGTAAATTTTAATGTTGAAGATGGATTCATATACCCCCTTATTCATTTCCAACTAATTAGGTCAATTACAATTACAATATTGACATATATAAAGACGTATATTATAAACATGTTATATATAATTATAAAATCCTATATTTTATTATATATAGACACTATTAATTTGTGCGTGGTATATAATGAGATATTTTATAATTATAAGGACATCTTATATAATTATTAACTGAAACTATTTAGTCATATTTTTGTTAGATTTTTATCATTCAAGCTAGCATTATATTAGGATCTTTAACTGTGAGAATAACAAGCACAACAATCAAACATAAGAGACAATGAACACAATGTTTTTTCCTCGGGGAAAAAATAAAGGAGAAAACCCCGCAACTTCCTCAGAGATAGAATCGACACCAAAAGAAAAACCCCAAAAATAGTAAGATGATCTCCCAACAGCAGTAGTCTCTCTCTCTCTCTTGTCCCAACAACTTCTTCTCTCTCAGTTATGCGCTACAACTGAGTGTGATTGAATGTGTGATAAATAGAGAGGCTCACTCTCTATTTATACTAATTCTTGACTTGACAATAACTCACTAGGGCTGACTTCTCTAGGAGAGTATAATAACCTTGGGGCCCCACAACTACGGGGACTTTAACCCTTGATCAATAGGAGGGTTACCCACAATGACTTGACATGACTTGTTTACATTATAGAAATTCTTCATCGGAACATCAGGGAATGACATGAATCAATTACATTACAAACACTTCCTGGAATAAACATCGGGGTACAATACATAAGATATACAAGTGAATACATTTTGAAGTTACAATTTTAACAACACTCCCTCTTAACTAGGAAGGTATTCTCTCGACACAATTTATCAGCATAAGTCTTCTTCTTTGTATCATCTGGATCATAATCGAGTTCTCGTCATCTTCATCTTCAAGTCATCATCATTGGATATGGATCATCATTGGATATGGATCATCACTAGATCTGGATCATCACTAGATCTGGAACATCACTACTGGATCATTATCACAGGTTTTATCTCTTGATTCTTATCGTCACAGGAAGTTCTACAGAGCCAACCCTTTTTCATGCTGGTTGTAGGCCTAGCCTCCATGTAGGTCTTCTTTAGCACTTATATCTAAACCTAAGTTAGAATGGCCCGCCCAGCACTCACAATTGACCATGAGAGGAACACATCCAACACCATGTCTGAAAGGCACGCCTAGCACTCACACCTGACCATGAGAGGAACCAATCCAGTCATGTCAGAAAGGCCCAACACTCGCATCCGATCATGTGAGGAACACATCCAAGAACCATATCAGAATGGCTCATCACTTATATCTTACCATGGGATGAACACATCAACCATGTAATAAGGGCTCAACACTTATATCTTACCATGAGATGAACACATCACCATGTAAGAAGGGCTCAGCACTTATATCTGACCATGGGATGAACACATCAGCCATGTCAAAAGGGCCCAGAACTTATATCTGACCATGGGATGAACAAATCAACCATGTTACAAGGGCTCTGCACTTACATCTGATCATGTGATATGAACACATCCCTCAGTCATATCAGAATGGCTCTTAGTCCCAGAATGAGTATTCCTAGTAACTGAAAAGGTGCCTCCATTACCCTAGAGAATGGCATCCAGTGCTTATATCTGATCATGTGGGATGAACACATCCTTTAGTCACATCAGAATGGCTTAGCACTCACATCTAACATGGAAGGAACCAATCCTCTTACCATGACAGAATGGCTCAGCCATTACATATGACCATGGAAGGAACCAATCCTCTCACCATGTCAGAATGCCTCACAGACTCATCACTTCCCCTTGGAGGGAACCTCGATTTGGAGAACACCAATCTTCTCCCTGAAGTACTCAAAATTCACTCTGGCCAATGGCTTATTCAACACATCAACTATCTATTTGTTCATCACAACATACTGGAGATTCACTGCTCCTCTCTGCACCATATCCCTGATATAGTGATATTTGACCTTAATATGCTTCAACTTGTCATGGAACACCGGGTTCTCCAACAACTTCACACAACTCTGGTTGTCGCAATATATACAAGTAGCATTTAACTGGAGATCAATTAAATCAGATAGTAGCTTCCTTAGCCATACTGCCTCACAACTAGTTGAAAAAGTTGCGACATACTCTGCATCAGCTGTACTCAGTGCCACACAATATTGCTTCCTACTAAACCAAGAGATGACACCTGATCCCATACTGAAGCAACACCCTAAAGTGCTCTTCCTATCGATGGCACTACATGCCCAATCTGAATCAACATAACCTTCTAGGTTAATATTCTGATTCACCTCATACTTGAGCCCATAATCAACTGTACCCTTTGGGTGCCTTAGAATATGCTTTGCAGCAATCAAGTGAACATGTCTTGGATCTTTGAGGAACTAGCTCAAGGTGTTCACAGCAAAGCAAATATCTGGTCTCATGTTCATCAGGTACATCAAGGACCTAATCATCTGACGATACATCGTAGCGTCAACTGCTTCTGATGAAGCATCACTCAATAGCTTCAGGTTCGATGCCATAGGTGTGGTTATGGCCTTGTATTCCATCATCCCGAACCTATTCAAGATCTCTACTGCATACTTCCCTGGTCCAAGGAAGATTCCATCTGTATTTTTCCACACCTCCATGCCTAGAAAATAGTGCATCATACCCAAGTCCTTCATTTTGAACTCAGCAACAAGCTTCCTCTTCGTATCAGAAATCAACCCATCCATGCCTATCACAAACAGATCATCTACATATAGTAGGAGTATCACTGGGTTACCAACTTCAACCTTGTAGTAAAGGTTGGAATCTGCTTTACTCTTGGTAAAGCCCAAACTAGATAGAAAGCTGTCAATTGTGTCGTACCATGTCCTAGGTGCCTGTTTTAAATCGTACAAGGATTTATACAATTTAAATACATGAGACTCCATGTCATGTGTCTCAAAACTGAGTGGCTTCTCCAAATACACTTCCTCTTCCACTACACCATTCAAGAAAGCAGTCTTGACATCCATTCGGTGTATCTTCCATTTCGTTACTGCAGCAAGAGCAAATACTGATCTGATGGAAGTGTATTTGGCTACAGGTGCAAAAGTTTCTTCATAATCTATTCCTTCTTTCTGGGAGAAGCCACAAGCCACAAATCTTGCTTTATATTTTTCTATGCTGTCGTCTACAGCATGCTTGATCTTGTAGATCCATTTGGAAATTACAATATACTTCCCCTTTAATCTAGGGACAACATCCCAGACATCATTCTTCATGATCAACTGATACTCTTCGATCATAACATCCTTCCATTCTTTTATTTCTGCCGCTTCTTCATAGTTGGAAATTTCTTTATTGATGAAGTCACATAATAAGGATACATACCCGGAGCAGGACCTGGTCCTTTTTCTTTCTTTGTGATTTTCTTATGGAGCCCCATATCTTTCTGCACCTTGGATAGCTTCTCGTACCGAAGTAGGTTTCCTCTTGTGAGGATTCTTCTCCTAAGGTGGATCTAAATGTTCTTGAGGTTCTTCTAATTCTTGATCTTCTTCTTGAATTTCTTCGTTGATGGTTGTGTCATGAATTCTGGGTGCTTATGTTTCTTCAGGATCTTCAACAAGTCTCTTTCTGGATTTTTTGTAAGCTGAGTCTTTGTTAAATGTTACGTCCCTGCTGATGTCGATCTTCTTGAATCTTGGGAAGTATATTGAAGGATCTAACTTCGTCCTCTTTTCTTTTGGAATGTGTATGTACACTGGACAACCGAATATTCTAAGATGGTTGACTTCTGGTTTCTTGCCGGAAAATACTTCTTCATGTGTCTTGTTCTCAAGTACTCTGTGTGGAGTACGGTTCTGTACATACACCACTGTTTTGGAAACTTATGCCCATAGATGCATGGGAAGATCTTGATCATGAAGCATTTCTCTTGCACCTTCCATGATCGTTCTATTATTCCTTTTTGCAACCCCATTCTGTTGTGGATTATATGGAGTGGATAACTCCCTCTTAATCCCTGAATCTTTGCATAATTCTTTGAATTCATTTGATGTGAATTCTCCTCCATTATCTGATCAAAAGGTCTTGATATTATTTTTAGTGTGGTTCTTGATCAAGGCTTTGAATTCCTTGAACTTGCTGAATACTTCATCTTTGTTCTTCATAAAGTATATCCATGTATTTCTAGAAAAATCATCAATAAAAGAAACATAGTATACATACCCGCTTAATGAACTAGATGACATCGGACCACATACATCGGAGTGAATGATTTCCAAGATTCCTTTTTCCTTGCTCTTGCTACTTGGAAATGTCTTCTTTGTATTATTTCCTTTCACACATACTTTGCAGACACTGTCATGTTTTGACTGGATTTATGGAAGTCCTTCAAGTTCTAGGGGAAGACATAGAAGACTTCATGACAGAGTTTAACTCCAGAAGAATCACCAAGAATGAAGAACCAGACAAACTCAGGCGGGGGTACTCCAACATAGGAAATTTCAACCCCAAAGAAGCCCTAGGTCTGATAACAGGGACTCAGAATATTGAACCTAAAGCCAAAAGGGGGAAAATATGGAAAGGCAGATGGTGGCCAAAGGTCATGATTTTTTGCTGGCTCATGCTCAAACGTCGCATCCTAACATGGGATAACCTTAATACCAGGGGCATAAATGGACCCTCTAGGTGTTGTATGTGGGAGGAGAGCAATGAAACTATCAACCATCTCCTGGATGAATGCAAGGTAGTAGACTCAATTTGGGAAAAAGGAGCATCAATTTAAAAAAAAACCACCGACACAAAGGAAGGCTGGATATCGCAATTGTAGAATGGCCCATGAAGGTATTCAAAAATAAAATTGTTAATAGACTGTGGGAGATTCTCCTGGTTTCATAGTATGGGAACTATGGAAAACTTGCAATAGTCAAATCTTTGAAAACAAAACTTGGAAACAAGGGGAAATCTGGAACACTATAGAAGCACACCTAAAAGAAACAATCACCCTACACCAATGGACACAGGAAGAGTTCATAACAGAAGCAAATGAAAGAATTATTCTGTATGAATTGGGGATTGTAGAATCACCTATCAACAATGCACTAACCAGAATGTCCCCAACCTCTGTTAATAGTGCGAAAACTTGGACTAGGCCACCAGCTAGATCCTTCAAATTCAATTTCGACAAAGCAGCCAAAGGAAACCTAGGCCCTCCAGGTTTCGAAGGAGCAGTCAAGAACTCAGATGGATATATCCTCAACTTGCTATGGGAATCAATTGGAAACAACACAAACAATATGGCTGAGCTAGAAGGACTAATTAATGGCATATCATGGGTGCTACAAATGGGGAATACTCCATTGGTGGTGGAAGGTGATTCACAGATAATAATGAACATGGCTCGACGACTCCAAAATGGTGCATCGACATCATAGGTCTCAAAGAACTGGCGATGGGAAGGACGACTGTTTGCTCTCAGGATCCTAGTAGGACATTCAACCATTCTGTTCTCGTGTGTGAGGAAGTTAAGCAACAAGGTGGTGGATGCTCTCGTGAATGAAGGAGTGGAAAGCCGATGCTCTTTCCATGCAGAAGAGCTCAATGACAGGGGAAACAGACATGCAATATGGCAACATTGCATGAAGTTGGCGGAGGACGATAGGGAAGGTAGTTGTAAAACGCACAATTGTTAGACACACTCCAACCTGTAGCAGGTGGAGGACGGTTGGCTCTCCAACTCAATGGGAATTAAACCATCCATCATATCATTATTATGTAGCAAGGCCTCAAGTGCAGTGGTGGTAGGTGAGGAAAGCCACAAGATGTCTTGATCGCCAGGTGGGATCAGGGTCCCACATGCCTAAACATGCGGTGAAGGTACGTAGCACATGGTTGCAGCTGAAGGATCGTCCACCAATAGGTGAGCCTGTTAACCGTCAAAGTTTCACCTCACTTTGTAGGATTAACACGCTGGTCGATCCATGCGAGGAGAAGGAGAGGAGATGAACCTGTGAGCCTGTGGGTACAGATCCCACACTAGCTATCTTAAGAATGGGGAATTTCACAGATCTCCATATCAACTGGAACTCAATAACGCAGAAGGTGGAGAATCTCCTGCACTGCATGAAATATCTGGTGAAGTATGGTGAAGAGAAGAGAATGATGGAGGTTAAGGAAAAAAGCACGAGCAGATTCAATGAACCAATTTAGCGGAGGGAAGGCTGGTGGCCTATAAATTTACCCAGACGTGAATGCAGGGTCTCAGTCATGGTTGTGATTATGTTCCTTCTGGAATCTAGTAACAACCTATGTGATGGTATAATTCCTCACTATTGGAGAATTTGGAACCGTCATAGGGGAGATAGCAGAGGGGAAGGTAGCAATGGGGCTAGGCCAAGCTCAAGAAATGATCTACCAACAATAGAGGAAGATTCATCCCCAAGGCCCTTTAACTGGAGTGACCAGTATATGGCCAAGGCTATAATGTCCCAAATTTTACATTGGGTCACAATGGCCAGATCATATTTTCCATGTTCATGAAAATTGTCAAAGGGATGCTAAAAGTCAAATAATTGCCAAGGAGGAAAATCACTAGTTTCCTAGGTTGGGGGTGGAAGCTTTGATTATTGGAATAAGGGGGATAATAAATGGTATTTATACATTAGAAGGGGATAAATATTTAATAATTTATCTTATTAAATAAATAAAAGAGAAAATAGAAGTGGCAATGGAGCAATGAAGACACATGAAAACTATGGGGTCCACACTAGCTAGAATTCCTATGTTAAATGGTATCTTTCTTTTGCAAATTTGAATATATGGGAAGCCTAATGTTTTTGGATGGATTATAAGGCTAATATAATTGTACATATACTTCATAGGTCAAATTTGGGATGAATTTTAACTTACATGGGAGAGGAAGAGAAAAATGGGAGTTTCATGGACACTTGGCTAGATTCCCCTTACATTTATGACATCTATGACACTAATGATGGATATTCTATGAAATTTATGAAACAAGTCAGATATGATGGCTGAAATACTGACATAATAACATGTCAGGACTGAATAGATCATCTTAGAGGTCAAATTTGGGAGTTGGAGAAGGCCAAGAGGCTCCTACTCAAATTTGGGAGAAGAGGGAAGGTGAAGAGAGAGGCCACATGGCATAGCATGAGAAGCCACAAAAATTTGACTTGGCTATGGTTTATGGATGTATTTGGAACCTTATAAGGCTAATAAGCATTATAAAATACAAGTATCAGCCATTAGGAGAAGCTTTTTCTCATTTGTGAAATTGTCATTTGTGAATTGTGAGAGCTAGTGGATGACTAGTTTTCTTGCTTAAGCTAATTTCGAAGGTGAAAGATTCCCATCCTAGTTGGTGTTTGGAAAGGCCACTTAGGTATTTCATGGATATTTAATGGAGTATTTTTTTTATGTGTAAGCTTCAGGAAATCATGTGGATTCTTCTATTGCAGCACTCTCTCTCAACTATTTCCAGTTTTCACACCATATTCATGCAAATGGAGGGATTGTGTTTTGGGTGAGCTATTGATCTCTTTGGTGAATATTATAATGCCAATTATATTATGTTTTGATTTATATGTTATTTATTTCATGTTTATAAGACTCTCAGGTCTAAATACCCAATAGAATTCATGTAAAATTGTTGAACAATGAAGAAACAATGTCATTTCCCCACTATCTTGTTGTGAACCATTGTAATGCTGATGATTTTGAATTGGGAGAGACTTTAATTGACCATTTATAATTTTTATTAGTTCATATTCTCTATTATTCATTCTCAAAAAGTTTCAAGTCGAAATTCCCAATATTTGTATGTCAAAATGACTTGTAATGAGCGAACAATGACCATTTCCACTCTATTTTGATATATGCCATGGTAATGCTTATTATTTCGAATGGAGGAATGTATATATGATAAATGTATGATTTATGGAATGAAATTAATCTTTATTTCAATTCTCATTTTCATTAATTAATCATTGGAATCCATTTTACTCATTTTTATTGCATTGGGAGAAGATTTGGTGCATTTTCCCCAAGGGTCGAAATTGTGACTTGGGAGTTGTTTTGGAAAGAGTCATAACGACATGTATAAACTGAGACATGATGCATATGAGAATTTTAAAATGTTTTTTACACATTCCCAGCCTCTTTTCATAAATTCAAGTGACTTTTGGATCATTTGTGAATCCATTTCCGGCAATTACCCAGGGGGAATTGGAGCCCCAATTTGCTAGTAAAGACTCCTACTTTGAACAGAACATTAAACAAGTTTGCAGAAGTAATTGGGAGGTTAAAAAAAATACATGAGCATTATATTTAAGTTATATTATCATTAATTTACCTTCATATAAAATTTGGAAGCATTTGGGTCAATTTGGAGGTCTAGGCATCAAAACTAGTCAAGAGCCAAAATTGTGAAAAATTGGAAAATTGGGCATTTTATTAAAGTTCCAAAAAGGGGACATTACAGTGGTGTCAGAGCACTATCTTAGCACCTGATGTGGTATGATATTTATGAGTACAATAATTCAGTTACCACCATTATATTTTGTAACCAAAAGTGCTTTTCTTGAAGAAGAAAAAAAAAAGTAGGAGAAGAAGACAATTTTTTGGAAACTATGACTAGGCATGAAAAGAGAACCTCATATGATGGCGAGGAGATAATAAAAAGCATGGAACCTATATTTGAAGAAATTACCAAGAATATTATGAAATGATTTGAATTTTTGGCTATCCAAAGTTGGGGAAAATATATTGATTTTAAGAAAACCAAGGTGGAAAATGCATCAGTTTGCTTGAAGGGGCAAAAGGAGGAGACCCATGAACCACCTAGTTCTAAAATAGGTGGAGTAGAAGAAGCAGTACATGAAGATGATCAAAAATCGCTCCCAAGTGGCTCTGAAAAATATGTAGAGACATCTCATGAGTATGAAGAAGTTTTTATTGAAAATACTGAAGATATTTTTGAGACACATGCTAAGTTGGAAATGAAGCAAAGAGCATCTACTAAGGGATGCTTGAACTATGAAGGAGTAGCTACTGATGGGTGCTCACAACTCTATGTTGGTGACATAGAGATCATATTTCAAAATGTTTCTGCAAGGCAAAATTCCATTAAACATGAAAATCAATACCTTGTAGCAGTTGAAGAAGAAACAAGATCAACTTCCCCATCACCACTTGAGCTTCATGAAGTCGGTCCAAGCAAGAAGGAAGAAGATGAGGAGGTTCATTTGCAAGAGCCTCATTTTCTTGAAGGGTCCTTAAATATGAATGAAAATAAGATCCAAGAGGCCCTTAGAATACTCCATTACACTCAAGCATTGGTATCAGATTCTTGTTGGAGAGCTACTTCCTTGGAGGAGCCATCATTCGTTGAAGACATGGAGAAGATCTAAAGAGCAATGTGCAACATCAAAGGTAATTTCATGTATTTGAATTTTGATAGAAAAAATATCATTGAGATTATTGAATGGTTACATGAATCCTACTTGAATAATAATGAAGTTATTGATAAGCTCACAATTCAAAATGAGCAACTTCTTGAAAAGTTGCAAGACACTTGTTTTTCCTCCGATGTTTCAAATTTTAATAAGGTAAATTTCTTGGAGGATTCTTATGACATGATGGATCATGAGAAACATGAAAAATTGAAGCTTATTGATATGATTGAGGATTATACTTATGAGATCCAATCACCAGTAATGGTGGAAGAGGAACTTGAGTTGCCTCTTGAAAATGGTTACACAATTTTTGAAGAAGTGCATAATTCCACCACCTTGGAACCAACCCATGAGGAATTTTTTGCATTTTATAGGGACGTGAATAATCCTAACTCTATGGATACTTCACATTATGACAATTTTTCATTTAGTAATCATTTGGGTGAGTTGGTTCTTTCTCCTACATCCTACACTTCTAAATTTTGCATCAGTCATCCTAATGAAGTATGGGTGAAAGGTTTCTTTTTTATGGTGCCACATGAAGAGCATAGAAATTCTATTGATCATTTTGATGACGAAATTATCAGAGAACCATGTTATTTAAATTTTCAGCAGAATCCTTGTTTACATTATGATTATACACATCTACATGGGTGCACCTATGATGTTCATTTGAGTCACTTGAAGACTCATGGTTTTTATTGCTCAAAACTTGGTTCATTTGATGTTGGAGGAACTTCATACAACACTTGGGTGAAGAGGGATATGATTGAGGAACATTATTATTGGTAGAAACATCCTCTGTTATTTCATGATGATATACATATTCATGGGTGCATTGATGAGACTTCTTTGAGACACTTGAAGTCTTCATGTTTTATTTGCTCCTTATTTGGTTCATATTTTGGTGGAGGTTCTTTATTCACTTCTTGGATGAAAGAAAAAATGGCTGATTATTATTTTGATGCATATTACATTGTTTGGGAGCAGCATTATAGTACATGGGTTCCTCACCTATGTCATTGGAGAATATTTGATTGGTCACTTGAAGCATGTATGCACTTGGAAAATGGTAGTCTACTCACTGGGAGGTGTAAGCACTTTCATGATTTCTTGGTGAGGCACCTCCTTGATGTACATTATTATTATGTTGTTATATACTTTGATGATATATATTATGCACCCATGATTTTTGGAAGAATGCATACAAGAAAATGGGATGCAGGAATTCTCTTTCCATTGGTATGGGTTGGAGAGCACTCTTAATTATTGGAGTGCAATGCAAGCAATGGGACCCTCGTATAGTTTTTAGTCCCATTGGTTTCAAATTATTTGGGAAACAAGCAGTATGGGAGTTGGATTCCCCACTTAATAAGTTTATGTTAATAAGATTAGTGCAGCAACAAGCATGATGGTTCTTCTCTGAAATATTCATGAAATATCAAAGACTCAAGGTGGAAAGCGTAGTGGCAACTTTAAAGAATCATACAAAAAGCATGTTCTTCAACAACCATGTTTGAAATTGCTTGAGGACAATAAATATTGGGAATGGAGGATTTTTAATGTCCCAAATTGTACATTGGGTCACAATACCCAAATCACATTTTCCATGTTCATGAAATTTGTCAAAGGGATGCTAAAAGCCAAATAATTGCCAAGGAAGAAAATCACTAGTTTCCTAGGTTGGGGGTGGAAGCTTTGATATTTGGAATAAGGCGGATAATAAATGACGTTTAGAAATTAGAAGGGGATAAATATTTATTAATGTAGCTTATTAAATAAATAAAAGAGAAAATAGAAGTGGCAATGGAGCATTAAGACACATGGAAACTATGGGGCCCACACTAGCTAGAATTCCTATGTTAAATGGTATCTTTCTCTTGCAAATTTGAATATATGGGAAGCCTAATGTTTTTGGATGGATTATAAGGATAATATACTTGTACATATACTTCATAGGTCAAATTTGGGATGAATTTTAACTTACATGGGAGAGGAAGAGCCAAATGGGAGTTTCATGGACACTTGGCTAGATTCCCCTTACATTTATGACATCTATGACACCAATGATAGAGATTCTATGAAATTTATGACACAAGTCAGATCTGATGGATGAAATACTGACATACAAACATTTCAGGACTAAATATAGCATCTTAGAGGTCGAATTTTGGAGTTGGAGAAGGCCACGAGGCTCCTACTCCAATTTGGGAGAAGAGGGAAGGTGAAGAGAGAGGCCACATGGCATAGCATGAGAAGCCACACCAATTCGACTTGGATTTGGTTTATGGATGGATTTGGAACCTTAGAAGGATAATAATGTTTATAAAATATAGGGATCAGCCATGAGAAGAAGATTTTTCTCATTTGTGAATTGTGAAAGCTAGTGGATGACTAGTTTTCTTGCTTAAGCCAATTTCGAGGGTGAAAGATTCCCATCCTAGTTGGTGTTTGGAAAGGAAACCCAGGTATTTCATGGAGTGTTAATGGAGTCTTATTTGCAAGTTTAAGCTACAGGAAAGAATGTGGATTCTTCTATTGCAGCACTCTCTCTCAACTATTTCCAGTTTTCACACCATATTCATGCAAATGGAGGGATTGCATTTTGGGTGAGCTATTGATCTCTTTGGTGAAGATTATAATGCCAATTATATTATTTTATGATGCATATGGTATTTATTTCATGTTCATAATACTCTCAGGTCGAAATACCCAAAATAATTCATGTAAAAATGTTGAACAATGAAGAAATAGTGTCATTTCCCCCTATCTTGTTGTGAACCATTGTAATGCTGATGATTTCGAATTGGAAGAGATTTACATATACCATTTATGATTGGAATCAGTTCAATATTCTCTTTTATTAATTATTATAAAGTTTCAAGTCTAAATTCCCAATATTTGTATGTCAAAATGACTTGTAATGAGCAAACAATGACCATTTCCACTCTATTTTGATATATGCCATGGTAATGCTTATTATTTCGAATGGAGGAATGTATATATGATAAATATATGATGGATGGAATGTAATTAATGTGTAATTGAAGTATAATTTTCAGTACTTAAGCATTGGAAGAAATTTTACTCATTTTTATTGCATTGGGAGAAGATTTGGTGCATTTTCCCCAAGGGTTGAAATTGTGACTTGGGAGTTGTTTTGGAAAGAGTCATAACAGCATGTATAAACTGAACCATGATGCATGTGAGACTTTTAAAAGGTACCTTACACATACCCATCCTATTTTAATAAATTCAAGTGACTTTGGGATCATTTGTGAATCCATTTTCAGCAATTACCCAAGGGGAATTGGAGCCCCAATTTGCTAGTAAAGACTCCTACTTTGAAAATAACATTAAACAAGTTTGTAGAAGTAATTTGGAGGTCATAAAACATACATGAGAATGATATATAAGTTATATTATCATTCATGTACCTTCAGAGAAAATTTGGAAGCATTTGGGTCAATTTGGAGGTCTAGGCATCAAAACTAGTCAAGAGCCAAAATTGTGAAAATTTGGAAAAATTGGGCATTTTAATAAATTTCCGAAAATGGGACATTACAGAGGCTCCCTCAGAAATTGAATATTTCATCACCATTAAGGAGTTAGATCTCCTCAGGGAGTACGAGACCCTTATGGGTAGACCCTTGACGATCAATCCTTTCTGGACTACTCGTATTCTTCTGGCCTGAAATATACAAGCCAAGGTTCAGACTGCACAAGGAATACGGGAGGCAATGGACCTCATTTAGAGGGGGTAGAAAGAAATCTCGATTGGGTTCCAGCTTCTTGATCAGCTTGTAAGGGAGATTCTGGAGAGTTTGGGGGATAACTACACCATCCCGTCGAATACTCCTGTTAATTCGTCTGTCAACGAGGGCACCAGTAATCTTCATTCTCAGCAAGAGGAGCACCACCTAGGACCAAAATTGGATGCGGGTAGGTGAATATTAGATCTTTTGTTCTATGGACTTTATGCTTTTCTACATTGTAAGTAGGGTTGAAGTGTTACATTATGATGTTTTTAGGGGAATAAAATTATGCTCTGTTTTGTTCGGGGCGCATCAATAGAGTCGTGTCTAATGCTTTGGATTGTATCTTGTGCATTTCATCTACCGGCTATAAAAAGGATAGTTTTGTTTTTTTGTGGCTTAGTGCCTTGGGAGGGTCTAGGTTCTTGTTTTATCTATAGGTCTTCAGATTGGATTCAATATAATGAGTGCTCCAGTAGCAGTAGATAAACTGGTATGGTAGGAGTCATTTCTTTGGGCTCTCGGTATGTAATAGACTTGTATGAATTCTTGCTACACTTTAGATCTTCGGGGATGGACTTTATGAGCCCTGCGTGTTTCCAGACTGGTTTTGTCTAGTTTCACTAGAAAACTAGGTTCGTCTGTATATCATTTTTGTATAATCTTTTTGTACTATAATAGAATTTCTCCTGCTTACAAAAAAAAATATGGACATGGTAGTAATTTGGAATAACTTCCACCCATCATTTTTTACGATTTCGACACTATACATAAATGGTTTCATAAGTATTTTCATTTTCATTTTTTCTGGCGACAAGCTTGAACTATAAATTGCATTTGATGGGAAAAATGGCCCATGACGGTCATTTTTCCCGTCAAATTCCCACCTTGAATATGGAGTACATGACAAAAATTATCAAGGTTAACAAAAAAAATTTACAGGGTTCATAAATTTTAATGTTGAAGATGGATTCATATACCCCCTTATTCATTTCCAACTAATTAGGTCAGTTACAATTACAATATTGACATATATAAAGACGTATATTATAAACATGTTATATATAATTATAAAATCCTATATTTTATTATATATAGACACTATTAATTTGTGCGTGGTATATAATGAGATAATTTATAATTATAAGGACATCTTATATAATTATTAACTGAAACTATTTAGTCATATTTTTGTTAGATTTTTATCATTCAAGCTAGCATTATATTAGGATCTTTAACTGAGAGAATAACAAGCACAACAATTAAACATAAGAGACAATGAACACAATGTTTTTTCCTCAAGGAAACCATAAAGGAGAAAACCCCACAAATTCCTCAGAGATAGAATTGGCACCAAAAGAAAAACCCCAAAAACAGTAAGATGATCTCTCGACAGCAATAGTCTCTCTCTCTCTCTTGCCTTGGCAACTTCTTCTCTCTCAGTTATGCACTACAACTGAGTGTGAGTGAATGTGTGATAAATAGAGATTAAATAGAGAGGCTCACTCTCTATTTATACTAATTCCTGACTTGACAATAAATCACTAGGGCCAACTTATCTAGGAGAGTCTAATAACCCTAGGACCCCACAGTTGCGGGGACTTTAACCCTTGATCAATAGGAGGGTTACCCACAATGACTTGACATGACTTGTTTACATTATAGAAACTCCCAATCAGAACATCGGGGCATGACATGACTCAATTACATTACAAACACTTCCTAGAATAAACATCAGGGTACAATACATAAGATATACAAGTGAATACATTTTGAAGTTACAATTATATCAACACTCCCTCTTAACTAGGAAGGTATTCTCTCGACACAATTTATCAGCATAAGTCTTCTTCTTTGTATCATCTGGATCATCATCTAGTTCTTGTCATCTTCATCTTCAATTCATCATTATTGGATCTGGATCATCACTCGATTTGGATCATCACTAGATCTGGAACATCACTGCTAGATCATTATCACAGGTTCTATCTCTTGATTCTTCTCGTCACAGGATGTTCTATAGAGCCAACCCTTTTTCATGCTGGTTGTAGGCCTATCCTCCATGTAGGTCTTCTTCAGCTCTTATATCTGAACCTAAGTCAGAATGGACTGCCCAGCACTTACAACTGACCATGAGAGGAACACATCCAACACCATGTCAGAAAGGCACGTGTAGCACTCACATCTGACCATGAGAGGAACCAATCCAGTCATGTCAGAAAGGCCCAACACTCACATCCAATCATGTGAGGAACACATCCAAGAACCATATCAGAATGGTTTATCACTTATATCTTACCATGGGATGAACACATCAACCATGTAAGAAGGGCTCAACACTTATATCTTACCATGAGATGAACAAATCACCATGTAAGAAGGGCTCAACACTTATATCTGACCATGGGATGAACACATCAGCCATGTCATAAGGGCTCAACACTTATATCTGACCATGGGATGAACACATCAACCATGTTATAAGGGCTCTGCACTTACATCTGATCATGTGATATGAACATTTCCCTCAGTCATATCAGAATGGCTCTCAGTCCCAGACTGAGTATTCCTAGTAACTAAACAGGTGCCTCCATTCTCCTAGAGAATGGCATCCAGCGCTTATATCTGATCATGTGGGATGAACACATCCCACAATCACATCAGAATGGCTTGGCACTCACATCTGACATGGAAGGAACCAATCCTCTCACCATGAAAGAATGGCTCAACCCTTACCTATGACCATGGAAGGAACCAATCCTCTCACCATGACAGAATGGCTCAGCCCTTACATATGACCATGGAAGGAACCAATCCTCTCACCATGTCAGAATGCCTCACGAACTCATCACTTCCCCTTGGAGGGAACCTCGATCTGGACAACACCAAGCTTCTCCCTGAAGTACTCAAAATTCAATCTGGCCAATGGATTAGTCAACACATCAGCTATCTATTTTTTCATCACAACATACTAGAGATTCACTACTCCTCTCTACATGATATCCATGATATAGTGATATTTGATCTCAATATGCTTCGACTTGTCATGGAACACCGGGTTCTCCGACAACTTCACACAACTCTGGTTGTCGCAATATATACAAGTAGCATCTAACTGGAGATCAAATAAATTAGACAGTAGCTTCCTTAGCCATACTGCCTCACAACTAGTTGAACAAGCTACGACATACTCTACTTCAGCTGTACTCAGTGCCACACAGGACTGCTTTCTACTAAACCAAGAGATCACACCTGATCCCATACTGAAGCAACACCCTGAAGTGCTCTTCCTATCGATGGCACTACATGCCCAATCTGAATCAACATAACCTTCCAGGTTAATATTCTGATTCACCTCATACTTGAGCCCATAATCAAATGTACCCTTTAGGTGCCTTAGAATATGCTTTGCAGCAATCAAGTGAACATGTATCGAATCTGTCAGGAACTAGCTCAAGGTGTTCATAGCAAAGCAAATATCTAGTCTCGTGTTCATCAGGTACATCAAGGACCCAATCATTTGATGATACATCGTAGCATCGACCGCTTCTGATGAAGCATCACTCAATAGCTTCAGGTTCGATGCCATAGGTGTGGTTATGGCCTTGTAGTCCATCATCCTGAACCTCTTCAGAATCTCTACTGCATATTTCCCTTGTCCGAGGAAGATTCCATCTGTATTCTGCCACACCTCCATGCCTAGAAAATAGTGCATCATACCCAAGTCCCTTCATTTTGAACTCAGCAACAAGCTTCCTCTTTGTATCAGAAATCAACCCATCCATGCCTGTCAAAAACAGATCATCTACATACACTAGGAGTATCACTGGGTTACCAACTTCAACCTTGTAGTAAAGGTTGGAATCTACTTTACTCTTGGTAAAGCCCAAACTAGATAGAAAGCTGTCAATTCTGCCGTACCATGTCTTGGATGCCTGTTTTAAACCATACAGGGATTTGTTCAATTTAAATACATGAGACTCCCTGTCATGTGTCTCAAAACCGAGTGGCTTCTCCACATACACTTCCTTTTCCACTACACCATTCAAGAAAGTAGTCTTGACATCCATTTGGTGTATCTTCCATTTCATTACAGCAACGAGAGCAAGTATTGATCTGATGGAAGTGTATCTGTCTACAGGTGAAAAAGTTTCTTCATAGTCTATTCCTTCTTTCTGAGAGAAGCCACGAGCCACAAATCTTACTTTATATTTTTCTATGCTGTCGTCTGCAGCATGCTTGATCTTGTAGATCCATTTGAAAATTACAATAGACTTCCACTTTGGTCTAGGGACAACATCCTAGACATCATTCTTCATGATCGATTGATACTCTTCGATCATAGCATACTTCCATTCTTTTCTTTCTGCCACTTATTCATAGTTGGAAGGTTCTTTATTGATGAAGTCACATAATAAGGATACATAGCCGAAGCAGGACTTGGTCCTTTTTCTTTCTCTGTGATTTTCTTATGGAGCTTGATATCTTTCTGCACCTTGGATAGCTTCTCGTACCCAAGTAGGTTTCCTCTTGTCAGGATTCTTCTCCTGAGGTGGATCTACATGTTCTTGAGGTTCTTCTAATTCTTGATCTTCTTCTTGAATTTCTTCGTTCATAGTTGTGTCATGAATTCTGGGTGCTTCTATTTCTTCAAGTTCTTCAGTAAGTCTCTTTCTGAATTTTTTGTAAGTTGAGTCTTCGTCAAATGTTATGTCCCTCCTGATGTCGAACTTCTTGAATCCTGGGAAGTATATTCTGTAAGCCTTCGAGCTTTCAAAGTATCCCACAAATATACCCTTCTTTCTTGAAGGATCTAACTTTTTCCTCTTTTCTTTCAGAATGTGTATGTACATTGGACAGTCGAATATTCTGAGATGGCCGACTTCTGGTTTCTTGTCGAAAAATACTTCTTCAGGTGTCTTGTTCTCGATTAATCTGTGTGGAGTATGGTTCTGTACCTACGCCACTGTTCTGGTAGCTTCTGGCCATAGATGCATGGGAAGATCTTGATCATGAAGCATTGCTCTTGCAGCTTCCATGATCGTTCTATTATTCCTTTTTGTAACCCCATTCTGTTGTGGATTATATGGAGTGGATAACTCCTTCTTAATCCTTGAATCTTTACATAATTCTTTGAATTCATTTGATGTGAATTCTCCTCCATTATCTGATCGAAAGGTATTGATCTTATTTTCAGTGTGGTTCTTGATCAAGGCTTTGAATTCCTTGAACTTGCTGAATACTTCATCTTTGTTCTTCATAAAGTATATCCATGTCTTTCTAGAAAAATCATCAATAAAAGAAACATAGTATACATACCTGCTTAATGAACTGGATGAGATCGGACCGCATACATCGGAGTGAATGATTTCTAAGATTCCTTTTTCCTTACTCTTGCTACTTGGAAATGTCTTCTTTGTATTCTTTCCTTTCGTACATCATTTGCAGACACCGTCATGTTTTGACTGGATTTCTAGAAGTCCTTCAACAACTTTGCTTGCAAGAGGTAGTGCTCTGTAGTGCACATGTGCAAGCCCTCTATGCCAAAGTTCATTTGGCTCTATTGTGTCATGGATCAAGGCTTGTTCTGGATGGCCCTTCAATTTGTATAGACCTCCCTCTTGTTTCCCTATTACTACTGCATCATTAATAGTCTTTCCCTTTGGCCACATGAGAACTTGGCCATCTACAAATGCAACCCTCATGCCTTTTGCATCTAATGCAGATATGGAGAGGAGGTTCTTCTTTAGTCCTGGTACAAACAATACATCCTTCATTGTCATAGACTTTCCAGAGTCTAGCTTATAGGAGGATTCCTTGCTACCTTTTATTGGATACTGGTAGTCATCTCCAAGTTTCACCTTGTGGGGTGATTCATATTCTGATAGTTTCACAAAGGATTCTTTGAATCCTGTCATATGTTTGGAAGCCCCACTATCTATAAGCCAATCATTGCTTCCATGTGTAATGTTTCCCGTGAGAGCGGAAATCAAGACATATTCTTCATCACTTGAAGAATCATCACTTTCTTGTCTGATTCTCTTTGTGGAAGGTTCATCATCTTCTGCAGCATGAGCATGATGTCTTCTTTTGTTCCCTTTCTTCTTGATGGAGCTATTTTTGTTCTTAGGACAATCTCTAGCATAGTGTCCTCTTTCATCACATGTATAGCATCTAAATTTAGGTAGATTCTTGTTAGGTATTTTCAGATGAAAGTGCTTACCTTGATGATGATTTGTTTTGCTCTTCTTGGATTGTACTATGAGAGCTTGATCTTTACTTCCCATATTTTCTTCTCAAGCTGCTATATGAGCTTCTTCTTGAGAGCATTCTTCCCATAGTCTGTTGAACTTGACTAGCTTCTTTCTGGCATAGATCCCTTGAATGAAAGAGTCCCATGTCCTAGGGAGACCATTCAAGGTGGTCATTACAATCTCTGCATTCTCCACTTCTTCATCCAATGCTTCAAGTTGTTCTTTGATCTGAGAGACTCTTGTAAAGTAAGACTGGATGGTTTCCGCATTCTAGATCTTTACATTCTTCAATTGGTTTCTCAGAGTCATCTTCGGATTTATGTTCTTCCCTTCAAATAGTTTGTTCAAGCATCAAACATAGATTTAGGTGTCTTTAAGGATGACACATGTGGTATGAGGTGATCCTTGATTGAATTAGCAATAATCCTCTTAGCCGTGACCAATTTCTTCTTGTGTAATGCCTTAGCCTCATCTCCCTTTGGAACTGAAACCTCCTCATTGATGTAGATCCGATACTTCCAGGCTCAAAAGTTATCAGCTCCCTCAAGATTTTCATCAATCTTGGTATGATGAGACATCTTAACTGAGAACCTCAAATGGAAATACAAAATATTTAGATCTTACCAGGTTAAGATGTCGGATCTGGATCTGGAGCTGAAATTCTGCAGAGCTAGTTCAGGAGCAGATTAGGGTTTGACTCTCTCGAAGTTCTATCCAACCAAAAGCTTCGATATTGATCTCTAAACTTTGATTTTGAGGAGGACATCAATCCAGTGTTGGGCTCACTAAAACATTCCACTTCTGTGGAAATCCCTAATTTCTGGCAGTAGTGTCGGGTCAAAAACTGAAAATGCTCAGAATCAGATTCTGCTTCGACAGAAAGATGCGCCCTAGAGAGGAGAGTCAACCCAACCTTGTTTTGCTGAAAATATATGGAGAGAGATCCAAAAAGTAGGAATCCCTAGTTTCCACAACTGCACAGTGTCTTCTTCTCAGGTTAGTTTTGATACCATGTTAGATTTTTATCATTCAAGCTAGCATTATATTAGGATCTTTAACTGAGAGAATAACAAGCACATCAATCAAACATAAGAGACAATGAACACAATGTTTTTTCCTCAGGGAAACCATAAAGGAGAAAACCCCACAACTTCCTCAGAGATAGAATCAACACCAAAAGCAAAACCCCAAAAACAGTAACATGATCTCCCGATAACAGTAGTCTCTCTCTCTCTCTCGTCCCAACAACTTCTTCTCTCTCAATTATGCGCTACAATTGAGTGTGAGTGAATGTGTGATAAATAGAGAGGCTTACTCTCTATTTATATTAATTCCCGACTTGACAATAACTCACTAGGGCCGACTTCTCTAAGAGAGTCTAATAACCCTAGGGCCCCATAACTGCGAAGACTTTAACCCTTGATAAATAGGAGGGTTACCCACAATGACTTGACATGACTTGGTTACATTATAGAAACTCCCAATCGGAACATAGGGGCATGACATGACTCAATTGCATTACAAACACTTCCCAGAATAAACATCGGGGTACAATACATAAGATATACAAGTGAATACATTCCGAAGTTACAATTACATTAACAATTTTTTTATCCCATCACTAAATTAGACATATTTTTTATCCATGACTAAATTATTCATTGATTTTAGTCGTTTTTAGTTGTGATCAATTAAAATTGCTCAAATTTGGTCATATTTCACTTAAAAACATTGTGGTGACCAACTTTTTGGAGTATAGTCATTTATTTTTTATGTTGACCAACATTTTTGGTCGCCTAGTCATTTATCATCCATTTTTCTGCTAGTGAGGTATTTAAATTGAATTCATTAAAATACAAGTATTTTCCATGTGATTAAATGATTTGGAGTCAAACATGGGAGACACTATCTTATTACTAGTCATTGATATATGCCATTAATAGATGTGGGGTTTCCCGCCAATAATGATAATGGACACCAAGGTATTAAGTACAATCACAAAGTGTGACTAGGATAGGCTAATGCCGAATAGTTGGTTGAATTAACCATGTAGTTTTCAATCATGTATAACCATTATTGAATGTGAGGGAACTTGCCACTGACTACTACAAGCTCCAAAGCACTATAAAATGTCTTTAAACCTACTTCCCAGATAATGAGTTGTAGTTTATAGGAAGAGATTCTTTGGATGGACAACATTAGGGAATCTCTATTCAACCAACATGAGACATAAAGTTGAGTTGAGTGTTGGAACTATATTTGAATAAAGAAAACCATTGAGTATATTTTGATTTAGGGTAGGCCAATATGAACGATGAACAAATATGAGGAATGGTTGACACATGATTAAAAACTTCCCTTGGACATGAACACAACATGATGAAGACTTGAAAGACAAATAATGCCAACAAAGAACAATGAGATAATCCACCAACATAAAAGGCATTGAATAGAAGCCACATAATGACTAGAAGAATAACCAATTGAAGGAGTAAAAACTCAAAATCATGTTATGGCTAAAAATCCAATTACGATATATTGAAGCAATGTTAAATAGGTCTCATATATGGGTGACAAATACTGACAACTTCCACTTCAATGGAATAAATAATAAAGAACATAATTATTTCCCGAAAGGGTTTTTTTTGTTGTTGTTCTTTTTGTGTTTTTTATTATTGGAAAAAGGGTAAAAAGTATGCTATGATAAATATTCCCAAGTATACTATGAATGTATAAATACTATCCCAAGCACATGCACATGGGACACACCTAGCATACTAACACTATGCTATGAGTGTATAAAACTATTACAACCCTATATTCCAAGCACGTGCACATGGGACACACCTATGCAAAGAAAACACAAAAAAACATATTGGGATAGTTTTATACACTCATTAACATTTCCTCTCCAAAGGTATAGATTGATAAATAAAAACAAATAAAATAAATGGAAAGTAACAGGAGTGACAAGAATGGCACTAAACATATAACAATGAAACGTTAGGTACATATGCACAATAAAAAAAAAATGCAAACTAAGGTAAATCAACAGAATACTGGAAACATCATGAACACGGGCAAGAAAAACACTGAAAGTTCAATCTTAAAGTCATGGTAAGACTAATGGGGTTCCAAGCCTACGAAAAACACAAGCAACAAGCATGAAAGTTCAAACTTAAAGTCATGGTGAGACTAATGAGGTTCCCAAGCCTATGAAAATTACAACATATGTGTCAAATAGGAAAACTGAGGTGTCATCTAAAACAACCCATGACAAATAAGCACTAAATAACAGGATGTAGAGATAAAGCAGATGTGGGAGAGTAAACCACAACTTAACATGATTGACCATATGGTATATTGTTGGGTCATGATGTAATAACCATACCACAATGTTGCCTCATGATGTAATAACCATACCATATATGTTTGAATTTTGTATTGTTGGGTCAGGATGTAGAGATAAAGCAGATGTGGGAGAGTAAACCACAACTTAACATGATTAACCATATGGTATAATGTTGGGTCATGATGTAATAATCATACCACAATGTTGCCTCATGATGTAATAACCATACCATATATGTTTGAATTTTGTATTTGTAGCCCCTCGCTTATCGTGGCCTTATTCATAAACCAAAACCAAGTCTCCCACACTTTTTTCATATTTAACGTGCTTCTTTTAAGTGTGGTTAACTATGGCAACTTCTCGAATGTCGAGTTTAGTGGACATAAATAGAAAAAGAGGGAACAAGACCGTTTCCTCATAGTAATCACTAATATATTTCTATAATGCATTTCATCCCAGTTATCCAACCATCTTTGCTTTCAAAAACGCATGACGAAAAATTAGCAAATAATCTTCTTCCATAAACAATTTGACCATGGAATCACAGTGATATGGGAGTAAGGAAGTTTCTATTATTGAGAAGTCCATTACTTTCCATAAAGACCAAAAATTGAGTGATGGAATCACATTAATATCGGAGTGCAGAATTTTCTATGATATAGAAAGATTGTCGGATTTTATTATTTACATAGACCATAAAATGAATGACTAAACACATGAAGGAAGTTTCTATTATTTAGAAAAACCAATTGACTTTTTTGTACATGAATTTTTCTAACCCTAAAATTTTATTCTTTAAATTATTTGGAAAATTCAAAGTTTATCTTAATTTTTTTAAACTAATTTCATTAATATTATTATAAATAACTTTTACAAACTTTTTCATAAAATTTACAAAAAACAAGTTAAATAGCTCATAAAACTTAAAAAAATTAAATGATAAGTTAAATAGCTCATAAAAATTTTAAAAACTCAAATAACTTATTATAAAACATCAGATCTTTCACTTTATATATATATATATATATATATATATATATATTAAGTTTAAATTTTATTTATTAAAATTATAAAAAAATAATTTTTATTAATTAAAAAATATTTATAAATAAGGCTCTTTACATTGGTATTATTTTTCTAAACTTCATTCACTAATATAAAAAACTTCACTCTCTATCCTTTGTCATTTTCAAACAATACTAAGAAAGGAGGCTAAGCGCACAATGATTTCACTTTTCTAACGTTTTTTTATCGGAATTTAACAATTCTTTTCCTTTAATTCATCTTTTTTCTCTGAAATTAAAATATTTTTTAGTGCAGAAATAGATTCAACGCTCTAAAAAACCCTCAAGACACCTGAACTATGCAAGTTTCACAACTGTTATCTAAAATTCCAAAAATTCATTACCAGATTCTGTCAAAAACTATCTGAAAAATAGAAAAAAAATCGACAAAAACATTGTCCGTTTAGACTATGTGGATATTAAGTCACTTAGGATCAAACCACTTTCCCTATAAACATTGCAAATAAATATATAGTTTATTTTATTACATAATTGTATCTGCTTCCCAATCTTATGGGAGAAGGTGGTTTGGTCTTCCATGTTTCTCTTGCTTGATGCTTCTCTTGTTTGCCTTTGTCATCATTAACACAAAGAAGGTGGTTTGGTTTTACATGTTTCCTTTTTTGTTTGATCACCATCAATGCTATTTTTCTTTGGCTTATAGTGTTAGTTAGATTTCTGTTGGTTTTGAGTGACCCCTTCTCATCTCATAATAAGTCATTGAAGTCTAAGGATGGATCATTTGATCTAATTGAAGCTACGGTGATTCATAACAACATTGCTTGATATTAATTGTAAAAATGATGTCATAAATTTTGAATTTAAATCTTGTTTTTTTCATTCTTTAATGATGAATTCATTTGCATCATCTCATTTGATAATCAAACTCTCTATTATAAGCCAATGAAATTCACAATCACACAACTTGGAATCAATTCATACAATTCCTAACACAACATGCAATAATGCTAGATCAATATGTCATTTCTTCCATTCTTTCATGTTCTCTTGTTGTGTTGGATCTACACATGACAAGATCCAATTGTCTTAAGTGTGCGAATGGGAGAGATACTCTCTCTCTTTTCTTTGGTCATAAAATTAGCAAAGTGATATATGTCTAGTGTATGTCTTGAGTCTTTGATTGGTTTATGGCTTTTAACAATTGAAATGCATACTAAGAGTTTTGAGTCTTTCTATGGGGGTAAACCTAGTTATATTGTTTGTGGAAAACTTGTACATACAAGGTTCATAACACAATCGCTTGGCTGGTTTTCTAAGTAGTTACAACAAAATGTAACACACAATCCAGAAAAGTTTCTATTATTTAGAAACACCATAAAATGAGTAAGTGATTCCCCATATGTGAACAAGATTTCCAAACATTAGTCTACATATATATTGTCTTATTTTCAAATACTATTTTTTGAACTATAGCTGTATTATAAAAAACACCATTCAAACAAGTACTATACTTGTATTGTAGTTTATTTTAAATTACTATAGTGTTTTTATTATTATTATAATTATAAGACTTTTTCAAATAAAAATGAAATGAATTTTAGCTAAATAAATTATTGGAGTCTAGATTGCTAATAAAACTTTATAAATAAATTGTATAAAATTTTTAAATTGTATTATAAAATTATTTTTTTTTAAATTCCAAATTTATTAAAAAATTGTTGAAACTAATTTGTTAACCATTGATAAAAATTCATACATGAAAAAAATCTGAAACTATAAATTATTATATTATATAAAATAAAATATTATTCATAAGATTTTTTCAAAGTATTAAACAATTTTAAGAATAATAAAAGACTTAATTTTTTTTAAAAATTAAGACATATTAAATAGAAAGGAAATCTTTTACTACATCATTTTTTTTTTATATTTTTAATAAAATTTTATTTTTATTTTTATTCAAAAAATTATAAAACTTTCATTTTTCATTAGTTTATAAACAATTTTAACCTTAAATAAAAAGTTCATACCTTAAAAATTTACAATTAAAATGTTTACATCTTTAAAAATATTTATATTTGATTATGTTTTTTTATGTACTTCCTAATTTTAAAATGTTTACACCTTTTAAAATGTTTACTATTTTCTAACATTTGATTATTATTTTTATATAATTCCTAATTTTATAGGCAAAAGTTAAGATGTTTACAGTTTCTAAAATGTTTAGTATTATCTAACAGTTCATTATTATGTTTATGTACTTTCTAATTTTATGGGATTTTTATGTACTTCCTAATTTTGTGGGCAAAAGTCAAGATGTTTACACTTTTTATGTACTTTCTAATTTTATGGGCGAAGGTGGTTTGATGCTGCTTATTATTATTTTTATGTACTTCCTAATGTTAAGCGCAAAAGTTAAGATGTTTACACTTTTAAAAAGGTTTACTATTATCTAACATTTCATTATTATTTTAATGTACTTTCTAATTTTATGGGCGAAGGTGGTTTGATGCTGCTGATTATTATTTTTATGTACTTCCTAATTTTATGGACAAAAGTCAAGATGTTTACACTTTTTAAAATGTTTACTATTATCTAACATTTCATTATTATTTTTATGTACTTTATAATTTTATAGGCGAAGGTGGTTTGATGCTGCATGCCTCTCTTACTTCCGTGGCCTTTGTCATCATTAAGGTCATAAATTATTATGAGAGAACGTGCATGGGCTTTACATGCTTTCCTTTGTCATCACGGTTCCTTGTCACTTCATGATACATCTTTGGAATTTGAGGATGGATCATGATAGATCTTTGGAAATTGAAGATAGATCATTTTAAAGTTATGGTAATTTATAATAATATTACAATTATTATCGAATATTATCTAACAATTTTAAATTTACATTTTTATCTTTTTATTATTTAATAAATAATTCATTTAAATCATTTCATTTTAGGTAGAAATTATTTATTATACATTAATAAATTAATATAATTTTTTTTTATTACAAGTTAATAAATTAATATTATTTTTAATAATTATTTATTACAAGTTAATAAATTAATGTAAATTCCAGGAGGAAATGCGCATGATTCCTAACACAACATGGAATATTGATAAATCTATTGGTCATTTCTTCGGCCTTTGCGAGTAATCTTTTTATGTTGGATCTACACATGATGGGAACTGATCATCTTAAGAGGATGATTTGGAGAGGGCTACTCTCTCCCCTTTATTTGGTCGTATAATTAAGAAAGTGATTTGTTTAGAGTTATTAATTGGTCTATGTCTTTTAACAATTAAAATGCATACTAAGGATGTTAAATCTTTCCATGTTGCCAATAAGCTTATACTTAGACAACTTTAATATATCAAAGTTGGTTTATGAGTTTTTGATAAAATGCCTCTAAATCCTATATGTGAATTGCTAAAAATCACTTCACTCATATCCAATGGAAAAAAGTTGAACCCTACTTTGTTGACATAATCAGTTGAGAGCTTGACTTTACATTTACACTTCATACATCAATACTAGTTCTTTACATTTACACTTATGCATCAATACTTGTTCTTGCATATATTAGCCAATAAGAAGGGTTCAAAATGTATGATTCTAGGTACTTATGTTTCTTATGTATCAAATGTGAGATGAGATATTGATGGATACTCTTATATAAAAGATATGGTCTTAATTTAAATCTGAAAAATGATTATCACATTTTGTGTTACTAATTTAAATGGTAATAAGTAAGGAACTGCTTTTTCTATTGGAATATAACAGAAAAGTATATTTTATTAAGTGTAATCTTATTCACTTTAAGATATATGGACGATGTTATATTATAAAGTTGTCTTAAGGATTAGGTGGTTTAACCCCTTTAACCAATTTATGTGTGATATATATTGATATATTGAGACTTGGTTAGACGAAAGAGTAGTACATGTAACTTGATATACGTGTTACACCATATGATAGAATATAAGTGGTATTTATTATTATACTTAATTATGTATTTATTATCATGTATGTATTTATATAGTAAATTTAACATGGTATTAGATAAATGGAAAAGAGTATTGGCACACTTCATAGTGATAATGGAAAAGAGTACAATTATAACGGTCTTTAAAACTATTTTCATAAACATGGGATTAGGCATCAAAGTACAGTTCCATACAATCCTCAATAAAATGGTGTGGCAGAAAGAATGAATAGAACTCTCTTTAATATGACAAAATCCATGCTATTTTTCCTGAATGTGAAATTGGTGTTTTGGGGTGATGAAACTTTGTGTACTTTATTTTGAGAAATAGAATTCCAACTCATGCTCTTGGAAACAAACCTCCACAAGAAATGTGGTATGGCCACATCCCTTTGGTGAGGCATCTCAAGATCCTTGGTTCCACCTCTTATGCCTTAATTCCAATGGAACAAAGAAATAAGTTTAGTGCAAGGATTCAAAAATTAATCTTCTTAGGGAAATCAAACACCAACAAGGCATATCGTCTATACAATGAGGTAAAAAAAAAGTTTATTATTTCTAGAGTATCATTTTCCTTGAAATAAATAAAATTGATGTTTTTATTCAGAGGTAGCTTGATCGTATGGAAAATCTACCCATGCAAATAAATTTCATGAATTTAATAATGAGATTCCACAACTTGAATGGGTGGATTCCTATATTATATCAATATATAGAATCACTTTTTGTAGCATTATCTCCCACTCGTGAAGAATTTCTTGCCATTTCACAAGAATATGAGGTTCAATTGCATGATGTTATTAAGAGGATTTGAAAACTCAATCTTGAAGATAATGAAGCACAACCAACTGAGCAACTTGAACCTTCACATAAAGTTTTGAAATAGGTCATAAAGACACTTGAAACACTCCATCCTAATCAAGTTGGAGAGATAGGATCCGGAAGTTTGACAGACAAGGTGACAAAGGAGATGCGAAAAACTTGAAATTTAGGTGATGTAGAAGATATAGATGTCTCATATGATTGTGAATTGAATTTATTTTCTAAACTTGAACCAAATTCCTTTAAAGAATCCACTTCTCATGATGCAAAGAAAGAATCCATGGAAAATGAGTATGATTCTCTCATTAAGAATGATACCTGGAAGTTGGTGAACCCTCCATTTGGAACCAAATCAATTATATACTAGTGGGTCTACAAGAACAAGTATAGATCATATGGGTCACTAGATAAGCACAAGGAAAGGATTGCGGTAAAAGGTTTTGAAAAGAAGGAAGGAACTGAGTATGAGAAGACTTTCTCCCCCATAAATAAATGGGATACCATCCATAATTTACTACCTTTGGCTACATAAAATGGGTGGAAAGTTCATTAGATATATGTGAAGACTACTTTGTTGAATGTGATACTTGAAATAGAATGTCCTCATGTCTCATCTAGAAGGTTTTTTTATGAATAAGCAAGAACAAAATGTATGCAAACTCATTAAGTCATTATATGGCCTGAAACAAGCACCTCATGCAAGGTACAAAAAGCAAATCAAGCATATTTTGAAGTTAAATTTCAAACATTTTAATATTTATGATGAGGTAATGTTTCTAAAGAAAGTTGGAAGATATCTTGTATATCTTATGGTGTATGTAGATTATATTTTGATGGTATATAATAATGAAATATATATTGCATCCATAAAGAAAGAATTGAACAAGGGATTTGAGATGACAAATTTGGGATATCTTCACCACTCCTGGGGAACTGGAGTGACCCAAAATCATAAGTAAATATTCATCTCCAATAGAAGTACAACGAAGAGTTATTGAATAGGTACAACATGACAAGTGTAATATTGTCTCCACTCCAATGGAACAATGATTAATCTCATATCAAAAGAAGGTAATGAAATTGAGGATGCAACGGAGTACATAAATCTTGTAGGGAGTCTTATCTACCTTACCACAACCAAACCGTATATTTAATTCATTTTTTGGATCCTTTCTAGGTTCATGAACAAACCTTGTGAAGAACATTGATGTACTTCCAAAATAGGTCTAAAAGACTTGAAGGGGACTTGAATATTCTAAGGTGAATGAATTTAACCTTATTGGCTATTTTGATTTGAAATTTGATGTGACAAAGAGACTGGAGTGTCTACTTTAAGATACCTCGTGATTTTTGGATTAACGGTTGTCTCCTGGAGATCACACAAATAGAAAATTCCAATAGATTCAACAACAAAGAAAGAACATTATTTGTGGAATAAGAAACAAAGGATATTGAAACAAAGGATATTGTGTGGCTCGGGAAAATGCTTGAATATTTGCAGGAAAAATAGGTGAATTCTACTCCTCTACTAATTGGAAACACTTTTTCAATCAATTGTACAAGAATCTTGGATTCCATGATCAAACCAAGCACATCAACATGAGGTTCCATGTGATTCAATATCATGTAGAGGCAAAGAAAATAAAGTTGATACATTGTTCCACTTCTCATGTATTAATAGTGTATTCACTTCGAAAGAAATAATCCTAGAGTTATTCCACATCAAATGCAAAGGAAAAGAGTAATAATAATGATTTATTTCCTGTAGAATACTTGATGTCATTTGGTGAGGGACATCACAAACTCATAATCAAGAAGTCCAAAATTTGATCATGTGATAGATACGTTTTTAGGAGAAGAGTTGAGGTGAAAATAATATGTTGTACCCTATACAAATGAAAACCTATATATGAGAGGTTGATTTACTGAAAGGGATAAGCAAGGTAGATCACATTCCAGATCTAAGTCGAAGAGGAAATATGGAAGGGAAGTAATTATGTTATAACTTTTCAACTTTATCATCCTTATATATTTGGACTAGTCCATAGTTAGTCTATAAATAGTGCTATAAATTTTCTAACTTATATATATGATTAATCTATAAGAGTGTGGGTTTATTTTCTATAAAATATTTTGTAAACCTTTGAGGGATTTAAAGAGTTCAAGGAACGAGTAGAGAAAATCTTGGGCAAGTCTATTTTATGTCTCCTGTTAGATAATGGAGGATAGTGTTTCTCCAAGAAGTTTGATGAATTTTGTATTAGGAAATAATTAATCACCAAAATACTACTCCATATACTCCTTAACAAAATGGTAATGTTGAGGGGATGAATCACACAATCATGGAATGTGCAAGGAGCATGATGAACACATATAGGTTGGATAATGGATTCTAGGTAGATGTTATCAAAATAATTGCTTATCTTATTAATAAGTCTATTATATTTTTATTGGATGTAAATATTTTAGAGGATGTTTCGTGTGGTAATCTAGTTGATTACTCTCATTTACGTACCTTTGGCTATGTTTCATTTTCTCATGTGCTTAAATAACATAAAATAAAGGTCCAAACTTGGCCCAAAGACGAGGAAATGTGTTTTTCTTAGCTATGTTAATATATTAAAGGGGTATAGACTATGGGATCCTACTAATAACAATTTAATTGGTAATAAGGACGTTAACTTTAATGAAAAATATATGCAAATGAAAGAGGTACAACAAATATCTAAGATATACATGTTGAAGTAGAAATAAGTAAAGATGAAAATTAAAATGAAGATTCTACTCAACATGAAGAGAAACAAGTTTAGAAACCACAAATTAATATATATATATGTCTCAAAAGGAATCCAAGAGGTGTTCTCTTAATTTTCTAGTCCTCTTTTTCTTTGTTAGCTAATGACAACAAACCTGGTTCATTTTAGGAAGGATGAAAGTCATGTTGGAGTGTGTAATGATGAAGTGTATTGCGATGTTGTTAGAGTTTAATTATGTCTAGGCATATGTTGTAATAAGTTATGATGTCCTAACGAACCCTATATATGAGATGGAACTAGGGTTTAGTGAGCAATTTGCAAGTTAGGAGAGGGAACTAGAAACACATGATCACCAATACTTGCATGCACCAACTAGGCTTTCATGAACACCAATTTGCATGCACCAACTATGGTTGACAAGGTATGAGATGGAACTAGGGTTTAGTGAGCAATTTGCAAGTTAAGAGAGGGAACTAGAAACACATGATCACCAATACTTGCATGCACCAACTAGGCTTTCATGAACACCAATTTGCATGCTATCAATAGGGTTGACAAATAATAAGATGGAACTAGGGTTTAGTGAACAATTTACAAGTTAAGAGAGGGAACTAGAAACACATGATCACCAATACTTGCATGCACCAACTAGGCTTTCATGAACACCAATTTGCATGCACCAACTATGGTTGACAAGGTATGAGATGGAACTAGGGTTTAGTGAGCAATTTGCAAGTTAGGAGAGGGAACTAGAAACACATGATCACCAATACTTGCATGCACCAACTAGGGTTGACAAGGTATGAGATGGAGCTAGGTTTTAGTGAGAAATTTTCAAGTTAAGAGAGGGAACTAGAAACACAGAATCACCAATACTTGCATGCACCAACTAGGCTTTCATGGACACCAATTTGCATGCTATCACTAGGGTTGAAAAATAATGAGATGGAACTAGGGTTTAGTGAGCAATTTACAAGTTAAGAGAAGGAAGTAGAAACACATGATCACCAATACTTGCATGCACCAACTAGGCTTTCATGAACACCAATTCGCATGCACCAACGAGGGTTGATAAGGTATGAGATGGAACTAGGGTTTAGTGAGCAATTTGCAAGTTATGAGAGTGAAATAGAAACACATGATCACCAATACTTGCATACACCAACTAGGCTTCCATGAACACCAATTTGCATGCACCAACTAGGGTTGACAAGGTATGAGATGGAACTAGGGTTTAGTGAGCAATTTGCAAGTTAAGAGAGGGAACTAGAAACACATGATCACCAATACTTGCATGCACCAAATAGGCTTTGATGAACACCAATTTGCATGCTATCACTATGGCTGACAAATAATGAGATGGAACTAGGGTTTACTTCTAGCAATTTACAAGTTAAGAGAGGGAACTAGAAATACATGGCCATGTACAAATCGGAAACCAACTAGGCTTTCATGAACACCAATTTGCATGCTATCATTAGGGTTGACAAATAATGAGATGGATTAGGGTTTAGTGAGCAATTTACAAGTTAAGAGAGGGAACTAGAAACACATGATCACCAATACTTGCATGCACCAACTAGGCTTTCATGAACACCAATTTGCATGCTATCACTAGGATTGACAAGGTATGAGATGGAAATAGGGTTTAGTGAGAAATTTACAAGTTAAGAGAGGGAAATAGAAACACATGATCACCAATACTTGCATGCACCAACTAGGCTTTCATGAACACCAATTTGCATGCTATCACTAGGATTGACAAGGTATGAGATGGAACTAGGGTTTAGTGAGCAATTTACAAGTTAAGAGAGGGAACTAGAAACACATGATCACCAATACTTGCATGCACCAACTAGGATTTCATGAACACCAATTTGCATGCACCAACTAGGGTTGACAAGGTATGAGATGGAACTAACGATTTCGTGAGGAATTTGCTAGTTACGTAAGGGAACTAGAAACACATGGACATGTACAAATCGGAAACCAACTAGGCTTTCATGAACACCAATTTGCATGCGATCACTAGGGTTGACAAATAATGAGATGGAACTAGGGTTTACTTCAAGAAATTTACAAGTTAAGAGAGGGAACTAGAAACACATGGCCATGTACAAATCAAAAACCAACTAGGCTTTCATGAACACCAATTTGCATGCTATCACTAGGGTTGACAAATAATGAGATGGAATTAGGGTTTAGTGCTCACAATTTACAAGTTAAGAGAGGGAACTAGAAATTGGAAACCAACTAGGGTTGACAAACAATGAGATGAAACTAGGGTTTAGTGAGCAATCTACAATTTAAGAGAGGGAACTAGAAACACATGGACATGTACAAAATGGAAACCAACTAGGGTTTCATGAACAACAATTTGCATGCTATCACTAGGGTTGACAAGTTATGACATGGAACTATGGTTTAGTGACCTCTTTACAAGTTATGAGATGGAACTAGAAGCACATGGATGTATGTACATATTGAAAACCAACTAGGGTTTGTAGGGTATGATGTTAGTATTGTAGGGTATTGTAGGGTATGATGTATGTTAGTATGGTATGATGTTAGTATTGTAGGGTATTGTAGGGTATGATGTATGTTAGTATGGTATGATGTTAGTATCATAGGGTATTGTAGGGTATGATATGATATATATTACACATGCATGCATGAATTAGTGTTATGATGTTAATGTATGGTATATTACAATGGTATGGTATGTTAGTATGGTATGATGTTAGTATCATAGGGTATTGTAGGGTATGATATGGTATATTACACATGCATGCATGACTTAGTGTTATGATGTTAGTGTATGGTATATTACAATGGTATGGTATGTTAGTATGGTATGATTTTAGTATGTTATGTTATGGTATGTTATTGTATGTTAGAATGGTATGATGTTAATATCATAGGGTATTGTAGGGTATGATATGGTATATATTACACATCCATGAATGACATAGTGTTATGATTATTAGTGTGTGGTATGGTTATGATGTTAAAAAGTTGAGGATAGCCATAATGTTAAAAAGTTGATGAGTCGTAAATTCTTCCTTTAAGTATTGGAAATTCATAAGTTAGCACACATGTGAACCAAACATATCATTATATCACATATGTGAACCACACATATCATGTTCCAAGATCAAGTCCACCATATCATGTTCCAAGATCAAGTCAACCATAAATGTATAAATTTGAACCTTGCTTTATATTATATATGTATAGAAATAATGTTACAAAAATTGTCATGCCACATGGCCATAATACAAAATAGTGGATCAAAAAGTACATATGTGTGTATATGAACAAAAAGTGACATCTATGTATCCCCCCTTTACATTTATTCCAGTTATCCCCCCTTTCGCTGCCATTGCCAATGTCTTCGGAGAAGTCCAGCTTTCTTTTTCGACTACTCACTGGTGATCCCCATCGTTGAACAAGAGGGATAGGTTGCATTAGTGGAGACTGCAGAAAAACCAAATTTTGTAAGTTAATTTACCAACCTTTAAAAATTCTATGTACATTTGTTCAAATTCCAAAACCAAAATAACATTTTTACTTACTGTACGTGAGTAAGTAATGGTGGTTCGTGGTGCCTCACTAATAGCAACCCTGATTGGGTGCTCTTCAAGCACCACTTGCTCGCTATCAAGCTGCATAAAAATATATATATGCCAATGTCAACAAATATACATGTACCTTGGGGGGGAAGAGGTGGGTCACCGATTTGGGTCTCTTCAAGCACCAAATCAGAGAAAGCGATACAAAAACGTACAAAGAGAGTGATACATAAATGTACCTACTGGCTCATTAAAGGTGGGTCACCAATTTGGTGCTCTTCACGCACCGGTGCCTCATTAAGGGCCTGCATAAAGTAACATATATGTCAATTTTAGATAAAATAGTGAATCAGACATATATACTAGATGGTCAGAAAATGATGTTACCAAAGAAAGCGAAACATACATGTACCTGGCTAGG
Source organism: Pseudotsuga menziesii (assembly GCA_001517045.1). Classification (NCBI taxonomy): domain Eukaryota; kingdom Viridiplantae; phylum Streptophyta; class Pinopsida; order Pinales; family Pinaceae; genus Pseudotsuga; species Pseudotsuga menziesii. The sequence continues at coordinate 44,043 of LPNX010096607.1, forward strand.
GGGAAGAGGTGGGTTGACAACAACCTTGCTTTGGTCCTCTTCAAGCACCATTGTCTCAATAGGTTCCTGCATAAAGTAACATATTTCAAAGAGATACATAAACCTACAAAAATGTACAAAGAGAAAGCACCAAATCAGGGAAAGCCATACATAAACGTACAATGAAATCGATACATAAACTTACCTGTTGCCTTGTCAGAGGAGGTGTGTAACCAGTGGATTTATTAACCAGCAATGAAAAAAAGGACTTCTACTTGTACTAGCGAATAAGCTCGCTTTTGGGACATATTCATCAAAATCACGTTCCTATGTACAAAAGGATAAAGATACAATTAGACAATTTCAAAAAATTAAAAAAGTACATGTTGAATTATTAAAATCACAATTAAAAGAAAGTGATACATAAACGTACATGTTGGCTCATGATAGGTGGGTCATCAATATGGTGCTCTTTAAGCACCGGTGCCTCAATAGAATCCTCCATAAAATAGCATATGTCAAATTCAGATAATAAAAAGAATCTTAGACATATATACTACATGGATGAAAAATCATGTTTTCAAAGAAAGCGAAACATACATGTGCCTGGTAGGGGAGAAGAGGTGGGTTGGCAACAACCTCGTGCTGGTGCTCTTCAAGAACCAATGACTCAATGGTTCCTTGCATAATGTAACATATGTCAATGTCAGATAATACAAAGAAAATGAGACATATACATGATGGACGAAAACTGATTTTTCCAAAGAAAGAGAAACATAATTAAAGGCATATTTAAAATAATACCTATGTTTGAGAATCTACCTCTGCATGAGAGGGAATAGGCTGAGATTCAATGTACTCATCCTAATCACCCTGCATAAAACATGTATCAAAATTAGGATGTATTGAATGTTACAATCTCTACTATAAATATGTAAATAAAGTTGACAAATTAACAAGTATACTTTCTTACCCCTATTGGTGAAGAACCAAACCCATATGCAATATTGACAGCCGCATCAATGTTCTCAACATTGATCAGTGGACTATGCGACTCTAGTGTGCCATGGGACACCAGCTGTATATTTGTTCACATAATTTGTTATATAATAAAATAGAAATAAATTGCGAAACGATTGAAAATTGTGATATGAAACAAAATATAATATGAAAATAATGAGTTTTACTTACAAATCAAAGTAATCCATCGTCTCGGAAGTCTGAAGCAGGGCCATAGCATATGCCTCCACACGATGTGCAAGGGTGTGGAGTAACACGACGCTCTAAACGCTCTGCACATCCTATGTGACGTGTAGATGGGTTGGCCTTAGAAGTGCCAACCCCTTGGTCTACATTGCCTTGGACATCAGTCCCATGCTGAAGCAATGTATCTGCCAAGTCAAATAATGCCTCCTGTGCATCCTCAATCATAGGGCCCACAGTAGGATATAGCCGAGGGGGTTTTGGTGTGAGTGGAGGGCGTGGCACACGGTTAGGATCCGTCCTGGCCCCTTCCCTATCTTGGGGAATCCCATGACCAACACCCTGGAAGCCTAAGATATAGAAGTAGTTAACATGTTTCCCTAGGATGAATTCTGCATATAAATTCCTAAGGAAATAAAAGGGGATGTCCCTATTCCCATGAGGGTCTTCATCGAAGACCATATACCAACAATCCATCCAATTGGCCTTTATATTTGGTTCAACGCACCAATCTATGGAAATGTGTGCTTGACTAGTGGGTGGAACCAATCCGGTGCTAGGGTCCCGGAATAATGAAAATAATTGGTCTTTTGTAATTTTAAGGTCTTTGATGTCTTTATAACTCAATCCATCAGAGTAGTATTGCCTCCTGGATTCTCTATACGAGCTAATGTTGTACAGAGATCGTTGGGCACTAGCAATTGTGTTTGTTATTATGTCCAATGCATCGGCTAAAGACTGTCTCAAATGATCCCTCCCCTCTAATAGATGAGCTAAGGCGCCTCAATGACACCAAACGCACAATAATCTGTGAGTTTTGATCTTGTTCCCCCTCTGGGTTTGGGTTTGGGTTCATGTTTGGGTTAGGTTCTGGGTTATTAGAGGGTTGGTTTTCCACATTATCTTGTTCATTTCTCTTATCTGTTAAGATTTAAACAAAAAAATACAAGTTGTTTTACTTAATCATTCTTTGAATTCATTCAATTTTTTTATTAAATTTGTTTTAAATAATTATAAAAACTATGAAATTAAGAAAAATAATAAAGAATTGAAGACTAATTGAAATGGATAAAAGAATTTACCTGCCATTGGAGCCGATCCACCTCCAACTCGACCTCCACAAGGTGAAACACAAATCACCTCTGTGTTTTTTCACCCATGCAGTTTATCGCTCTCCCGATTCTTGACTGTGCAAATGATATTTGAGGCCCGCGGCCTTTGTTTTGTTTTTTTTTAGTTTTCAATATCACGCATGCGATATATATTGCGCATGCGATATTTACCTTTTACAAAACGCATATGTGATACTTCCTTACGAACCTTAGCCTTGTGTTTGGGCTCATGTTATTCCAAATGTACCATCAATGACGCATATGTGTTATCGATTTGCACTTCGGAAGTGTGTTTCTGATTTCTTAAGTGGCACTAAAAGTGGAACCAACTTCGTGCGAGCGCCCTGATATTTATTATTATATTTAATTATGTATTTATTATCGTGTATGTATTTATATATTAAATTTAACATGGTAATAATATATTTGTTAGAATATAATCCGTTAGGGATTATTGTAAATAAATAAATAAAACTGAATAGTCAGGAAGCCGAAAAGGCTGGGCGGAAGGTGAAACACAACCGTCCTATGAAATGTATAAATAAATGCTGTTAGTAATGTAATGTATATTGAATCGGGAGTTATTACCAACAAGTGGTATCAGAGCCAAGTCCATAACTCCTGCCTGCATGCCTGCCATTCTGTCTGCCTGCTGCCAGCCTGCTCAGTCAGTCTGCCCCTGCGCGCATTCATTATGTGCGTTTTCTGCTCATACGTTTGATGTATAATGATACCTAACCCTAATGCTCTCTCTTCCTCCATTTTTGTGCTGCGATATTGTGGCGTATACCTAACAAGTGGTATTGTGGCGTATACCTAATAGAGTGACTGCAATCTCCCATTGTATTCCATCTTTCCCTTTAACCTGCGTGATTTTGTTGGCGGGGAGCCGCCTGAGTTTTCTGTCTTTGTTTCTTCTGCTACAATCCAGAGTTCTGAGCCAACCAAAAAGTTCTATATTGGTACTTGTCGATTCGACAGGAATAACACCAGGTCAATTGAATGTATTGTTGGCCGTAATGACCGTGACTGCGAGCTACGAACCCTAATTCCTTCCTGGAGAAGAGACTCGCGGCGTGAAGTGTAGATTCAGTACCTTCTACAGCGTGAAGGCACTACAACGTGAAGCGTGAACTGTGGGGAAGCATTGAACCAAGCGATTGTAGTCGAGCTGTGAGCTAGTGAAATCTTGTTGATATTGCTTTCAAATTCCTCACTGGTTAAGAGCTACGTCTTTCTAGAAGTATCGTTGCTACCCTTACATTGTTGTGTAATACATTACAATGTGAAGCATAAAGACCATTGCAATCTTCGTAAACCCTAGCTCATGGTTGGAGTGAATACTACGAGATGTGAATCTCTCTCTGCTAGAACGGTGAAATGTGAAACTTCCTGCGTTGAAGCAGAACACTGCTGCGATCTCCTCCATATACTGCTGCGATTGGTATCTGATATCTGTGGTATTGCTATCTGATATATAATGCGTTGGTATTTGCTGCTTGCTACGTTGGTATTTGCTTGCTGCTTGAAGGTTGCGATTTTGAATGTTGAAGACTGCGAGTTTTCTGAAGATTCATGCCTCTCTGAATGATGGGCTTGGAGAGAAGACATTAGATAGCTGATGGAGAGTTGAAGACTGCATACATGCTGCGTTGAGCTAGCTGCCTGCGACTTGAAGACTGCATCATGCGTTGGAGATGATGTTTTGGGAATGCACAAACCCTAGACGGATATATTGCGGAATATTGATATATTATGTTGTGACCGATATGTCATATATTGTGTTGGGATATATGTGATTATATAGACTGCGTTGTACTGCGTTCTCTATTGAAGACTCTTTCTTATCATGCTATGTGCTGACTGCTATGTACATGCCATTCCTATTATTTGGAATTTGAGTCCATTAAGTTGTGCTGTGCGTGAAGAGACTGTGTTCACAGCGAGAGAGCCTGCGTGAAGAGACTGGCTGTGTTGATGGTGCTGTCAATGAGAGCGTGGAGTGCGACTCCCCTCTTATCTTCGTGAAAACCAGCGTTGAATACCTATCAGTGCTGACTGATATATAAAGCTTGCTGCCTGCTGCGTGTGCTATGGTGTGGCTGCTGGACGCTGTAAATTTGAATTAAAGTGCATAAAACCCTAGTTTTTCCCTAGTTCCAAACTGATATAATGAAGACTGATATAATGCATGTTGCGATTTGAGACTGTGTAATGGATGCTGAGATTTGAGACATTCTTATGTGTGATTGATATCATATATTGAAGACTGCATAATACCTATCAGCATATCACATCTGCGACCAAGTTGAAGAGCTGCCTGAGTGGAGCTGCGTGGAGCTGAATGTGAAGATTGTTGCTACGATCCGGACAATTGCTGCTGATAATTGCTGCTGCTAATCACTTGATTTTGCAGGGTATATAGTCTGGTGCTTGATTTTTGTGCACTTATATCATTTGCACACTAATATATTAGCTTCTGGTGCCTCCACATATTGTATAAAAAGGAATGCTGCTGTATATTTCAAGCTTGTGATTGATATATTTTGTATACTGAAGAAGCTTGTGTATGCTCACCTGAAACTTGCATTGTACACCTTGGCAGAGACTGTAGACCTGCAAGGTTATTATTTGTTTTCTATTTCTCTTTGTCATATCAAGTTCATTATTGTAAATTACACTAACAGTTGTAAAGATGCACTCTTTGGCATCTAGTATTGGTGCTGCCCTAGCTGGCAAAGACCAATCCAAAGACCCTTCCAAGGGAGATTGCAGCAAGAGAGGACGAGGAAGAAGAAATTTCAGAGGCAGAGGGGGCAAAAGCATAAGATCAGATTTGCAGTGTAAGTGTTGCGGAAAGACTGGGCACACATCATATCAGTGTTGGGCTTCATGGGATTCCATCAAAGACAAGCACAACCAGAAGAAAGATGACCAAGATGCTAGTAAAACTTCTGATTCTTGTATTGTTGTACATTGTAATCTTGGATTTAATGAAATGACTTCTCTCTCATCTTATAAAGATTGTTGGCTGCTTGATACTGGTGCAACATCACACATGACATTTAGAAAAGACTGTTTTGAAGAACTGAATGAAACAATAGATGGCATAGTTTACTTTGCAGATAAGTCTAGTATTAAACCAAAGGGAATGGGCACCATTCGACTAAAGATGCCTGGATTCCCTGATTTCTTGTTGAATAACATTCTCTATCTTCCAGAGTTGCAGAGAAGCCTGCTGTCCTTGGTGGATATTTGACAGCAAGGCCATTCCATCCACATGGTTGACGGAATCGTTGAAATAAGAAAGTCCTCTAACAACCAAGTCATCATGACTGGATATGAAGATGGAAAGCTGCTGAAGCTCAAGGGTTCATCCACAAGATTTCAGA
>LPNX010096607.1:58245-86386 GCA_001517045.1 Pseudotsuga menziesii
TATGTTATGAATTTATCTTGACTTGTACGTGTCACAAAATCTAACCAAATGTCATACATTACCAATTTTAATGTTTTACGCAAATGGTAAAAGACAGTAAAATAATTAGTATAATTTTAATTTAATTAAAGTACTTACTAATAAACATTAATATGGGGATTAGTATAATTTTAATTGAATAAAAGTACTTACTAATAAACATTAATTAACATTAATATGGGGATTAATATAAGTTTAATTTAATAGAAGTACTTACTAATAAACATTAATTAACATTAATATGGGGCATTACATACACCCACCCTTTAGGAAACTTCGTCCCGAAGTTATGGTCAAAATAGTGATACAAGGTACATTTATAGGTTTAAAACAATTCACAATTACTTAGTTAACCTATCCAACTATTTAAATATTTCATACTAGCGTGCATGTGTGAGGTATGCATGCATGGCCAGTACATGCACAGGCTGCACATGTACTATAGCAAAAACCCCTAAATTCTAACTGATACAAATAATATTTCATGCAACATGACCCATATACATATATAATATGATTTCTTGTGACATTCGGAGTTATTCAACAATTATGTACTTATTAATTAGTCAGTTAAGATTGGTACCTACCATCACTAATCCGGTATCATAATGTCCAACCTTCAACAATAATAACTAATATGTCCACCCATCCTAACCTACGTCTGCATCCTCCCTATCCTTCCTCTGCTAGTATAAAGTGGATGTCGGCTTCACCGATCTGACCACATAAGAACCTGAGAGCGATAGCGTCGGATGAACAGCGGACCTAGCCTCTCCTAGCAGGCATCCGACCGTTGTCATCACAACAACATGGGGAGCGTGTCTCAGCATGGCCCTCCCACAACCTTGAGTACCCGACCGTCGTCATCACAACAACATGGGGAGCATGTCTCAGCACGACCCTCCCACGACCTCAGGTATCATAAAAACATAGGGTGGAACACATCTATCCCTCTCAACATCCTGGGTCTATATACCCTTATCAAAACATACTTTGCTGCTATCGAGATTATTGGTCTGTGTCATCGTATCATCAATTTTGGTAATCAAGGCTCTTCTGTAGAAATAGGTACTATACCACACTTCATATAAAGTATCCATTTATTACATAGCCCGTGTGTCCTACAGATAAGTACTTTGAAAACATACATTCATAATAATATCTCCATTTAATCATCATTTGGTGCATATTATCAACAACATTTCCTTTCATTGTATAACTCATTAAATTGATCACATCATGGGTCAATATCCATGTACACATCATATATATTACATTTATCAATGATGACAATTAAACATACACGGTCTTTATGAACAAAGGAATATCACGATAACTATAACATAGTAACCTCACAAACATAATCATAACATCACAATCAATGTATCAACATAAGTATAGTAACATCTTAGACATAGTAGCATCATCTATCATGTCATTAATATGGTTTACTTAGTCGAATTGAGTCCAACATTTACTAAGAAAATAAAATGCAACATGTCGATATGTCTGGTAAAATATGGGCACTAAATATACTCACCCTTCAGAAAACTTCGTCCTGAAGTCATGGTAAAAATAGTGAGGGAAAATTTCGACGCATAGTCTCTGTGTCGTCGTAGGTAGTAGAACTTGGGGTATACCTCTCCCACTAAGCTTTAATTTGACCAAACCCGTTGATGTTATCTTATAGTTTTACTTATTGTATCCCATGATATCTGTTTTAATAATTAAAGAACATTTCGATCAATTCCTTCTATTGAATCACAATTTTATAATGAGGATCCCTAAATTTTATAATCATGTGCTATCCACGTTAGCATCCTACTTTTTAACTTTTAACAATATCCTTTAAGTGTCATCATCTTGATAGGTTTCCATATCACACAATGAAGTTTTATTATTATTATTATTTTAACTCATATTGATCCAACTTAGCATGAAATAACTAACAATTTAAAATGGAGGTCTTGGAACTCATAATTTGTATCACTCAACACACAACTACCAAGGATCTTTGAGGTTGACATACCTCTCTTAGGAGAATTAGCAGTAATGAGCAATTTGTATCCATGACAACCAAAGTATTGTAACACTCATTAGATTAGGAAAACTATTATCGTTTACAAGGTTTCATGACCATATATTATCAAAATTCAAATCTTATCAGCTTCATTTATTGTTCGCTTCTTTTCAATTTAACATAATCCAGAGGGAAACCATTACTTCTTAAATCTTTTAAGAATTGATAGCTAATTGTGTTCCCACTCTCAAGGTCGTAAATGTATTTACTAATATTTATCATAGTATACTTTTGTATTTGTACATCATCACTTTCTCTAAACGCATGCTTATTATTATTGTTTCCTTTTAAAGCAACCTTCATTTACGTTGTAATCTCCTTGATATAATCCTATATGTTTGAAGGGAATGTGTTTAAACTTAATATGTTTAATATTATTACAACTTCATAACAATCACTTTAATTCAATTAAGCTCATGATTGTGTTAAAATTCTTATGAATTTCTTATAATTTCCCACGATCATCACTATATTAGGTACATATACTCATGGCTCGCAATCACTTAATATGTGCCTACTCTTATTTTATTACCACTCGCAATTTAGTTAATGCAGGGGAATATTACTCTTATTGAATTACCCTTATCATATTTCTTATAAAATTGTCATGTTAAATCATAACTTATTCAACTAACCACCATTTAGAACCTTATTTCATCATTTTGAATCATATTTAATTATAATCAAATACACCTTCATTATGATTGTCACACTATCTCAATTGATAGTATTCATACACCACGTCTCACATGATTAGCATATTATACTCTCCTTCAACATATAATATTTACTCAATAACACTAATCGATTTTTTTTTTTTTTAAGAACTGAGAGTTACTTCATGGCTATTGGGTCATTATGATCAATTCCAATATTTTTTTTTTAGTAATATAGTTTAGGTATTAACAACCAAATGTTGAGTATAGGGGTCCCCTTATCTAGAAAAGGTTCAAGGTACCCCCCCTATCCATAAGAGTACTTTGAGCATACATAACTCTAATAATTGTCTCCTTAAGTACTTCACTACTTTACACTTCATTGGAATTTATTATGTAGATTGTTTTTATTTATTATGATATGTAATTACTCATACCATTCCTTTATAATCATGCATTTTTCTATGCTATTTTTCAGACATCTTTTCTTATTTAATATAACTTACTGGCATAAATATTTATTAAATGTTCTTAGTCTATATTTTTATTTTTATTTATTTTATATATATATATATATATATATATAGAGAGAGAGAGAGAGAGAGAGAGAGAGAGAGAGAGATATTCTATTTACTATTATTATATCTCTTTGTCATTAGTCTTACTTGACGATGTCCTCATACTTATTTGTGTCTCTATTCCCCCCTTTTTTTTTAAACTAACCTACTAATTTCAGACATATAGCTATTATTTATGAAATTAATGTTATCTACGTAGCTAGCTATAATTAGCTAATACTTTGAAAACACAGACACTTTTATAACTATGTCATCTATTAACACTACTTCTATATATATATAATAGAAGATATACCCAATTCCTTTACATAATTATTCTTTTAGCCTTGTTTATTTTTAAATATATCTACTTATATAATTCTTATTCATCACCTATTATATTACATCTTTTGTTTTCACTTCAGATTTCATTGAGTAGAACTTAATGATTGCGCTAACATACAGGCCCGCGCTTTCTTATACCTACAAACCCAACAATCGAGCCATCCCAACAAGATTGACTACAGACGTTCACCGAAAGCTCATAGTCACATCCACAGTTACCAACAATCTCAAGGAGTAGGAAAGATCAAGTCGTCCCAAATCTATGTGAACCCGTCCAACCAACACATGCAGACATCTCGGGACACAGAAAGGGCAGATGCTGCCAACAAACACTGCAAGATTGGTTGGGTGCAGGCACTCAGTTTTACTAGTACAGAATTCATAAATCCTTTTCTCTCTATGATTGGCCGGATTGAATCGATTGCTTTTAGGTTTAGCACCTTGATGCTTGCTAGCTGGCGAGCGAAGGAACTTGCCTAAGGATGACGCCTCGTCGAATCCATCCAGGCGGCTAGTAAAAAAAAAAAAAAAGATAAAAAGAACCGGCGGGATGTAATGCCTGGTAAACTAGTGGTGACTTCTGAGTATACATGCACTTGTTCAACAGTTTATCTAGGGCGCTAAAAACGAGACTGTGAGTAGGTATAGCTTGCAGAGCAGGCCTAGAATTTCAAATTTCCAGCCCCTATCAAATATATTTTCATTTCTAAGTTTGCTATAAAGGAGCACACACTTTGTTCTTGATTGATACTGAAATACAAATTAATCACTGCTTATTTTTCTCCCAATTGATTCTACTACGTATTGCTGGGGCAATTATAAATCTACAGTAGTTTAGAGCAACTCAAGTGCTCATAGCAGCTTCACTTCCTTTGATGTACCATTTCTTTTCCATGATTCCTCACTATATTGTTATAGAAAAACATGGTATTACGAAAAAAATAATTAACCAATAATTACATATTCATTAATACTATTAGAAGATAAATTTCAAATTAATTATTTAAACAATATACTTCAACCATTCTTATTTGTTCACATGTTTAGATTTCTCTAGACGTGCCTTTTATATTTCTTTAACTGCTTTTCAAAAACCAATTTAATATAGTCCTATCCGCCAATATTTAAATATATTTAACTCATTGTTAAATGAATATCACGCTTGTATTTAATTGTATATTTAAATATTTGTTTAGTGAATATCCGACTTGTAGTGCATCGAGTACTCATAGAGAGGGGTAATTTATTAATTTTGTTCTTTTTGAAAATAAAATAAACAATCTGTTAGCTAAAGTAGCATGCAGCCTTCGCTTAGCAAGCCAAGGGTTGCAGTGCCACAGGTAGATAGCTTGATCAGCGGTCATACGCAGGCATTCAGGATTTCGCCTTAGACATTAGAAGTCAGTACGCTTTTAGTCCTATGTGGCTGCCCCAGTGTAACCATATTAGGCATTATTAGGCATTCAATCGACCATTTAACTGCAAGCACCCTTTATTATTTAACCCCTGGTTCCCCTGAAAGTGAGAGACCTGCTATATCTTTAATAATCTACTGCCCGCCCCGCATCACGCAGTTTTTAGAATATAATTTAAAATTAAATATCTTGTAAAGTACAATTTTTTTAAGGATCAAAACTGTGACGCTTCATCTTCAGAAATCCCAGAAATACTTTATTTTATTCTATATTAAATCTCATAATAATAAAAGAACAATAAAATTGAAGTTTCTTTTTCCAATTTCTTCTGGGTCGGATTGACAAACCCTCTTACTATAGCAGCAGACTTTTCTGTCAGTAGCGAACAATAAATTAAACCTCTTACCAGTAAAATTTAACATGAAATCACAGAGAACTGAAAAATGAATAAATCTCGGAATCTAAGTAAATGTATAGTTAAAAGTGGACAAATCACACTGTGCTGGGGAATTAATTTATCTTAGAAATATTTAGCTTTTTCCAACAGAAACAATTGAAAACACGTTCTAATCAGAATAAAAGAATTATCTGTAGAAGATGTCTTCCCTGCACATTATATCATGTCATACGACAGGATTCTCTTCAATTTTATTTGCGGTTTATTTACCAACAGGCAATTTGTGCTTGAAGGAATCTACAGTTCAATTCATGCGCTAGCCAGGGTTTTAAAAGTTTGATGGGTACGTGAGATTGAATCATATTGGGAGTTATATATTTTCCCTCTACGAGGACGACAGCTTAGACCTCCTCAATGGGGAGCACTGAACCATTACTCTCACAAAGCTTACCTACTAGAACGAAACTTAGAACCGGAATTGATCAGTATAGTGTTACACAATCAGGGAGACAAACAACAGCAACACTTGAGTTACCTTAGCCCCAGTTCATGCAAAACCTAAGAGAACTAACGGGTTGGGACACAGAGATGCTGAAATTACTAGTCCTGTTTCGCTATCATATCTAGCAACAGACCCAGTAGCCGCGGTTATAGTTCCAGAGGCAAGAGAGAGTCTGAACTTGGCCCAATAAACAGGTAAATTCACTAGTTATAGCCTGGTCGACCACACCACGCGTGTATCTATCGTGGATCTGTCTGTATCAGCAGGTGTTTAAAAGAAATAGATGGGGTTTTAGGGTTGCTGCACACATTAGGGTATAGGGTTTTGGGTTGCAGCATACATTACTGTAGTCATGTTAAATCAACAAGTTACAGTATTGCTATCAAAACAAAACACTGGCAGACAAAATTCGTTTCTTCACATCAACGCATAATTTGTTGAGTGTTTAAAGAAGAGAAAGGGGTTGGTGAAAGAAGGATTAATTGTAGAATTATTCCAAAATATAATGAAACTCAACAAAATCCTACCTACATTGAGTTCCTCTCTACTTCTTAATTAATTGACCTAGTTGCTTTCAATCTGAACTCGCAAACCTTGCAAAAAAAAAAATGCTTTAATCGCAGTAAACTTTTAATGGAAGCATCTTACCTGATTTTTCCAACGCAAAAGTTCTTCCTATGAATATATGACGAATCTACTACGCAACGACGGAATACGCATGTACAGCAGGCTATCAGATAAAGTTGGACTAGCAGGCGGTAAAATATCTACTGCAAATTGATGCCAGCCGGCTAGGTTCTCCATTTCAGCTCAGAGAATTGATTTAAATAAGACTAGCTATTGATATAATAAATTATATTACACAGACTGTTTAGGATTCAAGAATGTAAACTGCAGAAGTGTATGTACTGAATCAACAATCTTGAAATATGAAAAGAGTGAACGTCACTGATGATCAAATAATCCATGTAAGCATTAGGTATGAAGCTTAAACTATTTTCAGTGTCATCCCAACCATAACATGGAGAGTTGTAAGGGACTACTTTCATTATTATTACAAACTAGTGTCGTGGAGAATAACCTAGCAGACAGTTACTTTTAAAATTATCGAACAAATATAATTTATTTTCTAAAGTATCATTTGGCATAAATAAGATTATGATCTCCAATATATTTTATTTGTCTAAATAATTCAATTGTTTTCCATTGCTTTACCCAAAACAATAAAAAATCGTAATAACTTCACGTTGGGTTGTTATTATATATATATATATATATATATATTTAAAGTGAGTATTATTTCTTTTTCTTTGCGGTGTTGCTGCCACCGAATTATTTCTTTTTCTCTGCCGCGTGGGGCACGCGTTTAAGCAAGAAGATACCAAGTGGACGCGTTGTGGGATGGTTGGCTGGATCTCCCTTAGAGCTCTCAACACTAACCTTACCCTAACCTATCACTACGAGCACCTGCCATCCCTGCATGAAGGCCATGTGGACAATTGCATGATGCTCATGCTGCATGAAGCTTACACGCCAGTCCTCCAAGAGCCCAAAGCTAAAGGAAGGATTACCAAAACTGGTTGCCCCTCCAAATAGATTTCATTTTGCAACAAAAATTTTAGCGTGGAAGAATAGAAGGCCTCTGCAAGTGTGTGGGCTGATATGGTGGATAGCTTTCAGGATGCAGCTATGATCACTCACCTCAGCATTCCTATGATTTTTGGAACAGATGTTGTTCATGGTCACAACAATGTTTACTGTGCAACAATTTTCCCACATAATATAGGCCTTGGGGCAACCAGGTATGCCGCGAACCAAGATGGGGAAGGTGTTATGAGAGCTACAGTGAAGACACAGATGTGGTCCGAAGCATGACTGATATTATCTTGTGTTTACAGGGTTCTCCTCCTGAGGAACATCCTAATGGGTATGGAAAGTCGATACTACGCTCCAGGTTCGAATGAGATCCCCCCGTTACTATAATTCTTATGAGGGTGTCAACCGCCTGTGTACATCTTATGGTCGTGCTCGACTAAGGCTGGGAATTACGCCGGTTCGATTTCTGCTGCTGGAAAGCACATTTACGAATAACCGGTTCTTATTTCTCATGGGAAAAGTCCCTGTCCTACTGCCTTTGGTCAATCATGAAGTCCGTTTCCAAATAAACGTGTTCAGCTGCTGATGGGAATTATCATACCACCTCTTATTCCTTATCTCTATAACCTTCTTCTACCGGGGAGAAAGTCGATCTCCAGATTCAATTGCTTCCGGTAATTATGTCAGTTTTAATTATGCTGGTTCAAATAATGCTTATGGAAATGACCGTTTACCATGCTCAACTATGGTAAAGAAAGCTCGTATCCAAATTATGATGGGAATGCCTATGGAACTGATGAAGAAACTTATGGGTATCCATATGTGGCCGGACGAACGACTGTTTTTGGCTTGCGCAAAGCATTTTGTTGGAGATGGTGGAACCACCAGAGGAATCAATGAGAACAATACGGTTGCAAGCTACGACGAGCTTTATCATATTCACATGCGCCCATATCTAGATCCCTTGGCAAAGGGAGTATCAACTATCATGTCATCTTACTCGAGCTGGAACGGAGTGAAAATTCATGCTAGCCATTACCCTCTAACTCGCATCTTGAAAAACAGAATGGGATTCAAGGGATTCATCATTTCAGATTTATTCTCAGCGTTTTAATGGGATGCATGTAGCATAATCGACGGGCATGGCAAAAATGTTAAACCCTAGTCCATTACAAAATTCTAATCACTGCATCTTCAGAAGTTTGTATTGGGCCAGAATTCTCATGGCTTCTCGTGTTGGTTTATCTCTTTCGAGCCCTAGGCATTGCGTTGCTGCTGAAGCTTGCTTCTCTTTGGTTCCATGGCTGGAAATGGATAAGGTTGGGCAGTTGAGTGCTTCATTGGTTGTAGCATTTTCATTTCGCAGTTTTCACATTTGGCTTGCATACCTATGAGCTTGCCTCTCCTCCCATTGTGGAACAAAATACAATGTTAGGGCAGAACTATCGATGGGCCTTTGGGCATGATTATTAGCATGCTACATGTATTTCAGAATGCAGATATGAGGTAAACAATTCTTATTGGTTTTATCTTTTGTTCTAAAAAGATGCTTTGCTTGACAGCGTTAACATTTGACTGTTGTTTATGCACAAATTTTGGGATTGTGCATTAAATATTTCCAACAAGCAAGAAACATTTTCCAGAGTTTCTGGCATTTCATTTTAACTAAAAGTCTAAGTATCGAAGAGTAAACTTGATTCTACCTTCTTTTTCTCTACTGTTAATTTTGTGTAAATTTTAGAATCTCAAAAAAAAAAATGTCTATAGGGTTCTGCAGGTCCTTCTCCACCCACTCCATTCTGTTCTCCAGTAATGGCGATGTATTCACTAGTGGGTGCTCTTATGTCCAAAAAAGGTTAGCTAGCCATCTCCACCATTTCGTATGCAACTCAGATGATAGAGGAAAGGTTCTCAGTTGGTAGAGCGTAAGGCTCTTAACCTTGAATTCATGGCTGCAAGCGCGACTCATCTGGTCAAGCTTAAGGATTTTTACCCACATGGTCATGGAAGGTCAAGGATATATGTATACCACGCCCTTCCTAAGCATGATACAACAACTGGAAGAGAGCATTTTGAGAAGATCAATCTCTGTACATTTCAATCGGGAAATTCCAAGCTCTACTGGGTGATGAAAAGGTAGTTTTTAGTCGTGTACCTAGGTTGTTTTTAGCTCGACCTTGGTAGAGAAATTTTTGTGTAATTTTCTTGTCCCAAATTTGTAGATTTAGATACGCTATATGGTAATTTTTTTATTTTTTTATTTTGGAGGTTTTAGGTGTAGATAGGCCCTAAGGTCTAAGTGTCTGAGCCATAGCTCTGATACCATCTGTAGTGCTCTGCCTAACGGGTAGAGCACTGTGTCCAATTCTCTGTAATGTTCTCTATCAAAACATTTTAGATTGTATTACAGATTTATATCCAGGTCTGTTCTATAAATTTTATAGACATATGTAAGTACAAGTATGAACTGTAAACATATTCAAGTAAAAATTTCGAGCTATGCATGTTGATAAATTCATGATTTTTTCATAAATTAGACCATAATAGCATGCATGAGTTTAGTATCTACATACCTGAAATTTAAATACCTGGAAACAATGATTGTGGTAGATCCAACAGTTTGCTGTAAACCTTGTAGGCTCCTTCTTCTTCCAGCTTTCCGTTCGAGCCTTAATCAACAAAATGATGTGCTACCCTGCCGACCAGCTCTTATCATGTGTTGGCCCTAGGAAACCCATGGGTTTCCTAGCCCCCAAGCCCACAGACCAATAATACCGAGAGCAGCCTTGAGTTGTCCCCCTCCTCAAGTTTTTTTTTCTCTCCATTCCCCTCATGCATAGTTTAATTTCCCCCAAAAATCCAACCTTCTCCACTACCCCCCCCACAAAATACTTCCTTCCTCCTCCTTATACCTCTTTCCCCACCGCCTTCCTTCTTAAATTAGTTTATTTTATTATATCTTGGGTAGTGCAGTTTAGATGTATTTGACATGTGTTATGAATTTATCTTGACTTGTACGTGTCACAAAATCTAACCAAATGTCATACATTACCAATTTTAATGTTTTACGCAAATGGTAAACGACAGTAAAATAATTAGTATTACTAATAAACATTAATTAACATTAATATGGGGATTAGTATAATTTTAATTTAATAAAAGTACTTACTAATAAACATTAATTAACATTAATATGGGGATTAATATAAGTTTAATTTAATAGAAGTACTTACTAATAAACATTAATTAACATTAATATGGGGCATTACAAGTATTGAAAGACTTAAGCAAAGGTTAGTTGCCAAATGTTTTTCCCAAGTTGAAGGAATTGACTACAATGAAACCTTTGCTCCTGTCGTAAAAATGAACTCCATCCGCCTTGTTCTTTCCCTTCCGGCCTTACATAACTGGGAAGTCCATCAAATGGATGTCAAGTCTGCCTTCTTACATGGTGATTTACAGGAGGAAATTTACATGGAACAACCTCTTGGATATGTTCAGAATAACTCTAGCGTTGTCTATCGCCTTAAGAAATTCTTATATGACCTTAAGCAAGCTCTTAGAGCTTGGTATGCCAAAATGGATAGCTTTCTCCTTGACACTGGTTTTTCTAGATGCCATTCTGACCCTAATGTCTATACCAAGAATAGCTCAACATGCCGTGTAGTGATTCGTCAGCTCACATTTCATTAATATATTTCTATAAAATGCATTTCATCCAACTTATCCAACCATCTTTACTTTCAAAAAAGCATGACGAAACATTAGCAGATAATCTTCTTCCATAAACAATTTGACCATGGAATCACAATGATATGGGAGTAAGGAAGTTTCTATTATTGAGAAGTCCATTAATTTCCATAAAGACCAAAAATTGAGTGATGGAATCACATTAATATCGAAGTACAAAAGTTTCTATGATTCAGAAATATTATCGAATTTTATTATTTACATAGACCATAAAATGAGTGACGGGAACACATGAAGGAAGTTTCTATTATTTAGAAAAACCAATTGACTTTTTTGTGCATGAATTTTTCTAACCCTAAAATTTTATTCTTTAAATTATTTGGAAATTCAAAGTTTATCTTAATTTTTTTTAAAACTAATTTCATTAATATTATTATAAATAACTTTTCCAAACTTTTTCATAAAATTTACAAAGAAACAAGTTAAATAGCTCATAAAAAATTTTAAAATTCAAAAAACTCATCATAAAAAATCAGATCTTTCACTTTATATATATATATATATATAGTTTAAATTTTATTTATTAAAATTAAAAAAAAAATTATTAATTAAAAAATATTTATAAATAAGGCTCTTTACCTTGGTATTTTTTTCTAGACTTCATTCACTAATATAAAAAAATTCACTTTCTATCCTTTGTCATTTTCAAACGATACTAAGAAAGAAGGCTAAGTGCGCAATGATTTCACTTTTCTAGCGTTTTTTTTATCGAAATTTAACAATTTTTTTCCTTTAATTCATCTTTTTTCTTAAAAATTCAAATATTTTTTAGTGTAGAAATAGATTCATCACTCTAAAAAACCCTCAAGACCCCTGAACTATGCAAGTATCACAAGTGTTATCTTAAATTCCAAAAATTCATTACCAGATTCTGTCAAAAACTAGCTGAAAAATAGAAAAAAAATCGACAAAAACATTGCCCGTATAGACTATGTGCATATTAAGTAACTTAGGATCAAACCACTTTCCCTATAAACATTGCAAATAAATATATAGTTTATTTTATTACATAATTGTATGTGCTTCACAATCTTATGGGAGAAGGTGGTTTGGTCTTCCATGTTTCTCTTGCTTGATGCTTCTCTTGCTTGCCTTTGTCATCATTAACACAAAGAAGGTGGTTTGGTTTTACATGTTTCCTTTTTTGTTTGATCACCATCAATGTTGTTTTTATTTGGCTTATAGTGTTAGTTAGATTTCTGTTGGTTTTGAGTGACCCCTTCTCATCTCATAATAAGTTATTGAAGTTTAAGGATGGATCATTTGATCTAATTGAAGCTACGGTGATTCATAACAACAGTGCTTGATATTAATTGTAAAAATGATGTAATAACTTTTGAATTTAAATCTTGTTTTTTTTCATTCTTTAATGATGAATTCATTTGCATCATCTCATTTGATAATCAAACTCTATATTATAAGCCAATGAAATTCACACTCACACAACTTGGAATCAATTCATACAATTCCTAACACAACATGCAATAATGCTAGATCAATATGTCATTTATTCCATTCTTTCATGTTCTCTTGTTGAGTTGGATCTACACATGACAAGATCCAATTGTCTTAAGTGTGCGAATGGGAGAGATACTCTCTCTCTCTTCTTTGGTCATAAAATTACCAAAGTGATATATGTCTAGTGTACGTCTTGAGTCTTTGATTGGTTTATGGCTTTTAACAATTGAAATGCATACTAAGAGTTTTGAGTCTGTCTATGGGGGTGAACCTAGTTATATTGTGTGTGGAAAACTTATACATACAAGGCTCATAACACAATCGCTTAGCTGGTTTTCTAAGTATTTACAACAAAAAGTAACACACAATCCAGAAAAGTGTCTATTATTTAGAAACACCATAAAATGAGTAAGTAATTCCCCATATGTGAACAAGATTTCCAAACATCAGTCTACATCTATATTCTCTTATTTTCAAATACTAATATTTGAACTATAGTTGTATTATAAAATAACACCATTCAAGCAAGTACTATAATTGTAGTGTAGTTCATTTTAAATTACTACAATGTTTTTATTATTATTATAACTATAAGACTTTTTCAAATAAAAATGAAATGATTTTTAGCTAAATAATTTATTGGAGTCTAGATTGCTAATAAAACTTTATAAATAAATTGTACAAAATTTTTAAATTGTAATAGAAAATCATATTTTTAAATTCCAAATTTATTAAAAAAATGTTGAGACTAAATTGTTAACCATAATTCCTTATAAAAATTCATATTTGAAAAAATTCTGAAACTATAAATTGTTATATTATATAAAATAGAATATTGTTTATAAGATTTTTTCAAAGAACTAAACAATTTTAAGAATAATAAGAAACTTAATTTTTTTTAAATTAAGACATATTAAATAGAAAGCAAATATTTTACCACATCATTTTTTTTATATTTTTTATATTTTTAATAAAATTTTAGTTTTATTTTTATTCAAAAATTTTAAAACTTTCATTTTTCATTAGTTTATAAACAATTTTAACCTTAAATAAAAAGTTCATACCTTAAACATTTACCATTAAAATGTTTACACCTTTTTTATTATGTTTTTTTATGTACTTCCTAATTTTAAAATGTTTACACCTTTTAAAATGTTTACTATTTTCTAACATTTGATTATTATTTTTATGTACTTCCTAATTTTATGAGCAAAAGTTAAGACGTTTACACTTTTTAACATGTTTACTATTATCTAACATTTCATTATTATTTTTGTGTACTTTCTAATTTTATGGGCGAAGGTGGTTTGATGCTGCATGCCTCTCTTACTTCCGTGGCCTTTGTCATCATTAAGGTCATAAATTATTATGAGAAAATGTGCATGGGCTTTACATTCTTTCCTTTGTCATCATGGTTCCTTGTCACTTCATGATAGATCTTTGGAATTTGAGGATGGATCATTTTAAAGTATGGTAATTTATAATAATATTACAATTATTATCAAACATTATCTAACAATTTTAAATTTACATTTTTATCAATAATTCGTTTAAATCATCTCATTCTAGGTAGAAATTATTTATTATAAATTAGTAAATAAATATAATGTTTTTTATTACAAGTTAATAAATTAATGTTATTTTCAATAATTATTTGTTACAAGTTAATAAATTAATGTAATTTCCAATTATACGACTAGGAGGAAATGCGCATGATTCCTAACACAACATGGAATATTGATAAATCTATTGGTCATTTCTTTGGCCTTTTCGAGTAATCTTTCTATGTTGAGCTAAATGCACTGCCTCTGGACCTTCTAGCTATTACTCTGGACCTTCTAGCTATTATGCTAACTGTTACTACGACTAGGTACTACTATCACTGGGTACTATGACTAGGGCCTCTCGGCACTGACAACTGGGGGTATCAACAAGGTCCGGAGGGCTTGTCCTTTTATTTAATAACTAACGAGGCTGAACTGCACTAGAGGCGGGTGGGAGGAAGTGCAACCACAAAATAGATCTGGTGGAATGGTACAGATGGAATGGTCGAGCTGGACTGATTGCTACGGGGGGAACATACAGGATGGAAGCCTTTTCGAGTAATCTTTCTATGTTGGATCTACACATGATGGGAATTGATCATCTTAAGAGCATGATATGAAGAGGGTTACACTCTCCCCTTTATTTGGTCGTATAATTAAGAAAGTGATTTGTTTAGAGTCGTTGATTGGTCAATGTCTTTTAACAATTAAAATGAATACTAAGGATGTTAAATCTTTCCATGTTGCTAATAAGCGTATACTTGGACAACTTTAATATATCAAAGTTGGTTTATGATTTTTTGATAAAATGCATCTAAATCCCATATGTGAATTGCTGAAAATCACTTCACTCAGATCCAAAGGAAAAAAGTTGAACACTACTTTGTTGACATAATCAGTTGAGAGCTTGACTTTACATTTACACTTATGCATCAATACTTGTTCTTGCATATATAAGCCAAGAAGAAGGGTTCAAAATGTATGATTCCAGATACTTATGTTTCTTATGTATCAAATGTGAGATGAGATATTGATGGATACTCTTATATAAAAGATATGGTCTTAATTTAAATCTGAAAAAATGATTATCACATTTTGTGTTACTAATTTAAATGGTAATAAGTAAGGAACTGCTTTTTCTATTGGAATATAACAGAAAAGTATATTTTATTAAGTGTAATCTTATTCACTTTAAGATATAGGGATGATGTTATATTATAAAGTTGTCTTAAGGGTTAGGTGGTTTAACCCCTTTAAGTTGTCTTAGATCATACCTACCATTGATCCGTGGCTTAACACCCGATTGGTCGATGATCTCTATTTAAAGAGAATGGATGGTCCTTGGCTAGTTGATTAATTATGAGAAGCTCATTTGTAACTTTCTTTCTTTTGCATAATAAATTTCTCCAAGTAGCTATTTGGTTGGGGCCATGGATTGTTTCCCTCTCGAGGGTTTTAACCACGTTAAAACATCAGTGTGTTGATCTGTGATCTATTTGTGTGAGTGGTTGTTCTTGGTGTTCGGTCTTTTGGGAGTATTCTATGTACCCGAACAGAAAGGACAACTGGCAACGAACGTTATGGGTCGGGCATTGGATTGGCATATGAAATTGGTGCAAGTACCAACAGGGAATCCACAAAATACCCTGGCAGAAATCAAGAATGGACTAATCGATGAATTCAAGAAACTGATATCATAATCGAAGTATATTACAGATTTAAAGGAAATAAAGCAATACCCCAACGAATTAGTGTGGGATTTTGATTAAAGATTCAAAACTATGATGGCCAAGGTTATCTTCAGAATGAGTGATGTACAACATAAATAATTGTTTATTGTAGCCTTGATACCTCACATCTACATGCCGCTGATGCAATAGAAGATCACATCCCAAGAAGAAGTCCTAGAAATTGCAATGAAGTTGGGAGATTCACTAGTCGATGAAACAAGAATTGGCATGAGCCAAATCCAGTCACAATTGGTGAACCTTATGATCCAATTGCAGGATATTAAGAAGGGGAAAGAGGTCCATGAAGAGGTATGGTTCAATCAATGTTAGTTGGAAATATATCATAAGGATCAGTTTCTTGACTTCCGCGAATACTTACAGTTTGAGCACCGAATCCATTGAGTCAAGGAGGAATTCCCTATTGCCGAATTCGCCAAACAAGAGGACATCGATTAGAAGAATGTGTATACTTACATAAGGTTGTGTTGAATCCAGCAAATATTTTCTATAACTTCTATCGGTCTTTTGGTCATGAAGAAAAATATTACAGAGCTTATGATTTTCTCCAAGAAAGAATGATGGATATGTTGTTTAAGAAAGGAGAGGAGCAATGACCAGCAGAGAGACCTCAACCACAACATAATCAACCGCAATCGCAACCACAACCGCATTATAATAAACCACAATCACAATATAATAAACCCAACAACAACCGCAGTATAATCAAACACATTAGAAATTCAATCAACCATAGTACAACCAACCACCATATCATCAACAAGGAGGATTCTGAGGAGAATTTCGTGGTGGTAGCACTGAGAAGCTTTGGCCATGGAGGAAATTTTGGCCATGGTCAAGGACCGATTACCTACTATAATTGTGGATTAGAATGACACTATCAGAGGTATTGTCCAAATCTGGAACCTTAGTGTACTTACTGTAATGTAGTTGACCACACTGTCGAAGACTGTCCACATCTAATTGTGAAATGGAAATATAAGAATTTGCCACCTTCGCAACCAAACAAGAATACAAATCATAATCATAATCATAATCCTGGTCCAAGTGTGTAGAAGATATTGGTTGAAATAAGGAGTCAACCAGTGCATGTTGCGGTAGTAAAAAGAGGATGAGCTACGACAAGAGAAGATGGACCACTTCCAAATGTTCAGCCTATAGCTTGAAAGAAAGCACAATTTGACGTGGAAGAAGAACAAGAAACCTTCTTCGAAGAAAAATACGGACTGATCGAGAATAATGGTAAGTTGTTGGTTTGTGAAATGCCACCAAGTTTTGATTCGACAAATTCACCAACATCGCAAGGGAAGGTCAATTCACTGAAACACTTTCTAGAAAGTTGTCTAACATTGGCCAAGGATCGCAATGCGTTATAAGAGATAGCAATATTCTTGTATTGATGGGAAGATGGACAACAAGATTTCTCACTCAAGTGGTTGCAGAAGAAGAAAATGGGAAGGGAAATGAGAATGAATGCCCATATTAGTGAATACGATGTAGAATCCATCATTTTGGATCTAGGTTCGGACATGAACATCCTAACCAAAAATATGTGGGAAATGATGGAGAAACTGAAGCTAATCTGGTCTCCAGTATAGCTTCGCCTAGAAAACCAGGCCAAAGTTTCATTGATTGGTTGAGTTCCTCATCTACCTATCGAAGTGGAAGGATTGAAGACATATGTTGATTTTGATGTTATAGATATATTTGGAAATACTAGCCCATACCCTACGCTGTTGGGGATCGACTGATTGATGGAAAACCTAGAAGTTATCAATTTTAATAAAATGACAATGGCGTTCGATAATTGCGACACGAGAGTCATTGCCCCACTAGATCCCTTAGAAGGGCTCCAATATGTGGAACCAATAAAAGACAAAGTTGTGGGAGGATGGGATCATGTTTACAATGTCTCCAAAGAATACATTAATACCATTGCCGATGGAGAATTGGTATGGCGAAGTATCAACTTAGCATCCTCAGGCTCTGATGAAGCGTTAGAAAATCGGCAGAACTAGTTGCATGAAGTATCAATAAAAAAATGTGCACTAATTACTCAGTCACTGAGATGGGTAGTGACAGAGGTATATGATCTACCAA
Source organism: Pseudotsuga menziesii (assembly GCA_001517045.1). Taxonomy (NCBI): domain Eukaryota; kingdom Viridiplantae; phylum Streptophyta; class Pinopsida; order Pinales; family Pinaceae; genus Pseudotsuga; species Pseudotsuga menziesii. The sequence goes on from LPNX010096607.1 coordinate 76,433, forward strand.
CATACAAAGGATTACCTAAATTGACAACGTGCATTAGTGAATTTGAAGACAAAGTATTAGAACCACAATGTTTGTTGGAACTAGAAGAGGCACTAAAAGCTATGCCAACAATATGGTGGGCTATGAACGAGGCATCGATAGAAAATTGGAAAACATGTCGACAATTTATTGAAGTTCAATTTTGGGAGGATGAATGCTACAAGGAAAATAAATTAACGATGGAAAAGATACTCCAAGCAATCATCTAATAACATGTCAAATAACATGGAAAACAAGACCAAAGGAGGAATGGGTTCATGCATTTATCCATACGCTAGACGAAACGCCATGGAGCTAGTATGTCTTCACAGGGAGGCGACGAGAGATGGCAATGTGGGAAGAACTGATTACTAGATTATTCCATACTTTTAGTTTCGTAAATGAAAATTCATTCATCCATAGTGCGATACAGGACATCCAGGACAAATTACTAGAGATAGTTTCGACTAAGTGATCAACGGGACTACAATTTACATTGACACCATAAACTATGATGGATTGCTACAATGTGTCAAGAGAACCGGATGACCAGGATGATCCGAGAGCGTCTACATCCTATATTCAGAAGGAAGTCACAACATCAAAGAACTGGAAGTACCATTCGACAAATTCAAGAAGCCACTGAAGATAAAGAAGGTCAACATTGGGACAATGGAAAGTCCAAAGTTTGATAGTATTGAAGACTATTGGGATGATTCAACAATGGGGAAGGTCACCAACCTAATGCATGAGTTTTAGGATTTGTTCCCAACAATTGTGTTTGACATGAAAGGAATTTAAGGGGACTTGGGCAAAATGAACATCCCTCTATGACCCGATGCAAAACCAGTAAATAAACATCTGTATAGGTTGAATCCTAGATACAAAGAGCATGTCAAGGCTGATAGAGCAGGTGCTGGATGTAGGGATTATCGAACCTATCGAAGAATCATAATGGATCATCCCGATGGTTGTTCATGAAAAAAATCATGGTGAAATATGAATCTGCGTCAATATGAGGAAGTTAAATGACATAAGTCTTCATGATCCATTTCCCACGCCATTTATCGACGAAGTACTGGAAGGGGTTGGAGGAAAATATGTATACTCATTTACAGATGGATTTTCAGGCTACCACCAGATAAATATTGTGAAGGAAGATCGACACAAAACCATGTTCGTAATAGAATGGGGATGTTTTTAGTACACGGTGATGCCATTTGGTCTCTAGAATGCTTCGATGATATTTTTAAAGTTAGTTGTTGCTGCATTAAAATATTTCATTCATAAGTTCTTAGCGGTCTATATGCATGATTGGACCATCTATGGTTTTGTAAGAGACCATACCGCAAACCTCTGATTGATGCTAGAAAAATGTCAATATCATCAAATTTCATAGAATCTAAAGAAATGTATCTTTTTCACACCATTTGGAATCCTCTTAGGAAATATTGTATGCAAGGAAGGAATGTTGGTAGACCCATCCAAAATCGCAATTATTTTCCGACCAACCAACACCGACAACAGTAAAGAGGATGAGGGCTACGTTGGGACACACATGATACTACAAAATTTCTTTTAGGGGATATGCGGAGATCACGATGCCAATGGAGAAGTTAATGAAAAATATGTGAAGTTCGAATGGAATGACGAGTGCCAAAAGAGTCTCGACCTATTGAAGAAAAAAATGGTTGCGACACTGATATTATTTTTTCCATATTAGACAAAGGAGTTCCATGTCCATGTCGATGGAACTAGGAGTGATATTAGACCAATAAGGAGAATGATCAATCGACCACCTGATTGCGTTTGCGAGTCGGTAGTTGTGTATTATGGAGAAAAAAATATGACGATAGAAAGAGAAGGGTTGGCAATGGTATATGCGTTACAAAAATTATGCCACTATTTGTTAGGAGGGCACTTCAAGATGTTTTCCAACCACTCAGCATTGAAATACTTAGTCAATAAGCATGTGTTGGGGGGGGGAGATCTATCGATGGTTTTTATTGTTCTAAGAATTCGACTTTGAAATCATTGTGAAACCCAGATGTTTGAACACAGGGCTCAATCACCTATCGAGGATAGAATTAGGTGAAGAACTGGGAAACATCGAGGACATATTACCTGATGCACAACTATTTAGGGTCGAAATGGTTGACGACCATTACAAACATATTATTCAATTTTTGGTGACTGCTAAATCCCTTGAGGAGTTTACCATTGGTTAGAAGAAACAACTTGTTGTTAGAGCCGCTAATTTTCAACTAATCGCATGACAACTATACAAAATGGGGCCAGATGAAATTCTTTGTTGATATGTCCTTCCACATGAACATGAACGGGTGTTGGCAGAGGTTCATGGTGGCATCACAGGAGGATATTATGGAGGATGGGCAGCCGTTAGGAAGATACTCAAAGCTACATTATGGTGGCTTATGGTGCATGACGTAGAAACAGATTATGCTAGAAGCTACAATGTATGTCAAAGAATGGGGAAACCATCGCTTAGGGATGAGATGCCATTGGTACCCTATGTATAAACATTACAACCATTCAACAAATGGGCAGTAGATTTCATAGGACGTATCAATCCTCTAGGAAAAATAACAGGTGCAAGACACATCAGCATGGCAACTGTTTACCTAACAAGATGGGTCGAGGAAGCACTAGTAAAGGACGGCAAGACTACGACAATACCAAGGTTTCTTTTCGATAACACCTGATTTGAATGCCCAAATATATTGATGAGAAGTTAAGGTACTCATTTCATCAATAGTACAATCAGAGCGATGACTAAGGAATTCCATATAGAGCATAAAAGAAGTACTCGATATCACCCACAATCAAATGGAATAGTCGAAGAATTCAACAAAATATTTGAAAACAAACTTAATAAGGTATGCAACACAGATCAAGATGATTGGAATATGAAAGTACTTGTGATACTATGGACCTACATAACGACATGAAAAAGAATGACAAGTCATACACCATTCAAGTTGGTCTATGGACAAGAAGAAATGATGCCTATGGAGTAGATTGTCCCCAATCTATAGATCGCAATGGCTACATGAATACGAGATGAAGGAGGAGTTGAGGAAATATTGGAGCAGTTGTTACAACTCAAAGGGAATCGATTTGTTATAAGGTTTCATCAACAGGTAGAAAAAGATCGACAGAAGGCATGGCATGATTGCCACATAAAGATGAAACATTTTTAGCCCAGAGATATGGGTCTCCTCTATGATAGTAAGTTTGCAAAGCACCCAAGTAATCTCCAAATACATTGTCTTGGTCCTTACATGATAAATGGTATTACTAACGGAGGTGTGGTGCAGTTGCAAAAGTTATAAGATGGAACACTTTTTCCAAACCTAGTAAATAGAAGCTAGCTAAATCCCTATCGGGATAGCTCGACACGACACCACTAAATGAAACAATGGAAAAAATAAAGAGAGAAGTTTTGGTAGATTATGTCCATAAAAAGAAAAGCAACGACAAAAATGGAGTGGCCTATGACAATTTTGGGAGTTTTTCGACATTCGACGGAATGTGAATTGGTCAAATCAGGCAATAAATGAAGTAGTTACGACAAGGAGATCAATGACACAAGTTGGAAAAAGATGCATTTAATGACTAATAGGTGTGTCATATTTGCAAAATGGGAAGAGGATTTGGTCAATAGATGAGTATTTGGAAATGATGATTCAATATCTACCGTAAAATTAGAAATCAGATGTTATAAAAGCAGGACAGAGGGAATGGTTCGATCCACTATGCAATCAGAGAAGAAGGGTTAGAAGAAAGATTAACAGAGAAGAGAAGTGACGAAGCTGCCATGGAAAATATTATTCGAGCACGAGTACACATGAGACATTGAGAGCAATGGCATCTATCGTCGAGGAACAACTAGATATTGTGCTTGCAATTGTGTGAAAAGTTAGGAGGATGAGAAGTTCTAGTCGATCGATAACTCCAGAAAGAAGATCTAAAATGACTCAGAGCTCTACATGTGCTACAACAGTAGAAGGAGAAGCAGGCCCATCAACCACCATGGACAATTAAATAACAATAAGATCAAGACAGTTAGGGCTAAAGATAACAGAAATTCCAGACTATGTGCCACCAAGAAATAAAGTGGAACCAACAGTACGACTTGGGAAGAATGCCAAGTATACCATTAATATTCCTGCAACACCAAAGGTCATCCATGTAACAGGAAACATAGTGCAGTAATTGTAAAATTTGCAGTATAGCGACCATGACATACTGTCATACTTGGAATGGACGAAGGAAACATATGAGGAGAAAGCATATGGAGAAGGAGGTCCGATCACAAGAGAAACAATGTATTCAGATTTGGGATTGTAGTGATTAAGGATCCTCTCAATAATCCATATGCCATATTTCAAAAGATCGAAAAAGGTAAACACATGAGTAAATCAACTACTGGCTTGATTTCATGACAGATATTTATGGTTGGGCACTAAAATTATTATCACATTTGATCAGATTTTGTTGATCATAGGATTACCTAAGGCAGGGGTAGATCCATCGCAATATTAATAGGGGAAGTATAACAACAAGAAATTTATCACAAAACTGAGGAACAAATATGGGGTAGAGAAGGAAACCAAAGAATACTTGATCGACACATTAATGATCAGGAAGTTAGGATCATATAAAAGTTGATGAAGATCAAAATAGTGAGGAAGAATCAAACTCATTAATGCACATCAGGGGTCATTGCATCCGTAGAATAGTGTGCAGTAGGAGTGCAAATGAACTGGTCACTCTTTCTATTGAATTAATTGATGGAGGATGTGGTACTAGCGCAAGACACATGTAATCCATTCACATATTCATGGCTATTAATAATCTTTGCATTGGCTGGATCGATGGAATCAATGCACTACCAAGGGATGGACACTGAAGTTGTTAGTGTATGCTGAGGATCGTGATACAAAAAATTATGGGCACTAAATGACAAAGAGAGAAATAAAAAAAATATCCAATTATATATTTACTTAGATGTGTAGAGAGTGAAAGTGGTAAAAATTCTACACCTGACAGAAAAATTCATGCAGATGTACCAAATAATTGCAAGGTTGTCGATATGACCTCAAGCCATATTCATTCAGGTGAGTGCAGACCCAGAGAAGTAGTGGATGATGATGCAGTACAAGATCAACAATGAATAACTAGATTCCATAGTGGAGGAATGTCCCGAATAATGGAAGGTTCTTGTAAGTGAAGACCAATTGTTAGACCCAGAAGATGGATCGTCGGTGGATGTACCAAAAGATAAAGTGGCAACAAAGGAGTTAGAAGACAAAGAAAAATGGTAGGACGAAGCATCATTGGTAACCTGAATGGTGTCATATCTCGACAAACAAAAAGAATAAGCAAGGACAAAGAGCAAGTTTTAGCAAGGTGAGGGGAGTAGAACCACCGGACTCCCCGACAGAGAAATGAATAAGGTAGTAGAAGCGATAACTGATGTGGTAATATAGAACCGAGAAAAATTCATGCAACATGCGATTGAATACTTTCATCGGGTATCGTAGCTAATCCAGACGCTAATGAATGCAATAAATGCCACAAGGATACCACAATAAGGAATAACACAGAGGATAGTCGAAGTGGATATTGGCACAAGGTTGAGGCCGATGCAGATCTTACCCACTGCAATAACGATAGGAGATGAAGAATTGGATGTTGCACTGTGAAGGCACAACCAAATCATTGTTGATTTCAACATGACACTAATGTTCATGCTGGAATTCATTCATTACGCAGCAAGCAAGGAGATCGACAATTGGGAGGAAACAATGCATGACCAAATGGTCATATACAAATGAGAGGTGCAAAATGTGGAAGAAAATTTTCAATGACTCCGAGCGAACATAGAGACAATAATAAATGAAAGAGAAAAGGATTTTGAAGACAGGTGAATATTAGAACATGTGGTCTCTTTGGCATGAGAAGATGCACCAGAATCTATTTAGGATATGCTGGTGAAGGAAAAAGTTCTGAGGTTAGGAAAATTTGTTGCAGAATTGTGAAAAGAGAATGAGGAAATACAGTCTAGGGTGGTACCTAGCACACCACCATAATGTGTTGTAGAAAGGAATTCTGCGATTGAATATGTCATAGTAGAAGTTATGGAACTGGAGAAGGAAACTCAAATGATTGCAGAAGACATAACAAGATTTTGGGAAAGTTTAGTGCAGGATGACCAGTTGCACCAGTTAGATGTGCAAATTGCTAAAGAAAAAGTGTAGCTAGAAGCCTTAAGGGGATCTCTTAAGACGATGCACTTATTATCACAAGTGACAAAGGCATCGAAACTAAGGGAATTGCAACATCGGGTCAACAAGGCGCAAACAAGTCAATAACGAAGAACAACACACTTGGACAAGCTTCAAACCAAAGTGGAATAGTTGGGACTTAAGAAAATGGAAGGAATGACATATATCAAGGCCAAATTGTTGAAACCACAGCAGATGGGTGGAGAAAATCCAATAGAATAGGACATGAAAGACTGCACAACACTTGGGACGTCGGCCAAAGCAGCTATCGACCAATTCAAGGAAACATATAAGGAATTCAAGACACAACTAAACACACAAGTAATGTCCAACTAATGTCCAACTAAGTGTTGGAGGCATCTACCATCATACACACTCTTTCGGTCAAATTGGCCTAGTTAAACCACTATCCTAAGTTTAATTGACATCTGTGGAGCATTAATTGCCATCATCCCAGTCATACCCACGCCTACCTACAGTCAAGGAGGCTAACTTAGCCTTCCCTACAGTCAAGGAGGCTAACTGGAGCACTCCAGGGGTGATCTGTGTGACATTAATGCACCTAATTTCTAACTGGTGGTTACTTTCAGTTCAACCAATCAGTTACAGTCAGTTAAGGCGCCTCCATTCATTAAATATATTATTTAATGATTATTTAATGATTATTTTATTATGATTTAATGAACTGGAGTGAACAAGGCGCCTTCACCAACTTCTGATGGTCAGTTCAGCTTCAGTTAACCTCATCAGGGTTTATTGGAGTCATGCAGTACTAGCACTTGATGGTTGGTTGCTATGACATGTGTTTGATCTCCTTCAGTTGAGATTAAGTCATTTATTGCACTCCAACTTCAGTTAGGGATTGGTGAGTCAATTAGGGTTTTTGTCAAGTGGTTAACTGAGTGGTATTGCATGGCAAAGAGTCAGTTAAGCTAGAATCATGCATGGGAATTCGAATTGTCCCTTAGGTATTCGAATTCTTCATTGAGTTAAGCTATGGCTCATGCATGGGAATTGTAACCCTTTATTGTTTATAAAAGATACAGAGAGGAAACCTATTTTGATTCCAATTATTGCTAATTCATGTGTATTTGTCAATTATTCTTTGATGATTTTGATTCCTAGTTCCTAGATCATGTGCAAGAATTAATATGGTATCGGAGCTTATAGCGGCACAAAGAAAAATCTCTCAAGAACAAGATTTTTGACAGATTTCTCCATGAAATTTGAGCAATAGCTCAAGAATCCAGCACTGCACCAGAATCCAAGGCTTACCACTTAATACCCCAAGTAAAGAACTTGTTGATCAAGCTTGCTTGATTGACTATGCTGGGTGTGATGAAAGCCTAAATGTGCAGGTTTTCTGACCTTATGGTGCCCCTTTTTTGTTTTGATTTGTAGGTCTTAACAGGTACAACTTCGAATGGACTCATCAATCCCTCCTCTCACCCCATTCACAAGCTATTCGAAATGGAAGTTGAAGATGATTGCATATCTCAAGAGACGAGGTCTCTATGAGGTGTCTATTGGAATTAGAAGAGAGACTTATGAGAATGAGAATGACTGGATAAATGACATTGACAGAGCTTTTGGATCAATAGCTCTAGCCCTTGATGATAGCTTGTGCTACCTTATTTGTTTTGCTGAATACCCAAAGGAAATCTGGACAATATTGGACAGAACCTTTGGCAAGCACAATGGGGATCATAATAGTACTTTGGAGACCACATCCAGCACCACAAGAGTTCTTTACTCAAAAGTATCAGCCTCTACTCTCTCCGATGAAGTTGTTCAAGATGAAGATGAAGCAGAATCTTCTACACATTCAATTCGAATTGAAGAAAGTCTCCATGAAGTGACTCCTTCTCCTGATGCTCTGGAAGTTCATGAGATCTCTGATATCTCATCTTCTCATATTTCTGAAACAGAAGAAGACATTCGAATCTCTTATATTGAAGAAAAATTCTGCTACACTTCCATGCAAACATTCACCGGTGATTTTCCTTTGAATTCTGTGCAAAATTTAGCAGTAATTGCTTCCGAAAGTGAAGAGAAATTTGATTTTTCTTCTGCTAATGTTGCTGCTGGTGTGCAAATATGTGATACCTTGGATATTTTGGAAGAAATATCAGATTACCAGAGTGATCCATTCGCTCCCCATGATCTATATCTTCCAGCAAATTCCTGCAGGATTGCATGCACCAAAATTCAGAATTTTGAAGAAGAAGAAAACTGTGCATCCACTGTCTCGGTTGACCATAATTTTGGATCTGATATGAACCTTATTGGATCTGATATGATATTATTTGGATCTGATCTGATATTTCTTGGTTCAAAATTTCAGGTTCATAAACCTTCAGTACTGCTTGTAGCTGTTTTCATCAACGGTGTGAAGAAACAAGTACCGCAAGTCTCCTTCAAAACTGCTGCTGGGGATTTGATTTCATTTCACAGTTTTGGATCTGTTATGAACTTATTTAGATATGATTTAAATTCTGATCTGATATTATTTTTTTCATATTTTAAAATTCAAGAGCTTTCAGTCATGCTTGTAGCTGCTCTCACCAATTCCGGTGTGAAAAATCAAGTACCGCAGTTCTTCTTCAAATTTGTTGATGGGGATTTGGTGTTAGTTTCCTCATGTGAGGTTGCTGATATTTTATTTTGTGAATCATTAGATATTTCTGAAGCTATATCAGATTATGGATCTCAATCATTCGCTCTCCAGAGTCCCAGGGATTCTCTACCTTTGGTCACAAGCTCATCTCCTCACATAACTAGTAAAGAGGAAGACATTCTGCATCCGCATGGACACTTGCTCCTAAGATTTGGGGCTGATTTTACCAGTCATGGTTTGCTGTTCAAGGCTGCAACATATCAGTTTCTCGAGTGTTCCACACATGGTTCAAATCCTCAAGAACATTTGCTCTCTCTTCAGATGATTTCAGTTGCTCTACATGGGTCCAGTTTTCACCGTGCAGCTGTTTATATTTCTGATCCAGTTGAGTGCATTGTTATTCTTCCAAAGTGGAAGATTCCTCCAGACATATTCACCAAGAGATTTTCAGAAAAGAAGTTCACTTACCTCCGTTCACTGTTGGGGGTGAGTTCATCAGGGTGATCTAGACTACTTTCAGTGTTCAGCTTGAGGGGGGGTTTTGTTCCCATTGGGTTTTCCCTCTTTTCCTCACTTAGTTTGTTTTGAGCATTGTTTCAGTTGCTTTATTGTAAAGGGTGACCTATGGCCTTAGTTTCTATGGCCCTAGCATTTTATGCATCTATGTTTTCTAACTCTTCCTGAGTATAGCTTAAGGGGGGGTGTTGGAGACATCTACCATCATACACACTCTTTCGGTCAAATTGGCCTAGTTAAACCACTATCCTAAGTTTAATTGACATCTGTGGAGCATTAATTGCCATCATCCCAGTCATACCCATACCTACCTACAATCAAGGAGGCTAACTTAGCCTTCCCTACAGTCAAGGAGGCTAACTGGAGCACTCCAGGGGTGATTTGTGTGACATTAATGCACCTAATTGCTAACTGGTGGTTACTTTTAGTTCAACCAATCAGTTACAGTCAGTTAAGGTGCCTCCATTCATTAAATATATTATTTAATGATTA
>LPNX010096607.1:86570-101570 GCA_001517045.1 Pseudotsuga menziesii
GAAACCTATTTTGATTCCAATTATTGCTAATTCATGTGTATTTTTCAATTATTCTTTGATGATTTTGATTCCTAGTTCCTAGATCATGTGCAAGAATTAATACTAAGGTGGATAAAGGATGAGCCACAAGTTTGTGTTGGGGGCTTGTTGGCATGGGCATAGAGAACATAAAGTGTGGTGCCTCCAATGATAGAAAGGCCATCGACAAGAAAAAAGGACCAATTTCGAAGGGTAAAGAAGCCGACGGAGAATGATTTTTGGTCAAATTTAGTTAGTAATGGGCCAATTGGACCATTTTGTAACAACCAAGTGAGATTATAAATATAAATAGTATTGTAAGCCTTTGAGCAACTTAACATAGCATGTAATAATTTTAGAAGTATCTTGTCGCAATAGACATTGTAATGTTTCACATCTGTGGATTATGTTATAATTCTTTGAAATTGATTCGATCTTGTCTTCTGGTAGTCCCTTTTAGGTTTTATTTGGTTGAAATCTCTTTTTTTATGTGATGCATGAGATAAGTTAATAAAGAAGATTATCCTATGTCTATGTCACTATATTTTGTTGCAATATGAATAATATATCGTAATAGTTCATTATATGTTAAATACATGTTAATGCAAAGAAGTTTAATAACATGATAGCATTATATCTTAATTTGGATTTGGATCTATGGTTTGTGTTGAGAATGGGTAGGGAATAATGCATGTATTCTTCCCACTGCAGAAATGTGGTTCCTGCAGCTATCCGTTAGACATCTCGAGTGAGACTTCACTCACTTTGCGGGTGTTTCTAGAAAGAGTAAAACCTTTCTAGGTTGATGTTTAGGGAGTCTGTGTCAATATTTGTTGGAAGCAGTGTGAAGTGAAACCCTGCCAACATAAATGTGTCAATAATACTCGTTATTGAATGTGAGGGAACCTATGACTGATCACTACAAACTCTAAGGTACTATAAAGGGTCTCTAAACCTACTTCCTTGATAAAAAATTGAAGTCGATAGGAATATATTCCTTGGATAGAAAACATTAGTAAATGTCCAATCAATTGATATGAGACATCAAATTGATTTGAATGTTATAAATGTAAATGAATAAAGGAATCCATATAGTACATTCTTACATAGATAAGGCCAACATGAATGGTCAACAAATATGAGAAATAGTTGATATAAGTTGAAGAAAATCCCTTGAACATGAACATTATACAATGAAGGCTTGGACAACAATTGACACCAACAAATAAAAATGAGATAAACCACCAACATAGGAGGTGTTTAATGGATGCTCGATACTGACTAGAAGAACAACCAATTATAGGAGTACAAACTCCAAATCATAGTATGGAACCTAAAACAATACTAAACCCAACTGTAATATAGTGAAGCAATACTAAAAAGTTCCATGTTCAAGGGAGACAAGTGCTAACAAATTCCACTTCAATGGAATAAATAATAAAGATCAAAGTTATTCCACCACCTTTTTGTTCTTTTTGTGTCTTTTAATTCTACTATTTTCTCATTGTTTTTTGAGTGTGAAAAGAGATGAAAGTTATTCTACAGTATAATGGAGTGAACAAGTGTTGTAAAGGAATGAAACTAAATTTGAAGTTCTTAGGGCATATCTAGGTAAATAAAATGTTTGGGATAGTTGTATACACTCATCAGTGTGTCCCCTCCATGGATATAAGTTGATATTTTACAACAATTGGTGAAACTATAAAGGGATAAAAGTCATAGAAATAGAACTAAGCATACAATAGTACCGTAGTAGGCAGAACTACACAATAAACAAAAAATGCAAGCTAATGTGAATCAAGGACATAATATGAACCCTTTGGGAAATGAACATAAAAATATGAGCATGAAGCATGCAATTTCAAATTAAAATTCTGCATGGGAATGGTAATGGGGATACCATCCCTATGAAATAAATATATTATGGGAACCAAACAAAAAAGGAGGTGCAATCCATGATGCATAGGAACTATTGAACAAGATACATCAATGCAGTAGATGTGGGAAAGTAAACCAAATCTTAGTAGGATCGACTCTAAGGAATAACATTAAAACATTATCATGTTAAATATGCAATTTGTGTTCCAACTTGATATCACTATAGGCTAGTTTAAACAATATTACCTGAAAGGGATTGAAAGACGATGAGAAAAAAATGTTCCTATGATCCATTAAATGACCAGAAACATATATAGTATAGTTAAATCCATTTAAACATCACTGAAATTGAAATGTATGTGAAAAACATAATCCAAAAGTGATTTTTTCACATAAAAAATTCATACAAGGGTGTCGAAATGGTTAAAATGGTGTCCAAAACATTAAAAATTAAAAATTTAAATCATTACCATTTTACCATTTTGTTATTTCTTAATCTTGTTGTGGAGAGTTTTTACTCCCAATATTTTAGGAGATCGAACTACCGATTTTTAATTTCACTTGGAACAAGTATATCCTCAAACCCTCCTCTTCATTTCATTGGTTTTATTTCTAAAAATTTCAATTTTTCTTGGGGGTGCTAAAATCCATTTGGTTTAATATAGTTGAGGTTTTGGAACCTAATAAATACAAGAATATTACCCTAATCATGGTTTTTATACAATATAATCATGGTTTTTATAAAATATAATGATGGTTTTATATGTCTATTATAAGAAACATGCATGACATCTCTTAAAAATATAAGGAAAAACAAAAAAACATGTCATAAATTTGACATGCAATTATCCTTAAATTTTGTGATGTATTCCAACATGATTCAGTGGAAGTAGAGAGAACGTGAGGAAACATATGAAACTAATCTTACCAAGCAAATTTGGATGCCTTATGGAATTGTGGTCTTCTAAATTTTTTCCAAAGTTAGAAGATGCACAAACAGGGTGCATTGCTACTAAAATTCGTAGAGTACTAGGGTTCGAATGAGAGAAATTATTGAGATGCCCATGAGATATTATATTTATATGTCAATGACATATTCTTGGGACTATATCAACAATTACATCCTATATATATTAAAGGAGGAAGGAGATGCATTGAAACTTTCACCATCAATGAGTACAATCTATCATAATTCAAACTTGGTACACAAACGAGTAGTCACCATTACCAATGAAGAGGATTCAAGATTTGAATCTAAAAACTATCATGTTCACTATTGATAGAGTATTAGGATTAACTACAAAGAACCTAGCTTCTTGGTCAGAAATGTACTATGCCATTGAGTTCATTATCATATTTCCTTTGATTGGTGTTTGACTATAGTGGTGAACATGAGGGGTCATTTAACCCTATGCAAGGAAAGGAAGTATAATTTTTCTATTTAGGGTTCTATTCTATGTGCTCTTTTCCTAGAGAGGTTGATATCTATGTGCCCCATAGTGTCCACTCCATTGACTGAGATGATAGATCCCAAGATGTGATGATGAAGTAATTTAATGGCCTACCTTAGACAGAGGATACCTTTTTTTTCCTTTAATTAAACAAACTACATGAGAAACCCTCTGTGTACTTCCCCTTATTTCAAGGATGAGACCTAAGGTAAATCGACTAATTACAATTTTTGCAACTTGACTCAGTGGGGATATCGCGTACATTTGGACTAGATTTCTTTGAATGGTGGGGAGAATAGATGATTGTGATAAAGGACTTCACTGATGTTGTATGAACTTCAAGTAGGAACCATATTTGTATATGCCTCTATGTTCCTAGTGAGGCCCTTTTGGTAATAAGCATATTTTCACAATGTTTTAAACCTTTTTTATTATTAAAAAAAGTGTTGCTTTGAATTTTTATGAAAATATAAAATACAAAAATGTTCTTTTTTGTTATGAAATTTCATTGGTAGTACCCTGATGTGATGATAAAAATGTAAGTCTTGTGCATGTGACATCCCCATCCATGAATTTCACTAATGGAGGTGGATATTTATGAATTATGGATTCTAAATTTCTCCCCAATGTGGTCGTATTATGAATTTAAAAGTAAAAGAATGCATGTGCAAATGTATAATTTCAAACATAGAGAAAATAAATTTATATCCATGCACACAACATATATATACAAGCATATCATCACAAACATAAACTAAAATCATTGTAGATTCAAATACAAAGACTGTACTTATCTTTAAACAAAGATGATCTAATAAAATAGTGGTGTAAGAGTGATTTTCCACCCAATCGTAGGCACTCTTTCTAGCATACATACTATTTCTACTAAGAGGCAAGCCCCAATATGGGATCTGAGGCCATCGGGGAAAAGGGAACACCTATAGGATTCTCTCTCGTATCCTACAATCCATTATTCTCTCAAGGCTTAGCCAAATGATCATCCAACGATGTATAAGAATCTCACTCAGCCATCACAACCACGGAAACCCTTCCAATTTCCCCACACAACACAAGGAAGGAATTATCCTTCACTTATACATAATTACCCGAGGAAATCGAACCCTTATAGTGGTTACCAGTGTGTAAAGTGAAATCCAATATACTATATGTTATTGGATAACCTCTTGTAGCATTAATTCATGGCTTCCCAAGCATTCTAGAGTAGAAAAAATCAATGGGTAAAGATTCCTATATCTCTATTGTTAAGGATTTCATCCAAATGATTGGGGTTAAATCACCAACATATTGGGTTACCTAAGATAAATATATAAGGATGGGTTTTAAACAAGGTATACTCCTAATTATAGTAAAAGATCAATCAAATATATTTCAATATTTAAAAGGGAAGACAGCCTATCCACCTTATTTATGAAGTTTGGTACTAACTTTCTTTACTCCTTAGGTCTGCTTGAGAGATTCAAACCCAAGACCTACAAAACAAATACAATACCCTCCTCAAACAAATTTCCTACAAAATAACATTCAAATTCATATATAACATATATAATAAAAATTAGCTATTTAAATTATGATCAATGAATAAGATAAATCCAAGACAATAAGTTGGAAAGGGAAATATCTCCAATATATATTAAAAATAATCAAATAGTACAATCCATACCATATTCTTCTTAGAAACTCATGGAAACTGGATCTCAAGGTCTCTCTTGCCTAAGTTCTCCACAAATCCCACTAAATATCCACATGCACAAAAGGTTGAAACAATTTGAGGGAAATAACCTTGACTTATAGGTATACAATACCAAATGATGATTAGCAACAAGTAGGGAAATGGGAAAAATGATTGGAAAATATTCCATCATAACTTTGCAATGGAAAAATCTCCTCCAAATGGCCTAACTCTCTTCTTTTTATACTTGATGAAGACAATTTCCATCGGATAAGAGGAAGTTGTAACCGAGGGGGAAGTTACCAAACCCACTCTAACTCCTCCCTTTTCACATTTTTATTTTATTTTTCATGTTTTTAAAAGGAAATCACTTGAAAATCAATAGCAACCAGCGATAAAATCACATAAAAGTATATGTACTAGGCGATTTCAACATTTTATTGAAATTGCTAGCAAACCCAACGAATTAAGTGATTCAATCACATAATGCATGATATTTGGGAGCCATTTTTATCTATACAAATTTCAGAGGAAAATGGGGAATGGATGAGGAATAAGTTGAATGATCAAGGCCATATCAAGTGGAGTTAAATAAAGGACCACAATTATCCTTTTGTGTGATGAACATTCGACATTTTCAAGCGTCATCTTTTGAACTGTTATCATAGACGGAGAAGTACATATTTGAGATATAACAAAATCCCCCTAATGTATGATATTAGAAGGGAACATGATGGAAAAAATAGATTATAATAATCAATGGGTTGAGAGGTGAAAAAACATAGTTTGATATTCCAAGAGACCTACCTCCAACAAAGAACCTAAAATAGAAAAAATATGTTAGACAATCTTGTTCCTGGAGTAGAAATTTCCATGTTCAACATGATAGAACATGACCTCTAGAAAGATACAATGTGGATCCATTTCATATGTACAACTGATGTAACTGTAATGTCCATGAAAAATACAAAGTGGATCCATGTGAGATATAAATGGGCAATGGCCACGAATGAACACAATGGATTCATTCCCAACAACTGATCATAGCCACAAAAATATACAAGGTGGATCTATGTCAAAATGGATATTATATCCATGATTTAACAAATTGGATCTATGTTTCATCATGCATCATAATAACAATATAACTGAACCGAGTAAATATTCTTCCAATGGTACCAATGTTAGATGAGGTGTGGTATAGTCTTTTGCAACTCAAGAAATATAAACAAAAGTGAGAATGCTATTATTGTCCCAAGGTATTCCATAAAAACTCCTAAAGGTATAAATCCTACCCAAGTGAATAAATGAGTTGAATTAAAGCATGGAGCATATCATTTGATTACTAGTTATTGACGTAAAACATTAATAGATGCAAGGGAACCCACTGATAATGATAATGAGCTCCAAGTTACCTAATACATTCTAATAGATGTGAATAGATGTTCTTGAAGTTTAAAACTTAGAGAATATATCGATTACAAGAAATTGATGTATTCCCACTACCATATAACAAGGGAAATTTCCACTAATTAATGCAATACCCAAGGTACTACCGAAAATCTAGATGTCATTCCTAGAGAAAGACAAGTTGAATTTAATGGGAAGATACCCATTGGAATGGAGGCATTAAGGCATCCCCCATCATCCAACATGAGGAAAACCAAGGACTAATTTGATGTGGGATGATATTGGGACAAATTTTTGCAGAACATACCAAATAATACTTGATGAAACTGACTGATACCAGGGAATGGTTGGAACATGAGGCCAAAAAAACTACATATTGGATGACACATGCTATATCCTTGAACAATGAGCATGACACAAAAGTGACTTTGGAATATTTTGACACAAAGGAACAACGATGTAAATACGTAATGTAGTTAACATTGATAGATTATCCATATGATTGGAAGAGTAACCAGTCTGAGGAGTCTAAAATTCTATGATAAAGGTTCAAATCGTATGGTAAAATTCTATAATCCCAACCTATTGATAGACTCAAAACCGGTGTTTCTATTCAAGGAGGACATGAATAGCTACCATTAGTAAACAAACATTGGATATATTTTCCTTCCCTCTTTTTCTCTTTTTGAGTACCTTCTTCATTTTTTAACTAGCTCAACAAAGCGATAGAAGTATGCTTTATAATATTTTTTCGTAGAAGTTTAATGAGCCCAAAAAATTAAACTCGAATCATTCTTCAATTTTTAACAATATTTAAGTAAAGATAGAAGAGTGCTCGATATGTTACCATCCCATGGATTTTAGCTGAGCTCGGTTCAATTAATGCTCGCCAATGTTTTCAATTTTAAGGAGTCTTAAAAACTTAAAGAAAACTACATGTATATACCTAAGTTTCCATGGAAGTTTCACAAGCCTTGAAAATTCAACTCGAGGCATTCTTATATTTTTGACAAGATTTAAGGAGGGATGGATGAATGCCCATACATGGGATGAAATGAGTGTCAAAGACAAGAAAAACTAGTTCCAAGTGCAAGGAACAAACCTATATATAGTGCACAGAACATGAACACAATAAGGATACTCGGGGTGTGTCTCATCTAGGTAAAAGGTGTTAAGTTGCAAAGGAAAAATGACACATATCTTAGTGAAAATGAGATAAGATATTAGAGCTTATATAATGAGATAAAATAATGAAATATGACATCAGGAATATAAATGAAAGAGGGGTAGATGCAAATACAGTTACAACCTAAACACAAAAACGAGATCCTTATAGGGAATGACCATAAATATATGAGAAAGATAGGGATGCATACTATTCTCAAATTCATGGTACAACAAAAATGGCTCACAATCCTATAAGAAAGTTTTAGCATGGGAACCAACATGGAAAGAGGGTGTTAACTACATTTTCCCATGTTAGGTAGGATCTGCTACCAGACTAGTGAAAAATTCATATAGATATGGACAACGCACCAATATTCAATAAATTTGACCCTATGAAAAATTTGGATGGAAAATGGTTCAAATGCATCATAACAAAGGGGAATCCAAAGCATATATTCAATTTTTTGAATGTACCTAACCGTATCGAGAAATATGTGAAAAATTATCCCTAATCAACCATGAATCTAGCTGAAATTATTGTCTCCAAGAAACAACACTACCAAGATCATATCCAAAAAAATTAAAAAGAAAATATGATATTACAGGCCAGTTTGGTAGAAGTACTTGTGACTTTAACATCCTCCACAATAGGCATAATCAAGGCATAGTTTACCAGTAAATACTCTAGAGCACCAAGGCCAAAGAATCTACAATCAATAAGATCATATTCATGAGGAATATCAAATATGATAGAAGTAATGGAATCCACAAAAACAAACTCATCATTGCAGGAGTCAAAAAATCTAGTAACAAAATCAAACTCAGTAGGAACAATGACTTGTATCTCAATGGTAGATTCCAAATACTAAATACTTCCAATGTATGAGGATCTATAATCACTAAGATCAAACTCAAAAGTAAAATCAAAGTTTTATTTGATTTCAATTGGGTCCAATCGAGTGAGATGATCTCTAGAAAGGACGTCGATATCGAAAGGAATGTTAGATTGTACCATAAAATTCTGGAAGATTTGATTTGAAGGAAGTATATCGTCCCAGATATAACACATGTCCAAATATTCACTTGGATCAATAGGGTGGAGAATGGGCTCCAATTCCCCCATTGGATGGATCACCTAGTCAACTATGAGTACCAAGTCCTAAGAGGTAAGTATGAAGATAGAGGCTTCTTCTAAGTAGTAATTGGACACAAGTGATAAAAGGCCACATAATTCACTTGTGGTGGGGTAGTGTCTATTGAAACATTAGGGACTGAAAAAGGGTATACTTGATCTAAAGTTGGGTAATGATAGGGATCAACAAATGCAAGATGATCGATAGTGACAATGCTTATGTTATGAGGAAAATACATCACACAAAAGGGTGTAGACACCAAATCATTAATAGCATATAAATAATCACAACTGGGGATCATGTTGAATTCCAAGGAAACTAGTATATAACCATAAAATCAACTATGATAGTTTTTCCACCCAAAGTAATAGAGATGATGGTTGGTATACAGGTGAGCAGCGGTTTCCAGTATTTAGTATCCCAGTCTACCCAAGCCTTCTTTCCCAGATGACAGTATTCCAGACTACCCACCAGAGCATGTGAACACAGAGAGGACACTTGGTCCATGAAGATGTCATGACCAAAGATGTATTGAAACTTCCTTGAAAGGGTTTTTATTTCTTTAGCCTGCCGCTTACAGTGGTGATGGGATGAATCCCTGGTGTCAGCCATGTAGTGTATCCCCAACAAGTCAACCCAATACATTCCAGGGAGAAAATGGAAAAAAAAACAAAACCCTGTCGAAAATGTGATAGAGGGAGGAAACCCTAAATACCACCAATATCCAAGTAATCGGGGGTGAAACAGGATCAAACCCTAAGAGAAAACACAACACTGCACCCCAAAAGGGCACCTTTGCCAATATGCCCCGAAGAAGTCAAAGAATAAATCCCGATAGATAGGAGAGAAAATCCCAGGTCAGAGGCACAAGACGATAAACCACTAGCTCGACAAAACCCATAAAGAAAAAGGGTTGAAAAGGATAGGAAGCACAAAAAAAACACCACAGAACCCGGAGCAGGTAGAGGACTAACCTCGTATTTCCTAGAGGAAACCGGTGCAACCCTAGAAGTCAACCATACATGAGATGACCAGAGCAAACTGGAAATCAGGAGCAAGAATGATGTAGAAGCTCATGCAAAGTTGA
The DNA here is from genome assembly GCA_001517045.1 of Pseudotsuga menziesii. NCBI lineage: Eukaryota > Viridiplantae > Streptophyta > Pinopsida > Pinales > Pinaceae > Pseudotsuga > Pseudotsuga menziesii. Next base: position 96,405 of record LPNX010096607.1, read on the forward strand.
TAACCCTATGCACCCGAAACACAGAGGCAACTGAAGAAAAAAAAAATCCTTCCCACTTTTTTGCTTAGTTGGCACTAGTCCCCTTGGTAAGGGGAGGAAATCCAAGTATGTCAACCTCTATGAATCACCTACCACCCAACAGAGCTGGGAATCAACCTCAGAGCCAGTAGAGTGGAAACGGGGCACCTACAAGAGACAATAATGAGATCGAGACAGAATGGGTCAAAAGGTAAAGTGAAAAGAGTGCCAAGAAGCTCAGAGAGAGGGATGGGATGAGCCGTGGACAAAGGATAAGCCCCATGTGACGTAGCAGAGGTGGCCATGGTCGCACTCTCTACTCATACAGTGTACGCAGTGGAGCATCGTCCAAACTCTCCAAAACCGTCCAATCATAATCACTATAACTTGAATGATACAATTCTTCACCCACATAGTTTGTGGTTGGATCATGTCTTGATAGTTATTCTAACTTATAGACTAAAAATTAATATACTAAAACATTTAAAACAAAACTTAGGTACTAATTTATTTTACATTATTTTTTATATAAGAAATAGGTATTCACATATTTTGGTATATATGTACTCTAATTCCATATTTATATTGTCTTAGTTCTTATCTATATTACTAGATATCATATTTTTTTGGACAACTATCCAATGCATAAGTACCTATTTCACAATATATCTTATTTTATGGATAATTATGCAATGTTTATTAATCACTTTCTCATAATTTAACTATCCCTATATAAAACAGTTATCCTCATACAAAGCGGCGGGAACTAGCTACTATGTAGCACTTGTTTTATGGTGAGATTAAAAAAAATATTGGAAAATTTAAAGGGGTCTTTAAGGACTAATTTATCTATTTTATGCTTTGGATTTTTTTTTGTTTTTTTTATAGGAATATGGTAAAACAGAAATTGGTAGTATCAAAATTTAAAAGCGTTTAAATTGTGTTCTTGAATATATAAATGGATTCAATACCCTCAAATACTTTTTGATATTCATATTATGCAATTTCTACAACTAATATATGTGACTATAAGATTGTTTGAAGATTTCCAACTAGAATCCAAACAAAACAAACCAAAAAATATACTCAAAAAAGTTGAAAATGTGGAATATTTAAAACACTCCTTTTAATATTTACTTTATAATAATGAGACACTTTAATAAATGAGTCTTTTAAAGTTTAATTTTGTGATTTGAAAAGTGAGATTATGTGATAAAAATGAAAAAGGCCTTAATGGGAAATGTTTATTTAAAATAATGAATTGAAGGGGAGAAGAAAATGGATATAAAGTTTAAATCGAAAAGGGTTTTTTTTTTAATTAAGGTCACTGGCCTTTTCTTCAAGGGAGAACCCAATAGATAATTTTTACTTTTAGACTCAAACACAACAATGACAATATTTATGAGAAACACCAATAAATTTATCAGAGGACACAAATGAGTGAATTTCAATGAGGGACTTTTGGCAGACGAGATGAAAGAGACTCTCACTTACCAAAGCTTCAATAGAGTGTTGAAAGGGCCAAACGGAAGAAGATTTTGTGAAATGAGATATGGACGTGATGAGCAATGTGAGACAAACACAATGATGCTAAATCCATGACATGATAATATCTATTAAAAGAATCGACAAATCTTCATAACTTGATAACAAATGGACCACGACAACACACATCATAACAATTCCCATGACAGTTCATGCGAAAGATGTAAAGACCAAACAATGACACAAATGACCAAAGTGAGTATGTACAGGAAGAGGACATCGCACTTGACCTAATGATGAAGATGGAGTGATTGAGTGACAATGTTTAATATGAACGTCTTATTCATCATGTTCTAATGCTTGAGAATAATGTTGATGTTGGAAATCAACATAGGGGAACACCATATAATGATCCTTTTATGGAAGAATTGATCCCTATTAATTTTTCTTTTTGAGGGGGCAACCTCATTATGAGCTAAGATCCAATATAGTATACTCCAATATATGCTTGATGAGGAGGAATCCACCCTTATTTATAGCAAGCTAGAAACCCCTAATCATAACCAAATTATAAATACCTTGTGGAACTTCTTTAATGGGGCCACATTACATCCATTCCATGATAATACTTAGTAGGCCTTATTTAATAATAATAAGCATAGTGGAGCCAACTAGTTCAAATAAGATGGTTTCCATAGCTACACTCTTTTTACTCTAAATGGGCCCTTCAATACCACATTAGAACTTGTTGGTCCTTGTGATATTCTTGGTTATGGAACTATGCCATGAGATCCATTGCAAGCTAAAGAACCTCCTTGATTCAAGTCATTAGGTAGATCTTGCACCATAGGGCATAACCAAAACATATCTTGTAAGTCATATTCCCATTGTCACTTCAACAAAAACTTTTATCCTATATGATTTTAATGCCACATTTTAGTGTTTGTAAGACAAAATTAAATGAATAAATAAGGAAAGTTGGGCATAAGAAACCATATGCAGATCTTTAGACTAGGTCATTTCAATTGGGAACCTTTATCCCACATCATAGAAACATAAACTTATTAAATGTAAGATATACATAATAAGTTAACAGTACATTAAGGAAAACACCTTCTATCATAGGTTTTTGCAGACCTTGCAAAAAAAAAACCATTCATCTGTTTATAGCAAAGGTTGCTAGAAAAGGAAAGAAAACAAAGGTTTTAGAAGAGGTTTTAAATCGATGTGTTAAAACAAAAAACACACATTGGTGCATCACATATGTAAGAGCACCAGCATAAAAGTTTCCCCTCTATTATGCACATCAATGACAATACAGCTTGATGGGAATAAAATATGTATATTATTTTTTCGTATCAATCATTTAATGGTGCATTTTGTGGAACCAAACACATCGATGCATGTGGGCATAACAAAGCATCGAAAAAGAAAAAATATATATATTAAAAGACATATGGTGCTCTTCTTCTATTCATAGGCACTGAACCACCGACACAAAACATGCACCAGTGTGCATACTTGAAGAAAAAGAACCGGTACTGAAGACAACATAAATCGATTCATTTTTAGGAAAAATGATGGTGTGTGATGACGAAATAGATGCCCTAGTGCAAAAAAACCTGTATAACACTGACCATATAAAAAATGAATAAAATAAACATCTGGTGCTCCACATCTAACAAAATGCACCAATACACATAAGTAAAAAAACATCGATATAAAAATATTTTGATGTAATTTTTAATAAATATATTTATTTTATTTTCTCTGCGAGCTATTTCTAGTGTATCTAAATAAAATATACACACCGGTGAATGCAATGTTGCAACAATGACAACGTACTTAGAAAAACCTTTTTCTCATATTATTGTTATGACTCCGTAGTGTGTTAGATCTATAACGATACAACATTGCATAAAAATATACAATGCACCAAATAGTATGTGAACCATCATTTTTTAATTCTTGAGCAGTGCTTACTACAACACTAAGCACACCAATGCGTATCTAACAAATGTACATCGTTGCACCATGAAATTGGGTGCACAAAAACAAGGTTAAATACAATTTAAAAAACGACATCAAATTTTCATTTTGTGCATGTTGAGTTTGTAGCATCAAAGGTTTTATGGTTTGAAAAATTATAAAAAAATGGTGCGCTTTAAATATTCTCATGCACTGTTATTGGTGCATGTCTTTTTTGTAGTATCAAAAGTTCTACATTTTAAAAATTGTTGTTATTTAAGCGGTGCACTTTAAATACTGTCAAGCACCGAGGCTGATGTGTGTTTGGTTTCTAGCATGGATGGTGGTGCTATTAGATCAAATAGGTGGTGCTATGAGATCAAATAAGTAATGGAAACGATGTGTGACTATTTTATGGGTGCATCGATAACTTTCAGATTTTTTCTAACAAAACAATTTATTGTCTATTTTTGATAAATGTAAATGTATTTTAGTACGGAAAAATATGTTTTAGTTATGTATATCTCTCTCTATCTATATGTTTCTGATGAAATTTATATGTTTTTAGTAAGAGATATGAGTTTCAAGGGAATCTACAAGAACAACAGAAGTGGCAAGACCAATACAATGTTGTATGCGAGTGGGAGATCACATAGAGGGAGAGGGATTCCCTCCCTTGACCTACTAACCCAAAAAAAGAGACCTCTTATGCAGGCTGGCCTCTGAAATTATCATGAGGAGGCTACGTCACTGAGTAATAATTCTTAGCTACTAATGCAGTTGATTCATCATTGGGATTAGTGACGACAGGATTTTAGGGTGGGCACTAATATGTGGTTCCAAACCACAAAGGAGAACATCTAGTTTGTCACAGGATTATCAAGGAGAGGGGAGAATTTACTTGATTTCCCTTATGTCCCACCTTGGTTTGTAGCAATCATTCAAATAACATATGTACTAAGATATGTCAGTGAAGATGCCACTTCCCCTTGTGACTTCTAGGTAGTCAACGGTCAGCCCTAGATATCTTAGTTTCGTGTAGAGGAGGTTAAGTTCCTCTCACTTTTGGTCATCACAGTGTCCCATGTCTTGACCGATAGGAAACACACTAGTTTCCCATTATTATATTATGTTTATTCTTTACTATAATGACCTATATGCATCAAGTGGTCTTCCATTTTTTTGTGGCATTTTTGTTTTTGTATGGATTGTTGTCGCGCTATGTTCGATAGCAAGATAATTTTCCAGTTTGGTTCATAGTTTTTTTCATTATCTTTTGATAGTTTTTTGTCACTCATCCCTCATTCTACAGTCAACCTCCTAGTTCGATGGCTAAGGTGTGTGTGCGCATGTGTGGGAAAAATTTTCCCAAGAGGGGCTAGTCCAATTTCCCTATAAAGATCACTCAGGAGATACTTGATTTGATTGTCAATGAGGATGATAACAACTTGGATATGGTATTGTAACCATATGCAGAGTTGGATTGGCGAGGATGTTACAATGTCTTATTTACCCCAAATGAGCCACCAAATGATAAATCTGATATTAGCTTTATGTTTTAATTAATCTAGTTACATTTTAATGTCTACTTTATTGCATATGTAATGTAATGCAATGTAATTGTCTAAGGGCTGATGCACAATCATGGACTCCTTTAAAGACACTTTAGATGCCACATAATACTGTAAAAACCTG
>LPNX010096607.1:109070-146411 GCA_001517045.1 Pseudotsuga menziesii
GCATCAAAACGAAAAAGAACTCCTAAACGCATACAAGTGGACGAGAGAGAATTGACTTCCATGGAAGGTAAGGTGGCTAAACGCACTATCCTTCGTCATTGTTCTCAAATAATGAAACAATATTTTGATAACAAATCTGAAGCCTGTAAATGCCAATTGTTTTTAGCTTTGCTTAAATCTAGAAATATGGCAACTGTTAGAAGAAATTTAGGCATAAGAACAATGAAAAATATCGAATCAAGTAATCACATTGTTAAATCTCTTGCTGCTGCATTCACATCGATTGGTAAAAAAACTCGTTCACAGGACTGTAATGTGGCTCGTCGTGTATTGAATGAATCAATTGTATGTAGATCCACAAGACAATGTCATTTACTTAAATGCACATCACAAAATGTGTCTTTACATCCAAAGACACTTAAAAATTATTCAGTAAAAAGAGACAACCTTAATGTAGAGGGACAAATGGAAACATTATGGGCATTTAGCGGTAGGTTGCCTCGCAAAGACATGAAGTTAGTCGAAGCAGTTAAGGGCCTAGTGCACACGTTTTGGCACGATAACACTAGGCCTTCTTCTAACACGAAGGATATGTTAAAACATTATAGGGGTTCTAGAAACAATGAACCTCATGTTAAACATTATCTTTACATGACACAAACTCAACTGTTTGAGATGTTTAAAGTTTCCCATGTAGAGCTAAGGCTCAGGAAAAGATCTTTTGAAAAATGCAAGCCTTGGTATGTTAGAATCAATACCATCCGGAACACTTGTTGTTGTAGATACCACATAGAGTTTGACCTATATTACCATGCATTTGCACATATACATCGTTTTTTGCATCCTAACCATGTGCAGAATGCTCAAGTACAGTACCGCCAATGTCATCCAGAGATTTCATCCATAGCATAATGTGTCCGAGGCAAGATAGGAAAACACATTACTTAAAACAATGTGTAGACGGTTATTGCAACAATTGTGGTGGGCTATCATTATGGTCTGATTGCATCCATGAAAGTGAAGATCAAGCATTTGGGAATGCAACTGTTGTGAAGCAGAATTATCAATATGAGACATATTAGCTACATGATGGGAAAGAAAGCAGGAAGATTAAATTGGTGACTTCATAGGTAAATTGTTGAATATTGACATATTAATATTCATGTACACATTTTTTTATGTGGTTTTATAACACTGTTTATTTTTTTACACTAGGTGCAAGTATGTGATTTTATTTCAGAGTTTCGTGGAAAGATCCAACAGCACATTCAACATGTCGATATGGCATGATGGCAGGATGAGCAATTCATAATATGTCAGGACACCTTCCCTCTTGCAACAATACTATAAGTGGTTGACTTTGTGGAAAATTACACCCTACAACCACAAAATGAAATACAAAGTCAATACTATCACTCAAAGCCGGTGAGCATAATGGTGCATATCACGTATCGACATGGGCAAGATAGCAATGAAGAGAAACATGTGATATTGAAAGAAAGTCACTTCTTCATAAGTGACGACCGGACCCATGACATCCATTACGTGCAACATTGCTTTAAATTATTCTATGATCATTTGATAGCTATGGATATACCATTTTATCGTCATTTCATTTGGTCATATGGTTGTGCTCGACAGTTCAAGATTGCATGTGTATTTGAATGGTTGTGTTTGTTGCACATAAAATACAAGGTATCACATGTATGGAACTACTTTGAAACTGGTCATGGCTAAGGAGAGCATGATGGTGCTAGTGCATGCATTAAAACTTCCCTTCGAAGGGAAGAGATGAATTTTACTGGTGCTCGCCTTCGAGACGCTGCATCTATAGTGAAATGGTGTGCATTTGTCATGGGAGAACAAGCAACAAGGAAACATCTAGTGGAAGAATATTCTGGGAGGTGAAAAATGTGGACCGATCCCAAACACATAGGGTGAACAAAGGGCATGGGACTCGCCAGTTTCATTCAATTAGAAGCTCAGACAACTCGGCCCTACAAATTTGGATAAGATTGAAGGCTTTCTTTTGCAGTTCCTGTAGCATCGATGAATGGGATGATTGTGAGTATACAGATACCATTGATGCATGGGATCGAGTGACACTTGGCACCAATTTCAATGGGGTTAATGAAATAGACCATTTAGAAGATGATCGGACACATATTTCTATAGACTATGATCACATATTGGATCTTATACAAGCAGGTACATGAGTAGTACCTAAATTAGAAAATGCATTTATGTATTGTTTACTTGACCTATGTAGAATTTAATTTATGTATAAATTAGAAATGCAAGACCTTATTTAAAAAATGTGTTGTTAACTCGACCTATTTCCTTTCACATGCCAGATATATGCAGTGGTTGCCCCAAAAAATAATGAATGGGGTTCTGACTATTGGTTGGCACGTTGCTTAGAGGGGAAACAGACCATTCTCAAACCTGTTACAGATGATGAAAATATTAAATTCCCAACTGGCTTGATGGTTATAAAAGGGGAGTACTTGACACTTACAGCACAACAAAAAAGAAATGGTGGGCATATATATCAGGATTATAGACCAGGAGCTATTGTTATACCACTTCACCAAGCTAGTAGTTGGTATAAACATCAAGTTGTGCACACTTGGTCACAAAAATAGGTCACATGTACGATACTTGCTACCTCATATAGATCACAAAAGATTGATGGAACATCGGCACCATAGATGATCCAGATGGCCTACTCGTTTGAGTGCATTGTCAAGTGCGTTATTTAACATTTAAAGTGAATGCTGAAGCACAATTTCAATTATTTAGCCTTAGTTTATTCCCAATGTAATAAACCCGTGATTGACTGATACCATTAACAAACATAATATTATTCAGAGGATACTGGACACTATAAACGCGATCGTACAACCTTAGGTGAGTTATCTATAAATCATGTTTGCACATTTTCATTGGGTTATCTTTTTTTTCTTATGATGTTACTAATGTCTAGCCTTTCATGTGCCTAGGATAAAAACACCATTTATGGCACATTGGAGGCGCCAAGAATGGTGTCTTTAGACACCAATAAATAGAATTCGGAAAATAACATGATCTCGAGTTGTTGAAATTTACATTTTTTGATGTTTTTAGTTTAATATACATTTAATTACCTTTCCATATACATATTGAAAACCCACTAGGGTTTCATGAACACCAATTTGCATGCTATCACTAGGGTTGACAAGTTATGAGATGGAACTAGGGTTTAGTGAGCTCTTTACAAGTTATGAGATGGAACTACACATGGACATGTACATATTGAACACCAATTTGCATGCTATCACTAGGGTTGACAAGTTATGACATGGAACTAGGGTTTAGTGACCTCTTTACAAGTTATGAGATGGAACTAAAAACACATGGACATGTACAAATTGGAAACCAACTAGGGTTTCATGAACACCAATTTGCATGTTATCACTAGGGTTGACAACCTATGAGATGGAACTAGGGTTTAGTGACCTCTTTACAAGTTATGAAATGGAACTAGAAACACATGGACATGTACAAATTGGAAACCAACTAGGGTTTCATGAACACTAATTTACATGCTATCACTAGGGTTGATAAGTTATGAGATGGAACTAGGATTTAGTGACATCTTTACAAGTTATGAGATGGAACTAGAAACACATGGACATGTACAAATTGGAAACAAACTAGGGTTTCATGAACACCAATTTGCATGATATCACTAGGGTTGAAAAGTTATGAGATGGAACTAGGGTTTAGTGAGCAATTTACAAGTTATGAGATGGAACTAGAAACAAATGGACATGTACAAATTGGAAACCAACTAGGGTTTCATGAGCACCAATTTGCATGCTATCACTAGGGTTGACAAGTTATGACTTGGAACTATGGTTCAGTGAGCTCTTTACAAGTTATGAAATGGAACTAGAAACACATGGACATGTGCAAATTGGAAACGAACTAGGGTTTCATGAACACCAATTTGCATGCTACCACTAGGGTTGACAAGTTATGACATGGAAATACGGTTTAGTCAACAATTTAAAAGTCATGAGATGGAACTAGAAACACATGGACATGTACAAATTGGAAACCAACTAGGGCTTCATGAACACCAATTTGCATGCTATCACTAGGGTTGACAAGTTATGAGATGGAAATAGGGTTTAGTGAGCTCTTTACAAGTTATGAGATGGAACTAGAAACACATGGACATGTACAAATTGGAAACCAACTAGGGTTTCATCAACACCAATTTGCATGCTATCACTAGGGTTGACAAGTTATGAGATGGAACTAGGGTTTAGTGAGTAATTTACAAGTTATGAGATGGAACTAGAAACACATGGACATGTAAAAATTGGAAACCAACTAGCGTTTCATGAAAACCAATTTGCATGCTATCACTAGGGTTGACAAGTTATGACATGGAACTATGGTTTAGTGAGCTCTTTACAAGTTATGAAATAGAACTAGAAACACATGGATATGTACAAATTGGAAACCAACTAGGGTTTCATGAACACAATTTTGCATGCTATCACTAGGGTTGACAAGTTATGAGATGGAACTAGGGTTTAGTGAGCAATTTACAAGTTATGAGATGGAACTAGAAACACATGGACATGTACAAATTGGAAAACAACTGGGGTTTCATGAACACCAATTTGCATGATATCACTAGGGTTGACAAGTTATGAGATGGAACTAGGGTTTAGTGACCTATTTACAAGTTATGAGATTGAACTAGAAACACATGGACATGTACAAATTGGAAACCAACTAGGGTTTCATGAACACCAATTTGCATGCTCTCCTTAGGGTTGACAATTTATGAGATCGAACTAGGGTTTAGTGATCAATTTACAAGTTATGAGATGGAACTAGAAACACATGGACATGTACAAATTGGAAACCAACTAGGGTTTCATGAACATCAATTTGCATGCTATCACTAGGGTTGACAAGTTATGACATGGAACTATGGTTTAGTGAGCTCTTTACAAGTTATGAAATGGAACTAGAAACACATGGACATGTACAAATTGGAAACCAACTAGGGTTTCATGAACACCAATTTGCATGCTATCACTAGGGTTGACAAGTTATGATATGGAACTAGGGTTTAGTGAGCAATTTACAAGTTATGAAATGGAACTAGAAACACATGTACGTGTGCAAATTGGAAACCAACTGGGGTTTCATGAACACCAATTTGCATGATATCACTATGGTTAACAAGTTATGAGACAGAACTAGGGTTTAGTGACATATTTACAAGTTATGAGATGGAACTAGAAACACATGGACATTTACAAATTGCAAACCAACTAGGGTTTCATGAACACCAATTTTCATGCTATCACTAGGGTTGACAAGTTATGAGATGGAACTAGGGTTTAGTGAGCAATTTACAAGTTATGATATGGAACTAGAAACACATGGAGATGTATAAATTGGAAACCAACTAGGGTTTCATGAACACCAATTTGCATGCTATCACTAGGGTTGACAAGTTATGACATGGAACTATGGTTTAGTGAGCTCTTTACAAGTTATGAAATAGAACTAGAAACACATGGACATATACAAATTGGAAACCAGCTAGGGTTTCACGAACACCAATTTACATGCTATCACTAGGGTTGACAAGTTATGAGATGGAACTAGGGTTTACTGAGCAATTTACAAGTTATGAGATGGAACTAGAAACACATGGACATGTACAAATTGGAAACCAACTAGGGTTTCATGAACACCAATTTGCATGCTATCACTAGGGTTGACAAGTTATGAGATGGAACTAGGGTTTAGTGACCTATTTACAAGTTATGAGATGGAACTAGAAACACATGGCATGTACAAATTGGAAACCAACTAGGTTTTCATGAACACCAGTTTGCATGCTATCACTAGGGTTGACAAGTTATGAGATGGAAATAGGGTTTAGTGAGCAATTTACATGTTATGAGATGGAACTAGAAACACATGGACATGTACAAATTGGAAACCAAGTAGGGTTTCGTGAACACCAATTTGCATGCAATCACTAGGGTTGATAAGTTATGGCATGGAACTATGGTTTAGTGAGCTCTTTACAAGTTATGAAATGGAACTAGAAACACATGGACATGTACAAATTGGAAACCAACTAGGGTTTCATGAACACCAATTTGCATGCTATCACTAGGGTTAAAAAGTTATGAGATGGAACTAAGGTTTAGTGAGCAATTTACAAGTTATGAGATGGAACTAGAAACACATGGACATGTACAAATTGGAAACCAACTAGGGTTTCATGAACACCAATTTGCATGCTATCACTTGGGTTGACAAGTTATGAGATGGAAGTAGGGTTTAGTGAGCTCTTTACAAGTTATGAGATGGAACTAGAAACACATGGACATGTACAAATTGGAAACCAACTAGGGTTTCATGAGCACCAATTTGCATGCTATCACTAGGGTTGACAAGTTATGAGATGGAACTAGGGTTTAGTGAGCTCTTTACAGGTTATGAGATGGAACTAGAAACACATGGACATGTACAAATTGGAAACCAACTAGGGTTTCATGAACACCAATTTGCGTGCTATCACTAAGGTTGACAATTTATGAGATGGAACTAGGGTTTAGTGAGCAATTTACAAGTTATGAGATGGAACTAGAAACACATGGAAATGTACAAATTGGAAAGCAACTAGGGTTTCATGAACACCAATTTGCATGCTATCACTAGGGTTGACAGGTTATGAGATGAAACTAGGGTTTAGTGAACAATTTACAAGTTTTGAGATGGAACTAGAAACACATGGACATGTACAAATTGGAAACCAGCTAGGGTTTCATGAACACCAATTTGTATGCTATCACTAGGGTTGACAAGTTATGAGATGGAACTAGGGTTTAGTGACCTATTTACAAGTTATGAGATGAAACTAGAAACACACGGACATGTGCAAATTGGAAACCAACTAGGGTTTCATGAACACCAATTTGCATGCTATCACTAGGGTTGACAAGTTATGAGATGGAACTAGGGTTTAGTGACCTATTTACAAGTTATGAGATGAAACTAGAAACACATGGACATGTGCAAATTGGAAACCAACTAGGGTTTCATGAACACCAATTTGCATGCTATCACTAGGGTTGACAAGTTATGAGATGGAAGTAGGATTTAGTGAGCTCTTTACAAGTTATGAGATGGAACTAGAAACACATGGACATGCACAAATTGGAAACCAACTAGGGTTTTATGAACACCAATTTGCATGCTATCACTAGGGTTGACAAGTTATGACATAGAACTAGGTTTTAGTGAGCTCTTTACAAGTTATGAGATGGAACTAGAAATACATGGACATGTACAAATTGGAAACCAACTAGGGTTTCATGAACACCAATTTGCATGCTATCACTAGGGTTGACAAGTTATGTGATGGAACTAGGGTTTAGTGAACAATTTACAAGTTATGAGATGGAACTATAAACACATGGACATGTACAAATTGGAAACCAACTAGGGTTTCATGAACACCAATTTGCATGCTATCACTATAGTTGACAAGCTATGAGATGGAATTAGGGTTTAGTGACCTCTTTACAAGTTATGAGATGGAACTAGAAACACATGGACATGTACAAATTGGAAACCAACTAGGGTTTCATGAACACCAATTTGCATGCTATCACTAGGGTTGACAAGTTATGAGATGGAAGTAGGGTTTAGTGAGCTCTTTACAAGTTATGAGATGGAACTAGAAACACATGGACATGTACAAATTGGAAACCAACTAGGGTTTTATGAACACCAATGTGCATGCTATCACTAGGGTTGACAAGTTATGAGGTGGAACTAGGGTTTAGTGACCTCTTTACAAGTTATGAGATGGAACTAGAAACACATGGACATGTACAAATTGGAAACCAACTAGGGTTTCGTGAACACCAATTTGCATGCTATCACTAGGGTTGACAAGTTATGACATGGAACTATGGTTTAGTGACATCTTTACAAGTTATGAGATGGAACTAGAAACACATGTACATGTATGGTATGGTGTGGTACATGTTATTATGGTATGGTATGTAGAACTAGTATGGTAGGATATATTATTATGGTATGATGTTAGTATGTTATGGTACATGTTATGTTATTATAGGGTATTGTAGGGTATGATGTTAGTATTGTGGGGTATGGTATGATATATTACAATGGTATGGTATGTTAGTATTGTTTGATGTTAGTATGTTATGTTATGGTATGTTATTGTATGTTAGTATGGTATGATGTTAGTATCATAGGGTATTGTAGGGTATGTTATTGTATGTTAGTATGGTATGATGTTAGTATCATAGGGTATTGTAGGGTATGATATGGTATATTACACATGCATGCATGACTTAGCGTTATGATGTTAGTGTATGTAATTTAGGTAGTGTATGGTATGGTTATGATCTTAAAAAGTTTAGGATAGCCCTAATGTTGAAAATTTGATGAGTCATAAATTCTTCCTTTAAGTATTGGAAATTCATACTAGCACACATGTGAACCACACATATCATTATATCACATAGGTGAACCACACATATCATGTTCCAAGATCAAGTCAACCATATATGTATAAATTTGAACCTTGCTTTATATTATATATGTATACAAATAATGTTACAAAAATTGGCATGCCACATGGCCATAATACAAAATAGTGGATCAAACTGTACATCTGTGTGTATAAAAACAAAAGGTTGCATCTATGTATCCCCCATATACATTTATTCTAGTTATCCTCCCTTTCACTGCCACTGCCAATGTCTTCGGAGAAGTCTAGCTTTCTTTTCCAGCTGCTCATTGGTGATCCCCATTGCTGAACAAGAGGAATAGATTGCATCAGTGGAGACTGCAAAAAAAACAAATTTTGTAAGTTAGTTTACCAACCTATAAAAATTCTATGTACATTTGTTCAAATTCCAAACCAATATGACATTTTTACTTATTGTACGTGAGTAAGTAATGGTGGATCATGGTGCCTCATTAGTAGCAACCTCGATTGGGTGCTCTTCAAGCACTACTTGCTCACTATCAAGCTACATAAAAATATATATATATATATATGCCAATGTCAACAAATATACATGTACATTGGGGGGGAAGAGGTGGGTCACCGATTTGGGTCTCTTCAAGCACCAAATCAGAGAAAGTGATACACAAACATAAAAAGAAAGCGATACATAAATGTACCTACTAGCTCGTCAGAGGTGGGTCACCGATTTTGTGCTCTTCAAGTACCAGTTCCTCACTAGAAGCATGCATGAAGTAACATATATGGCAATTTCAGATAATAAAAAGAATCAGAGACATATATACTACATGGATGGAAAATGATGTTTCCAAAGAAAGCGAAACATACATGTACCTAGCGAGGGGAAGAGGTGGGTTGACAACAACCTCGATTTCGTTCTCTTCAAGAACCACTGTCTCAATAGATTCCTGCATAAAGTAATATATGTCAAAGCGATACATAAATGTACAAAAATGTACAAAGAGAAAGCACCAAATCAGAGAAATCCATACATAAACATATATGCTGGCTCGTCAAAGGTGGGTCAACAACAACCTTGCTTTGGTGCTATTCAAGAACCACTATCTCAATAGATTCATGCATAAAGTAACATATGCCAATGTTAGATAATACAAAGAAAAAGAGACATATCAATGGGGGCAATAAGGAAAAAGATACTTGCATGTACAAAAAGCAATATAAGAAAGAGTTGCAATGTATAAATATACCTGGGGGACGTGAGGAGGTGTGTAATCAGTGGATCTATTAACTAGCAATGAGAGAAAAGGACTTATACTTGTACTAGCAAAGAAGTTCACTTTTTGGACATATTCATCAAACTCACGTTCCTACGTACAAAAGGATAAAGATACAATTAGACAATTTCAAAAAATTAAAAAAGTACATGTTGAATCATTAAAATCACAATTAAAACAAAGCTATACATAAAAGTACCTGCTAGCTCGTCATAGGTGGGTCATCGATCTGGTGTTCTTGAAGCACTGGTGCCTCACTAGAAGCCTGCATAAAATAACATATGTCAAATTCAGATAATAAAAAGAACCATAGACATATATACTACATGGGCAGATAATGATGTTTTCAAAGAAAGTGAAACATACATGTACCCGGCGAGGGGAAAGAGGTGGGCCGGCAACAATCTCGCTTTGGTGCTCTTCAAGCACCAATGGCTCAATGGATTCCTACATAAAGTAACATATGTCAATGTCAGATAATACAAAGAAAACGAGACATATACATGATGGATGAAAAATGATTTTTCCAAAGAAAGTGAAACATAATTAAAAGCATAATTAAAAGCATATTTAAAAGCATAATTAAAAGCATAATTGAAAGCATATTTAAAATAATACCTGCGTCTGGAAATCTACCTCTACATGAGAGGGACTAGGATGGGATTCAATGTACTCATCCTGATCACCCTGCATAAAACATATTGTATCAAAATTAGGATGTATTGAATGTTACAATCTCTACTATAAATATGTAAATAACGTTGACAAATTAAAAAGTATAGTTATTACCACTAATGGTGAAGAACCAAACCCATATGCAATATTGACAGCAGCATCAATGTTCTCAACATTAATCAGTGGACTATGCGACTCTGGGGTGCCATGGGACACCAACTGTATATTTGTTCACATAATTTGTTAGATAATTAAATAGAAATAAATTGCGAAAAAATTGAAATTTGTGATATGAAACAAAATATAATATGAAAATAATGAGTTTTACTTACAAATCGAAGTAATCCATCATCCCAGAAGTTTGAATCAGGGCCATAGCATATGCCTCCACATGATGTGCAAGGGTGTGGAGTAACACGACGCTCTAAACACTCTGCGTCTCCTGTGCAATCTGTAGATGGATCCTTACTGTGCGATGGGTCGGCCTTAGAAGTGCCAACCCCTTGGCCTACATTGCCTTGGACATCAGTCCCATGCTGAAGCAATGTATATGCCAAGTCAAATAAGGCCTCCTATGTATCCTCAATCACAAGACCCGCAGGAGGATACAGCCAAGGGGGTTTTGGTGTGCGTGGAGGGCATGGCACATGGTTAGGATCCATCCTGGTCCCTTCAAATTCAGAGTCCTTTGGTTGTAGAGGAGTCCTTGTCTCAGAATATGGGTTGTACTCTTATCTCATTCACTGATTGTTAATAAAGAGAATTCTTCTTCCAACATTGTGTTGAGTCTCTTTCATGTATAATGGTTAATGAATATATTTGATTATGTACTGGATATATTGTTCATATAACCTCTCATATATACATGTATAAGATTGTACTTGGAGAATTTTCTCTTTACAGGTGAAGGAGGTGCATCCCTGGAAGCTTTGGAGAGAAGAGGATTGAAAGAATATCAAGCTTGGATCAACCATTGACAATCGGGTAAGTCAAGACTTTCTTCTTATTTCCTTTCTGTTCTCTATTAAGGCTGATTGTCTGCAAGGTTAGTAGTAAGTTGGTAACCCCAGACCCTAGGTTACAAGGGTGTTTAATCCTGAACAACATCTAGGGTTACCAATGTACTAAATAAACTTGCAAACATTCAACCATTAAATAATTTGACAGAGAAATCAAGAAGAAATTAGTTGTACCTTGCTTAAGACAGTTGATCCTAGATTTCTTCTTCAATCCAAATTGCTTCAACAACTTCTGGGGAATCTTCAACACCTACAAAGATAAAAACATTTCCTGCAATATCTTATATACTATATAGATGATCAATGAAATCACAAGACAATTCAGAACTCATAATACATAAGAGTACAAAGACACAAATTGGAAGAAAGACTCTCTTTATTAATAAACAAGTGAGGGAAGATTACAACCAGTATCTAAAACAAGTGCTCCTTTTCTAGCGAAGGAAACTGAGTTCTGCTACTCCAAGATCTCTAAAGGCAATCTACCAACATAAATTTTCTCTAGAATTGATTATGTTTATCCTCAACCCCTACCCTCTATTTATACATGAGGAAAGAGAGAGGTTGTGAAGGTTGAGATGGTTGGGGAAGTTGGGGTAGTTATGATTAAGATCCCAACTGTCCTCGACTAAACTTGTTTATATTTTTAATTTTGGATTAGGGAATTCACGACTATTAATACTCGCAGGTCGTGCATGATACGTAACTTTCATAAGGGCAACCTGCGTGTTCAAACCCTGATCATGTATTTGCGGGTTGCAATGGTAATAATCGTGAATGATTCATGGGTTGCAATGGAAATAGTCGTGAATTCTCCCTAATGACCCTATAAAAAATAGGTCAGACTGGTAAGAGGATGATGCATCAAATATCATGCACATCTATATTTTTTTGGCCATTTCTATCCATTTTGTCCTTTTGTGTACCGACACATTGAGTGTTAGTACACAGATGGAGACGTGTCATTTCACAGGATAACACCTTGAGAAAGATGAAAGTTCATCAAATTGTTTCAGCAGTACAAGGATATATTTTCATGTACGTATGAATATTTGTAGACTTATGATACACGTATCATCCAGCATGTAATTCCTATCAAAAGATGCATAAATCCCTTTCAGCAACAACTCAGAAAATTGCACCCTAATATGGATCCTTTGATGCAAAAGGAATTGAAGAAGCTACTAGACACTAAGATTATCTTCAAAGTTCAACACTCTAAATGGGTCGCAAATCCAGTTTCGGTAAGGAATAAATCAGGAGAAATAAGATTGTGTGTTGATTGTCGAAACTTGAACAAAGCATCAGACAAAGACAACTAACTAGTTCAACCAATGGAACAAATTTTACAAATGGTATCAGGTTCGGAATTGTTCTCCCTACTATATGGATTTTCTAGTTATAACAAAGTGTTAGTGGCCGAGCAAGATCAATTAAAGACTACATTCCGCACGAAGTGGGGAACATTCATGTATAGAAGAATACATTCTGTCCTAATGAATGTCGGAGCCACATTCCAAAGGTCCATGTATATTGCATTCAGAGGTTTAGTCGGCCACTACGTGGTCATATATTTAGGTGATGTAACAATTTTCTGCAAGAAATGAGAAGACCATGTTTTCCACTCAAAATAGATTTTTAACCATTGCAGAAAATATTGTATATCTCTGAACCCGAAGAAGAGTATTTTTTTTGTTCTTGAAGGAAACCTTTTGGGTCACATCATCTCAGAAAATGGAATCTCGACAGATCCAGAGAGAGTTGATGCTATAACTCATATTCCCATGCCCCATAATAAAAAGGATATGCAATCATTTATGGGAACAATTAATTTTGTTCAAAGGTTTGTACTTGATTTCTTGCAAATTGTGAAACCTTTGCAGCAAATGGTAAAGAAAAGTGTGCAGTTCAAGTGGAATGACTGACTAACACATACCCTCCCTTATGAGATGACGCGACTACTCACTACTGATATCTATCTAATCCGGAAAGACTATCCCCATGAACATGAATAATAATAATAAAAGCATTGAAATAAAAACATACACATATTCCTAATGCATGCAAATACAACGGAAGAAAATACATTTCATTCAAGAATTCAACATGTTCATAATAATTCATAAAAACAAATACAGCTGCAGAGGTAAATACACAAGAAATACTTATCTTGAAAAGGATTTGTCTCACAACCACTTATGTCGTTGCAACGCTCCACCCAACCATATGCCAATGTGCTCATCAATATCTTAGCACCACTACCACCCCCAAGCTGGGCATGCTTCCCATAAGGAATAAGGGAACAACATGCTCACAAATAGCCCAATACACATCACAACTCGGCCAAGCCAAACACAGTTGGGTTTATCAAGCTGCTAAGGAGGTGGAAAGGTTGAACTGCTAAGATAGTGAACTGAACCATAGAGCTATGGACAACTGCAAAAGATCTGGCTTGGATTTCCCAACACCTACACACCCAACACAAGGAAGCATCCCCTTCTCTGATACACAATCCCTCATTCTATTCCTTCCCTTACAGTGCTCTTCAGGGTGTGCAAAGAAAGATAACCAACCCCTCTTGATCTATCTGTGAGGTTCCTTCCTTCACTAGGTTTTATCAAGATAATTCTCACCCTATATCTCTCCAAACCAGTTCATACCAAAACAAAGGATGCACACACCATAAAATACAGTTATGGATTTGAGGAAAAACATCCTGGGAGTCAAAACGAAAATGGAACAAGGGGTAAACAACCCTATGATAGCAAATTCGATTTCAGAAATGTCTATGGGCTTCATGTGGGAAAAAGAGGCCTCTTCAAAACCCCAAAACATGGATCTCTCTGCACATTCTCTCTGCACAAAAGACAAAATGGGTAGGTGAGAGATTGATGGGTTCTCCCTTTGACAATTGTCTTTACCCTATTGGCTCAAGGGTTTGAATACTCCCCCCCCATTCCTTGTGAAATCATGCCCCCATCTCTTTAATGTTGCATTGACATAGCTAGTTGTGGGTGTTTTTATTAATTGCATATTTACATGATGTCCAAAATTATAATATGCCTGGATAGCACGAAATACCATCAGCATTGATTTTAATTGCAGAAACATAAAATGCTAAATTGATGGTGGGGATTTTTCCTTGAGCTCCACACCATGATTAAATAACGTTATTTACATCATATACATTTTAATGCAAACATGGTCGAAACTGGGGTGTTACACTGACATTGAGAAGGTTTCCTTTAAAGACATAAATACAACAATAGCTCATGCACCTTCTTTGAGAAGTCTATATTTTGAGAAGGACTTTATCATATACACCTTTGCTTCATATAACTCTTTCGCAGCAGTGCTTACTCAGAAAGGAGAGTTGGGAGACGAATATCTGATATCTTTCATGATCACTGGGTTACAAGGGGACGAATTGAATTACCCATCCATAGATAAACAAGCATATGCAATGGTCAAGGCATTGAAACAATTCAGGCCATATATTTTGAAGAACAGAACGAAAGTCATTGTACCTCATTTGGTTGTCGGGTCTCTATTCGTGCAGAAGGAATTGGGTGAGTTGAGAAGAAATTGGGTGACCGCACTACAGGAATATGACTTAGAATTCAAACAAGCAACCATTATTAAAGGTCAAGGGTTGTGCAAATTGTTCGCAGAGAATCACGCCAATGAAGACCATGATTGGGAAAATGAAGCTGAATTGAACCTAATTGAAGTATGTCCCATTTTCACTACTCTCAAATCTTGGTACATGTATTTGGTGCATTATCTCCAGCAGGGATATCTTCCAAAACATTGGAACTCCAAGCAGATAAGGGCACTTCGATTGAATTCATCTTCTTATCAGATAGTTGATGGAGTACCCTTTAGAAAACAATTATGATGGATTTTTCTTTAGATGTCTAGAGAAAGAAGATGCACCTAAGGTGGTCAAAGAATTGCACGATGGTCCTATAGGAAGACATTTTTCTGGGGACACCACGGCTCATAAGGTACTCAGAGATGGGTACCACTAGCCAACTCTCTTCAAGGATTCTCATGCTTACGCAAGAAAGTGTGTTGTATTCCAAAGGACTGGTGGCAAATTGATGAAAGCAGTAGGACCGTTACAACCCGTTATCATCTCAGAACCATTTGAGCAGTGTGGTATAGACATTATTGGAGAGATTAACCCAAACTCTTCACTGCAACATCGGTATATCCTCACAGCTACAAACTATTTCACACGATGGGTGGAAGGAGTTCCTTTGCACAAAGTGAATAAGGATGTAGTCATCAATTTCCTATACGAAAACATCATAACCAGGTTTGGGGTTCCAATTTCTCTTTTTTTTGACAATGCATATTATTTCTTGTCTGTCAAGTTAACTGAATATTATTGTGAAAAGGGAATCAAACTATATTATTCAGCCAATTATTATCCACAAGAAAATGGATTAGCATAGTCAACAAATAAAAATCTCGTTCGATCTTAAATAAAAATGTTATTGAAAGTCAAAGGAATTGGCATATAGCTCTCCCTAACGCATTATGGGAACAATCCCTTAGGAGTTTATTCTTATACTCTAGTCTATGGAAGGGAATCCATATTACCCCCAAAAATTTTGCTCCCAACATTGCAGTTAGCCCAAGCCTTAAGAGGGTCTGGTAGTGAATTTTACAATCATGAATTGATACTCTTTTGAAGCTTGAAGAATCAAGACAAAAGGCCAAGGATAGATTCAATCAACATCAAGATATTGTTAAGAGATGGTTCGACAAGCAAAAGTCTAGTAAGAGGAACTTTGACTTAGGAGACTTAGTTCTAAAGTGGGATCACCCGCATGATGAAAAGGAAAAACACATGAAATTTCAACATTTATGGATTGGCCCCTATCAGATTGATGAGAAGCTTGGCCCTTCAAATTACAAACTTCAAGATTTACAAGGACATGAAGAAAGTCTTCCTATAAACGATCTCTCTCTCAAACAATATTTCACCTGGGTTCTAGGAGCACTTTGCTTAGGTTCATAGTCTTTGTCTACTTATTGTGTAATTTCCTTATAATAAACCAGCTCAATGTTTGACGCTTGGATGTATAGGGATATGAATAATCTCACAGATCTTTGAAAGTCAGGAGCTGCTTATGGGAATGCATGTGTGGTAAAATTTTATCAGTATGAGATTTTTTAATTGTTTCCCAATTTTAGAAAGGGAAACCAACTTCAAGTCCACATTTGAGTCATTATAAACCCTATAAAATAACTAAGACTCATGAGGTCTAGATTACTATCTTGGAGCTCCATTCACTCTCACATTAATATCTGTAAGACTCGTGAGGTCTGGATTACTATCTTGGAGCTCCATTCACTCTCACATTAATATCTGTCTCAGGAATCCTAACAATATAGACCCACGGAGGGGAAGTAGGTCTGACGGCTGTATGGCAATCAAAGTAATCCCACTTTACAAATTAAAAGCCAAAAGAGATTATATTTGAAAGAGTCAAATTTTTGAAATATTTAGTCTCCATCAATGAAATGATGTTGAGAAAATCAATCATCAGATCAAAAGCGTTGTCTAAACTACCAATATCAGAAAGGTGCATGATGAGAAAATAGATTTATCACTCACACAAAAGGACATCATGGATAGAAGAACCCATGCCAGATTCTGAAAATGAAGAAAGCCATCAAGGAAGACTCAGAAGACAAATTTTGTCCATAAATAAGCATTAAAAGTATGCCTATAGCATGGGAATGAGGAACAAACGAATACAGTTATTTGATTCTGTTACGGTCCTGTGGAGTCATATCTAGTGGAAACTAAAAGAAGGAAGTAAAATGAATTTCATACTTTGGCCCCAAGAGAGGTATCAAGACTTCTGTCTTGGTTACCCTACTCCCGAATAGTGACGACCAATGTGATGCATGAAAGTTATATACCTGGATAAAGTCTGGCCTTTTAAAGAGTCTTGGGGAATAGATTGAGAAGTTTGTTGCACATTCAGAAACTAGTACCATGTAGCATTTCTTATTTTCAAAGATGAATTTTCCTGATAGTTGAGTTCACCAGCTAGTCGCCAATTGTTGTTGCCGCAACTACTTCCCCAAAAGTTTTATTATTATTTTAGGGCCCCTCCTTTTACTTTTTTTAGAAGTAGAATTAGATTCATTTTTTTTCTCATTCAAAGAAGTTCACACTTCAACACTTAGTTTTTAATAGATTGAACAAAGAAGGATTTTTCAACTAAGTAAAACTTACAATTTTTCTCCGATGCGGTCAGAAGAACTTGACAACTCGAGCCTACAGTATCAGAGCCACTTGGCGAGTTGAGTCGACGCTATCGGAGAAACTCGGCAATTTGATCTGATTGACCAGCAAATGTCAAGCTTTCGGAACACTTGAGTGAGTGCCACTAAAATAGCCGCAGGTTGAAGCGCAAAACTTAAAAAGGACACAAATCGACTCACAAGAGAAGTCGAGCGCTCACATCGGCGTTTTCACTTGAAATGGTTGTCATGACAACTCAGATAAACGGGCTGAAATGATCGGTGGGAAATCATAAGACACGCCCACATTTTGAGGCATCTCTCCTGGTGACGCCAATCCATCAGAGCAACTCAAGAAATAGCATTGACTCGGTCGATGACGTTGTTTCTTAGGAGGTGGCCGAGCATTGGAAATGTACGCAAAAAATGACATTTATGGATCCACCCACCACATTATGACTCCACCAACCCTATTAATGACTAAGTTTTGTTTCACTTTGTATAAATACGACAGAGGTTATTTTGTTTGATTATTGTAAAAAATGTCATTTTCACCTCCACCAATCGTTAGAAGACAAGTACACGGCCCCGTTGTGCTCAACTATCTTTCGCATCCTCTCAGCAACTGACAAGTAGGTCACCATGTGCTCGCATGGCTTTTAAAAGTTTTTTTTGCTTTTGTCAGGTGTTGTTTTTTATTGTTTTGGTTGTCTTTTTCTATATTATATTGAGTTTTTGAACCTTTCTTATCGTATCACATGGTAGAGTAGTCGTTGGGTTTAGAATTGTTGAAGTTTTGCAAATTTAAGGTTTTATTTTCTCGTCATTTGCCCTGCCTCATTCGAAGTGCCTTGTGAGCTCTTCATTTTCTTAACCACATTTGGGGAGTGATTTGACCACAGGCAGTAGCTTTGTGCACTTTGGCTGAGCATAGTGATTCCTTTGCTGCAATAAGACCAACATAGGAACCTATCTAGATAACCAAAGCATTTCATCCCACTGGTGTTTTCTTAGGCAGATAGTAGGGTATCCATGCAGTCTTCTTAGGCTGCTCATCGCTTTGTTCATAAAAGAGGTGTCTCACGTGTATCTCGAGGTCCTCATACCCCACTGCAGTATACTCAGTAGCTGATTCATCAATCATGGATTCGCTGGCTCGATCGCTAGTTTGCAGTCTCTGACATAGATTAATCACACCACAACTCACACTTTTTCCCATAAAACTAAAGTCTAATCCCTTAAGCAACATCATTGAATTATCAGCTTAATCATTGTCGCAAACCAAAAGTACCACTGATAATTGTTGTGTGTTATTAATAAAATGTTGGGAAGAATATTTTGAAGTGTTTTGTTTATCTTTCTCAGTTTCATATTATGTCCCACACATCTGCACATTGTTGAAACAAGGAGAAAAGAAAAAAAAATTCAAAGCATGTATGTTTTTCTCTCAACACAGCCCAGTGCTAGTAATATGAAAGAAAAACTATTTCAATAAACTGTTGTTTAAATTGCTTGTACCATTTTTCTTCTGTTCAAAAATATTTGCAAATTCCTAAGAAAGGTGCCAGGAAGAAGTATAAGGTATGCAAAGCAGATTTAGGTGTGGAGGTTATATTAGACACCAGGATAGAAACCATGCTTGAATATACAAAAGCAGTAAGGGGAATTTCCCCTGAATTCAAATGGAGGGAATTGTATCAAATGATACGAGACCGGGATACCCCTGATGTAGGTCTCGAAGAAATGGTTTTGTATCAAAATATCAAAAGGTTGGGAATTACCAAAGCAACTACGTGCCCAAAACTCTTTCCCTATTTGGAGGTTATCGGGTGGATTCTACCACAAGCTGATCATACATCAAGAATCATTTCTAACATCAAAGGGGAGTCATTTGCCTCATTCCATCTAGCTCATATAGCAATAGCATACAAGTTACCACCAGCCTAGGTCATGTTGACTAAAGATTGGATCAAAGGTATAAACATAGACCCCTTGGAATATGCTAAGAAAATGGTAGTATCAAGAAAGCAGTTGAGACAGAAAGCATGCAGAGAATATGAACGTCAAAGCTTAAGGATCCCTTTTAGAATTATAGTTTTATTGCTAAGCATAATTTTTAGCAAGGCATATGGGACTATCTACAAGTTAAATTGGGTACCTCTAATTTACAACGTAGCCTTTCAGGGAACATTTTTTAATTGGGCAGACATCATCTCAGACAGCTTGTCATCATCAATCGTTGTTGAACAAGAAGTTTTAACCCAAAAGAAGGCATAATTCTATATGTCTTCATACCTCATAGATTGCATATTGACTAGACACTCATTTCCTAAGTTGGCGTGCATATGGAATAGAGTCGAATATCCAATCTATGTGGCTTATTAGATCCTGTGGGCCCATCGATATGTAAGTTATTATAAGCTCATATGTGAAGAGTTCCTCTTGTCTCTCTACTGGATAATTTTCCATGAAGAACCAAACTGCTTGTCTAAAAATGCAATTGCAGTCATAAGTGAATATGGGGACTACTACTTCTAACAAGAGGGCACGTACATCAAAATGTCTGTATGTTCCCAAGCTCCATCCCTTTTTCCCAGATATGCAACAAACTTTGTAGTTCACAAGGAGGTTGTGAGGCAAGTATTCATAAATGGGAATGACAGCTACTTGTATGATCATAAAAAAGCCTCAGTTTCCTCTGTTTCCCTTCTGTATCAAAGCCTATAAATTTTCAAGAGTGAAAGGGGCTGAATATTTTGTGAAGGATCTAGAGGTGTTCCATTTTGGGGAGAAGAGTTTTGTGAGGAATGATAGCAGGCAGAAGGCTTCTGAACATTGCGCAGCGGTTAAGATACATTTTGAATATGCAGAATACTTCGATAAGGATGAAGAATTGTTTAGAAGAGAGAACAATATGACCGAACTAAACAAACGCTTTGCTTGGAAGATAGGTTCCAACACTAGCAAGACTTTCAGCACTATAATGGAGGGAAGGCTTAAGAAAAAAAAGGAAGAGGCTGTAAAGTTGCAAATAGAAGAAGTAGAGAAAAGGTTGAAAGAAGAAGCTGAAAAGAAGCAAGCAGAGGAGGACCAAAGGCTAGAAGAGGAAGAAGAAAGATTACGGAAGGAAACATAAGAGATAGCACAAAGGGAAGCTGAGGAAGAACAGAAGAGAAAGGAAACAACAAAAAGGGGATAAGCAGAAGAGCTTAAGAGGAAAGAAGAAGAAGATAAGGTCAAGAAAGCTGTGGATAAGGAGGCAACCTAGAGTGAGCCCACTAGCCCATAGAACATCGACTTGGACCCTCCCGACACAACAAGTGAGAGACTTACCGGTGTCCACATCCCTTTTGAGGAACTCAAGCTCACCCTGTTCACCCCGTCAAAGCAGCATACTATGGCTTGCTTGGACGCCATCATTTTTTTTAAGACTAGAAAGACCATCATGAGAAAGTTAGAGAAAATATTAAAAATGGGCACTCAAACTGATGTGGTCACCGTCATGGAGAAATCAATTATGGAAGGTACCCATAAAGACCCGAAATTCACAGCCTCGGTAAACAGAGCAGCTACCTAGGCGAGTGTTGATAATGTCGACAGATTAATGAATAACGTGGAGAGAAATAAAGAGAAGATGCTCAAATTGAAAGATAATTTGGTGAAAATGCGAGGAGAAGGAGTCGAATTAAAAAGGAAACATGACGCCATTCTCTCTTAGAAGGAGAGGTTATTGAATGAATACCAAAATTTGGAAACAGAAAAGGATGCATCAAGTGTGCAGTGAATGATTATGGAAGGGGAAAGGAGTGACTTTGAAGCTTGAATCTCTCAGTTAGAGTCAAGAGAGTCGGTCGCAAACCAACAGGTCAAAGAATTGAAAGCTCGGGTGGAGGATTTGGTTAGGTAGAAGGAATCTTTGGCAAAGCAACTGGAGTTGGAAAACAAGAGAAAGCAAGACATAACTCTGTTTTGTGATTGAGATTGCAAGATTAAGGAACAAATATATCATTCTCAGGTAATCCTCATAGATGAAATCTACAAGATGAGGCTAATGATGGAAAGAATGAAGGTAATGTCTGTGGAGTCACTGGCATTCAAGAAAGGGCTATTGGATATTACAGAAATGTTAAAATCCAGATGGCCTTGAGGGAAACTAATTCAAAGCTCCCTAATCATCTGCCCTAGAGGACAACGGAGCACCTAAAGTCGAAGATGGAACTTCTAGAATTTTGCAGGAAAGTTGATAGGAGGATAAATAATGAAATTCCTAAGACCATAGAAAATTTCCATGACTTTTACAAGAAAATCCATCAATTCCATGAGAAGTGTCACATCCCTTTAGTTCCGAAGATAACTGAGCTTCCAGAAAAAGACCAATGCATAGCACAGCTGCAGGATGGGTTGTAGGAAGATCTAGAGTATATAAAAAAAATAGATTCTTTCACAGAAGAAGACATTCATCACTTTGTGGGACAGGCTTGTATCAATGCATATTTCCTGGAAGACATATGCAAGGCTATGGCAGAGGGGGTCATGCATATAGAGACACACTTGTCAATTCATCAACTTTGCAAGTATTGGAGCCTATCAAATATAAGGTCATATATGAAGAAGCTAATGCATGGGAAAATGACAAATTTCTTGTTTTGAAAATATTTTTGTATTTTCCTATGTAAGCACAAAATGAAAATTTTTAGGAATTCCTAGGGTTAGGGTGAACTAAGAATCACTAGAGGACAAACTCTTATTGTAATATAAATCGAGGAGGAAAGTAAAGATATAGTAATTTTTGCTAGCGTAATAGAAGCTGGACCATTTTGCAAGAGAACTATTTTTCTGCTAATAAGAAGGATCTTTTTGCTTGGAAAAGCCTGCACAGCTATTTTGCCTAGAATGTGTGGAATGTTTAATGTGGAACTACTTCTTCTTGCATTCGTAACATATACTATGAGATCGTTCTAACTTTCTTGAATTATTTCATTGGTGATGAATGATTTTGCTTTCTATGAAAATGTTTATGTGTGAAATGAGCAATAAATTGTTTTATCATATCAGAGCTATCTTTGGTATTCTTTCTGCTGTAAATGTGAATATTGTGTTGGAACATCTATCTATTAGACTTGTATGAACATTTCCAGTATATTACTCTTAATTCGAATTTTCTCCCTGCAGGGATAGGATAGGATATGATAGTTAGCTTAGTTTATGTATAAATAGATAATTGATAAGGGAGGAGAGGTAAGACGAGGTAAGAACCCATGCATCGCTAGTGTGTTTTATGTCTGGCAATTATATGCATTTAATTAGGCACTTGCATTTCATTCTTTAATTAAAAAAATCACATAAACGGTGAACCAAGCCGCAATCGATGAAGAACTTAAACAAATCAATCTACGATAGTTGAACCATTAACTGGACAGATTCCCCACATGTCACGTCCCCATCCCTCAAACCGGCGAAGAGGACGCGACGAACACCATAAGCAAAGTACCGGGCAACATAGCCCCATTCACATGGTTAAATGGTGAAACTAAAAACTCAAACATGATGCATACTAAGATGCATTAAGCATAATGAAGGAAACATAGTCCTCAGCAGAATCAAACACACATAAACATTTCAGCATTCATCATGATCCATGAAACCATGCATACATAATCATCTACCATACACAGGTGCAACTGTCCATCATACACAGTAGAAGCAACATGCATTCATACAACATGTTCATTAAGCATCAATATAATTATAGTGATGAGATAACAGCAATACTTATCTTTTGATGAAGAAGCCCGCAACCAGCTACGTCGCTGCAACGTTCCACCCAACCATAGGCCAGCTTGCTCATCAATCTCTCAGCAATGCTACCACCCCCGAGCTGGGCATGATTCCTCCAAGGATAAGGGTCAATGCAGGCTTACACATAGCCGGGGGACACACTCTGCGAACCAAACACAGCTGGGTTTGACAGGCCTTCCACAAATGGCCAAGCCAGCACAGTCCGAAGACCAACCACTGCGGACCTGCAACAAAACAATAGGTTCACAGCTCTGTGAAGAAGCAAAGGCAACTAAGGATAACCCCAAACAAAAGATGAGCAAAGCTCAAGCCCACAAGGCAACACAGAGTTGTTCTTGGCCCTAACGTGGCCAAAACAACTCAACAACAACACCCAAACTAGGGTATAACAGCAACCCAATTTCACAATAAAAACGGTGGCAACAATCCACAGCCCACAGAACATGGAAGAGGAACAGAACTCCCAGCATAGACATGGGAGACTCAGCCAACAGATTTGGAGATCCACAGCACACAGCTCCTCCACACAAATGCTGGAGAATGACACAGCTCATGCAAACATGGGAGAAACACACACAGTCCCCAATTGAGGAAGAAATCAGACTCACAGCCACATCCGAAAAGCGTGGGAAGAATAGCAACAACCCAAAACGTGGGTGAAGTCAACAGCAAGCCGCATACACGGCCCTGAGCATGAAGGGCTCCTACACCCAAAAATCCTGGGTGACAGCGGCAATTGCATCCACTCTCTGCGTGAGGAAATCAACGCAGAATTCCTGTGCGTGAGGAGAGATCAGAACGTCTCTCTCTCTGCAGAATGATCCCAGCCTATGCGAGGATGAACAGCACGTCTCTCTGCGCACGAATCCACAGATTGACGGGAGGAACCAACAGACCACCGACCTCTGCGTGAGGATGTGCAACCTCCTACGCATGAAGAGAAATAGCAACGGCTCCGCGGGTGAGGAAGAGGAACCGACCGTGAGAATGGGGAACCGACCAGGTGTGAGAGAAATGAAGGTTCTCCGCTGGGCATGCGTACCGTCCAAAAACTGACAGCAGCTTGCTAAAACTGATGCTTCCCCATGCTCACGTTTCCTCATGCAATAACTGCTCCCAACAACTCAGCCATAACTGCCCCCAACAAACAAAATCAAGACATTGAAGAGGTTGGTGAGATTGGGTGAGACAAGAAAGGTGGAAAAACAACAAGGTGGCCAAAACATGGGTTTTTCCCCCATAGACCAAGGTTTGACATCCCCCACCCCTTATCCTTTGGAATCATGCCCTTTTCATTCAACGTTGCACTGCCATAGCTGGTTGCGGTTTATTTTATTTGATGTGCGTGTTTACATGATGTCAAATTATAATGTGCCAAATGGCATGATAAACCATCGGCAACTATCCCTATTGCCGAAACATACACAACCTAATCTATGGTGGGGCTTTTGCCTTTAGCTCCTCACCACGATTAATTACATTATATACATCATGCAAACGGGGTCAAAACCGGGGATGTGACACCACACCAAATGGTGTACGATCTAGTTGGGATCGCTTACTAGGGAGAATCACTATTGCTGATGCTTGGGAATTTTCAGCTATTCAATAGGTTTTTTAGACCATTAATAGTTTGCTCCACGCTCACACTCATATATAAAATCATTTTCTTATAGATTCTCCATCTGTCTTGAATGTATTCCATCAAGAGACCCATCATATGTTTAGCCACCCAATAATGATTAATCTTCTCAGTTGCACGGTATAAGGCTACTTGTTGTGCAACAACGCTAGCCTCCCAATCGTTGATAAGGTAGTGAATCGGAATCGAAGCATAGTCTACATACTCATCACTCTGAGACTGACCAAATGCTCCGAGTCCTTAAGCACCCCGACCACTGCATTTGGTCTTGGTGTACTGTGTTGACACTGGGACATGGTTTCTGCTTCACACTTCTCTACCTCGCTACCCACCACCAACGTATGAGGAGATTTCCAAAGAACAAAGAACCATAAACTCGGATCCGTGTGAATCATTGCTTTCTCATGAAACCTCAAATTCACATGAGGATGTTGTCATAACATCACGTTGGATCTAATTGACGTAATAGTGCTCGCCACCCTCTTCCCCATGCGAAATGCCAACAAACTATTTTCCATTACCAGAGGTGCTAAGCCCAAAGGCTTCTTCATTAACTACATCATCATGTCGAATGCCCAAAAGTCTATTCACCTTCATTCGAGGAATTCCATGTGACACATTATTAATATCTTTATAAAAATTAAAATAATAACTAATCAATTAAAAATACATTTAATTTCTATAGAAAATTTAAGTTAGAAATAATTTAATTAAGTAATATAAGGAATTAAATTTCAATGTCATTACATATAATCAAGATCTTCAATCAAGGTTGAGTTTTTTGAATGGAGTTTTGGAGTAGCAAAGCACGGACAGGGTTTCCCTAGCCGTCGTTCCTTCTGACCTGCTCGTTGTCTGTCTCGAAGGCGACCTCCCTCATCTGGCTCGCCCCCTACCAGGATTGCGGTCTCTACTGCGGCTCCTTCCATGAGGGGTGAGGCTTATCCTTGTGAATCCATCTATTTTGGAGCTGTTGCATGATGGCTAAAGACCTGCTTTTGGCCTTTAAGGCTTTAGTTCATTCCACTGCTCCTTAGGCGAAGTCTCTGCCCACTTCCAAGTTCATGAAAAAGATGGATGAGATCCCCTCTCTAGAGATCTCTCCATCGGATCCATGTCGGTTGGCACTCATTCTCTTCGAAAAATCCCTCATTGGCAATTTTACAGGGTTATGACCCAGCCCAAAGGTGGTGGAGCCCTGGATTGTAGAGCACTGGAGCCCTATTGTGCATGGACAAGTTTCTCTATGTGCAGCTGGTAGGGGTTATTTTGTGTTTCATTTATTCAGTAAGCAAGAACGAGACTTAGTATTCAGATCAGGCCCCTACTTCATGGGCTCAAGAGGGCTGTTTTTAGCCCCTTGGGCTCTAGATTTCAATCCAGAAGCAAAGATTACAATTGCCCCAGTATGGGTTAGATGTCTGCACCTCCCCCTTCACCTCTAGGGGAAAAGTTCTTTGGCAGACATTGGAAATAAACTAGGGCACTTTTGGGATAGTGCAGAGCCAAAACGGGGTCAGTTTACCTATGCTCGTATCTACGTAGAGGTAAACCTCGAGAAAGGACTTCTGGAAGCCCTAAAGCTCACCTTGGGTGACTAGAGTCACATCCAAGAGCTGGACTACGAGCAAATCCCCTTTAAATGCAACTTTTTCCATATTTATGGCCACTTTGCGAAGAGCTGCCCCAAAATCTCCAAGTCATCAGTCCCTCCTCTAGCCAAAGATGCAGAGTTTTAGACATCCACAAATTGGCATCGGCCTCCCCGGTGAAAGGAGCCCCAAGTTCCCCAGCACAAGGCAACTGAAGTACCTTCAACTACAGAAGTAGCCCCTCCTACGCTGGAAAGAAAAAATAGCTTTGAAGCGTTGCAGGAGGTTGAAGTTCAGGAAACCAAAGAAGATCTAGCTGCAGAAGCCCCAGTGTAGGATGAGAACCCTCGAGGTCCTTTTGATCCTCTAGAGACACTTATCGTCGGCCATGTCACGAAAGCAGATACTCTTAATGTTGCTCCACCAAAAACCAAGAGAGATGTTCGAATGCTAGAGCTTGAGCCCACAGCCCAAGTAGGCTCCTCCCTAAGATCCTCCTCTAGGTCTGAGGGAAACTCAAAATCCAAAGGCTTCCCAGCCCCCTCTCCTCCCGTCACCAAAGGAAGGAATTCCAATAAAGAACGTAGGGAAAATGAAGCAGCCACAAACATTTTTTTGGGCTCTCAGAAGAGGTTGGACCCTTTCATTAAGGGGAATTTCGACGCCCCCTCCAATTAATGTTTTGCTTCTGCATTCTTCTCTGCTCAGATTTTGTGAGAGTCTACTCTTGTAATCCAGCCATGTCTTTTTCTCGAAATAGCTCCAGAAACAAGTGGGATCTTTCTCCCAAGACTTTCTCAAGAAGGTTGACAGTACTGTTAGAGGTCATCAACCTTCTTTATTTTTGTAATTCTCAGATTTTGGTTCGCCAAAAAACCATTTAATACCAATTAACTGTAACTGTCAAAAAAACATTAAGATCTTCAATCAAATAAAAATAAAAATAAACATTTAAAGTGTACAAACAAAGTGATAAGCTTTTAATTAGTGATAGAAGAATAATTTAGCTAAAAACATTGTATATTATTTAACTTATTTGTTTTTATAAAAAAAATGCATTTAATTTAAGTTTAAATTTATAACAAAATTAGCCAAAATAAATAAATTGACCAAAATTACATACTATAATTATATAACTATATAAATAAATCCATGTAATCTTAAAACTTTCATTATAATTAAATTAGAATTTTTTTACCTTTTATATAAAGTCACCTACTCTTATATCCCTTTTTTAACTTTATTAAACTTTTGAATTTGATTTTGAACATAACCATAAATCATAACATTATTTAAAAATCTGCCTCAATTCTTCTCATCCAGGAGACAAAAAAAAACAGCTGAAGATAGCATCACAATCATTAAAAGCTTTTGGCCAAAAGGGTCAGGTCTAGCCACTAATGCAAATGGAGCCTCTCGAGGTCTTCTAAGCTGGTGGGATTCAAATAAGTTTGGAATGATCTCTGCCATCGAAAACAAAAATTGGCTTCTCATCAAGCTAGAAAACAGAGAAAACAAAGAAAAGTTCTCGATCGGGAATGTATATGGCCCAACCATGAACGCGTAGAAAGATAGCTTTTGGACCTCGCTAGAGGAACAATGTGAAGGTAAATTGGTTCTACCCTATTTCATTGCAGGGGATTTCAACGCTACTATATCAGCGGATGAGCGTAGAGGTGGAACAAAGGTTAGGGACCCATTTGGGGAAAGGCTGGAAGATCTCGCTTCTTAGTGGGGCCTTACAGATATCAAACCAAAAAATGGCATCTTCACATGGAGTAATAAAAGAATTGGACCTGGCCATATTGCTGCCAAACTGGATCGCTTTCTAGTTAGTACTCATCTCCTTAATTCTTATCCTGAAACCAAAATATTGTGCTCAGCTATCTCGGATCATAAGCCTATCTGCCTTTTCTTCCCGCTGGCGAAAAACCTAGGGCCCCTCCCATTCAGGTTCAACCGGATTTGGCTTGAGGCAGAAGGGGTTGAAGATATCATCTCTCATTCTTGGCGATGCTTCATCCCAGGCTCTCCAGCTTTCTCTTGGGAGAAGAAATTAAAAAGGGTTAAAGCAACTCTCAAATCCTGGGCAAAAAATCACTATCAAGAACCCTCAAAGCAAAAAGAAAAAATCATTAAGGACATGGAAGCCCTCCAAGCGGAAATGGAAGTAAGTGAGATCACCAAGGAGCACCTCATTAAGGAAATAGAACTAGAAACAAACCTGCAAAAAATATTAAGACAAGAGGAGGAGAGATGGAGGCTCCGTTCACGCATTTTATGGCTTAAAGGGGGAGATCATAATACAAAATTCTTTCAAAATCAATGTAGGGATAGACAACGATGGAACACCATGAGAGAACTCAAAACAAAGGAAGGCTCAGTCATCCTAGGGCAAGCGGCTATCAATACAGAGGTAAGGACTTTCTTTGAACATTTGTATAATGACGACTCGAGCAAGTTCCCCAACGCTTCATGGAAGAAATGGTATCTGATATTCCTTCCCTCATCAGTCCTGAGGAAAGACTCAGGCTCAAATCCCCCATTTCAGAAGGAGAAGTCAAAAAAGCTATTTGGAGCCTCCATCTGGATAAGGCCCCAGGCCCGAATGGCTTCCCCATTTGCTTCTATAGAACCTTTTGGCCTCTTATTAAGAAAGACCCGATGCGCCTCATCTCATTGATGGAAAAAGGTAATATGGGAGAAGCCACCAATTCCACCTTTCTGGCGTTGATCCATAAGGAGCCTAATCCCACCTCCATCAAAAAATTCCGACCCATCTCCCTCTGTAACGCATCCTACAAAATCTTCTCCAAAGTTCTATCCTTGAGACTTAAGCAAATCATTCCTTCCCTAATCTCCCCAAATCAAGGCAGTTTCATCTCGGGCCGGCAAATTAGTGACAACATCCTAATGGTTCAGGAGGCGATCCACTCCAGTTCCAAAAGGGGCGAACTTGGAATGGCCATTAAATTGGATCTGGCCAATGCCTTTGATAGACTGAGGCATTCCTTTATCCTTTTGGTCCTAAAGAAGTTTGTCTTCCCACCTGTTTTTATCAATCAAGTTCAAGCTTGCATAAATTCTCCTTTGATATCCCCTCTCATCAATGGCAGGCCCTTAGAGTTCTTTAAAGCCTCTCGCGGTATAAGGCAAGGATGCCCGCTTTCCCCATTCCTTTATATACTGATTGCTGACTCCCTTAGAAGAAGATTGCTCAGACTTCAATCTGAAGGATCTCTCTTGGGTCTTTCCTTTAGGAATGGAGTCCTCCCCATCAACCATGCTTTGTTTGCCGATGACACAATCTTTCTTGGGATAGCTTCCACTCAAATTGCTAGAAATTTTCTTAGCCCCCTTGAGCTTTTTCTCCGCTCCTCTGGAAGCTCAACAAACTTGAATAAATGCCAGCAATATGGGTGGAACTGCAATATAACAACTGTACGTATCATTTCTCAAATCTTGCAAATAAAAGCTAATCCTAACTGGACTCATTTTACCTACCTAGGCATCCCCATTGTCAAAAAAAAATTGGTCTCCTCCATGTGGGCCCCGATTATTCAAAAAATCAAAGCCAAGACTCAATCCATGGGATCGAAATGGCTAAATCTTGCAGGGAATATGGTTCTCATTCCGTCCATCCTCTCATCTTATCCTATTTATACTAGCTCAATGGTTCTTGCCCCTAAAAATTTCATTAACAGCATCTGTAAGGAAATCAGAAAATTCCTATGGCAGGGAGGAAAAGTACAGACAAAGAAGTTCCATCTTGTAAAGTGGGACATGGTTAAAAGAGCAAAAAATCAAGGCAGAGTAGGCATCAAGGACCCCAAACAAATGAGTAAATCCATGGGAGCTAAAATGATATGGAGACTGGTTACAGGAAGGAAGGAATGGTGGAAGGAAGTCATCAGGAGAAAATATATCAGAAGGCCCAGGTCAAAAATGTTGGATAGTGCTTGGACAGGTAAAGGAACTACTCTTTGGCAGTTATGCAAAGCATCTCTTAACATAATTCGAGCAGACTGCTATTGGATCCCAAGGAATGGGAAAAGGATCAACGTCTAGAAGAGCAACATTCTAGGGCAGCCTCCTCGCTCTTTGCTCCCAGGACTGGCTCCTCTAGCTGATTGGGCGTGCAAGTAGGGGCTTATCACTCTTTTTGACCTCTCTCAGTGGGACATGAAGGGACAGTGGATCGACTGGAAGGAGTTATTTCCTCCAGCTCATCTACCTAATGCTGCAGCATCCTTTTTCTCCTCTCTTCACAGCTTGTCTCCAATGCGTGTTGTAGCAAGGGATCGCATTGGATGGGGAAAATCAGGACAGTATACTGTTAAAGAAGGATATAAAAGAATAACTATGGAACCGATTGTAGCGGATAGACTATGGAAGAAGGTGTGGCATCCTGATAGCATTCCCAAGGTAAACATATTTACATGGATCCTTATGTATAATAAGCTCTTAACAGCTGAGAATCTAAGGAAAAGAGGCATAATTGGTCCCTCTAGATGTGCTCTGTGCAACTTAGATGACGAAACTACTAGCCACATTTTCCTTCAGTGCAAAATCTCCCTTTTAGTCTGGAAGATCGTCCTCCCCCTGGGTCTTGTTCTAAACC
Organism: Pseudotsuga menziesii; assembly: GCA_001517045.1. Classification (NCBI taxonomy): domain Eukaryota; kingdom Viridiplantae; phylum Streptophyta; class Pinopsida; order Pinales; family Pinaceae; genus Pseudotsuga; species Pseudotsuga menziesii. Next base: position 140,514 of record LPNX010096607.1, read on the forward strand.
TCCCAAGTTCGGTAGCTCAACTCCTTAAGGACTGGTCCAATCATTATCCCGACTCCTTAAGCAAGAAACCAATTTTGAGTCGCCTCTGGGCCTCTATCCCTAAGAACCTTTGCTGGCAATTGTGGCTCGCTAGGAATAAGTCCATCTTCAAGAAGCAAAAAGCTGTCCCGGCCCGTATAGCCTCTAAAGCAATAGGAATGATAGTTGAGAAGTTTGCCTCGAATAACATCAGCTTCCCCTCAAAGGAGTCCATTCCTTAACCTTATTCTTCATGGTGCAAAATTTTCCTAAAAGAGACGAGCTCCCTTCAGTTCAAAAGCTTCAAATACAGTGCAGCCCAATCATGCAGATCTTATCCGTGGGAGATACGACTATCTAGCAATGAATTTAAATCTTGGCTCAGGGAGAAGAACTCATTCACCTTCTTCTTTGATGGTGCCTCGAAAGGCAACCTAGGGGTGGCAGGTGCGGGGGGGATCCTCCTGGACCCCAGAGGACATGTTGAACAAACCTTCGCTTGGGGTCTAGGAACTAGAACCAATAACGAGGCTGAGTGGCTGGCACTTCTACAGGGACTACATTTCATAAATACTAAAAATATTCGTAAGGTAATGATATTCGGAGACTCTCGACATGTCATCTTCAAACTGATCAACGGATACCCCTCTGGATCAGTCAATTGTCGCCCCCTGTTTGACAAAGCCAAGCCTCTCATGTTTAAATCCTATGAGACATTCCACATCCTTCGCCACAATAGTGCTGCAGCGGACGCTTTGGCTAACGTGGGGGCCTCCCTTCCACAAGGCCATTACAGCTAGAACGGAAACACTCCTATCATCAAATCCATTCCTTAATGATACGACAAAAGCTTCCCTTTATTTTACAAGTTATGAGACCCATCTCATTTCTAATTCTGACTTTCTCTCTCTCCAAAAGAAGTTTTAAGGACCCCCTCATCTTCCACCTTATCCCTCCACCCCTCCTCCTTCCATTTCCTCTTCCCCTTATCCCTCCTTTCCCCTCACTCTTCAACCCCTCTTCCTTTTACCCCCTACCCTTATCCCTCCACACTTCCCTTCTCCCACTGCCTTGCGTCACCTCCCAATAGCTGGTCTCCATTCCACGCTCCTTCCCGATGGTTCCTCCCATTTATTTCGTTGTCCTGCCTTCTCTCCTTCCCCCGTCGCGTGGTTTAACCTCTGCCCTCTTCCTCTCTTGGGTTTTGTAGGCTTAATGGCTTACCGGTCATGGGTCAAATGCCCCTCCTCCTCGCATGCTCCAAGTCTTTTCGACCAACTCGGTATGTCTTCTCCCTGCAGCAGCATGCAAGCTCATTTTACTCCTTCTCTCGGCTCTGTATATCATGAGGTCCCTCCGGAGCGAGTTCTTCTGAATGTAATTGTAGGCGTTGGAGAAGGGTGGCTACAGGATATCCCGTGGGAAGCTCTCCCTCTCACCGGAACCTTTGTGAAGGAAAGGCTCGCCCTCGCAGCCTTCTCCTCTTGCTCCTGTAGCACCCTCTTAGGTTCCTCGTTGTGGTATTCAAACCCTGGTTCTAGTTCAATTCTTACGTCTGAAGCGCATTCTGTCAATTTGGAGAGAAGCACGGTCCTGGGTTGTCATTGCACAGGGTGGAAGGAAGGTGCTATGGGAACCTTAATCTGCAAAGAGAGGCAAAGTAAAGAAGGTTCCTCTCTGCAGCAGGAGCTCAAAGTGCTCAGTTACATTCTAAGTGGCCTCTCGGCCGAGAAGCAGGCTTGCGTGCTAGCAGGCTCTGTTCGTGCCTTGCACTATAATTTTGCTCGTATTGATATCTCCTCAGGAATAGGCCGAATATCTCAAGCAAGTGAAAATGCAGGTATCATGGACGTGAAAAAGAACCTTAAGCGTCTTTATGAGATGATAGCGATTGGCATAATGGATAACAAAGAAATTGCACAGGAGGTTAATAGCATGGGGGAAATGGTGAGTTACACCTCTCTGCAAATCAGCAATCACGATGCCAGGATTAATGATAATGAGAGCAATCTCAGGGAGATAATGGCCTAAGTTGACAGGATCCAGGAAGATCTCCAGCATCTAATCAACATGAACCAGGGAAGCAAGGTGAACGAAACCACTGCAGTAGCAAAGCACCCAATGGAGGAAGAGTTTGTGGTTCAGCCCAGGAAATTTAGAGGCAATCCATAACCAGTTTTCTTTTAATTATGGTTAAATGTTTTACTGTCTTTTGCTTTGTAATCAGTTTATAAGGGTATACACTACCACAGGCACTAGTTGTTTTGAAAAAACTCTGTGTATAGTTTTTTGGAAAACTCCTCAGATAAGCTTATTGTGCAGCAATTTTGAACTGCATGAACATTCTGTTACGCTATCTTATCTGTATTGAATGGCTGTGCACAGCTTATTTTATAAAAACCTTTTATAATTTCTGTTAAAAAAAAACATTATTTAAATATAAATTTTAAAAATATTAATTTAAATTATATCAATATTAGCAAAACCATTAATTAAATTGTCATTATTAATTCAATATGTCAAATCAAACTTTGTTCTCATTTAAAGAATATCAAAATAAAAATTAAAGTTATTTAAAATATTTGAAAAAACTATAATTTTGATATTATGTATAAAAAGTAAATTGCAAATTAATGTTATTTCTTTCACTTTTAAAACAAATAAACAACTTGTTCAAATCAAAATTTATTGATATAATACTATGCAATGGTCATTATAACATTTAATAATACTACGCAATGGTCATAATAATATTTGAAAATCCAACATAGATGATTCAATATCAACAATTATGGATTCTAAATAATATTTGAAAATCCAACATAGATGATTCAATATTAACAATTATGGATTATATTTCTTTTAATGGTCATAATACTACTCATGGTTATAATAATATTAACAATTATCGATAAACTTCATGTTTTGCTAGCTAAGTGATACATGAGTTTACTTGTAACTTTTTTCACGCTTTTCAATTTATTAAAAAAATATAATTTTTTATTTACATAATGCCTTAAGTTCATCCATTTTAATAAAAAATAAAAATTAAGTTCATCCTCGATGATAGAAGGAAGATGCTGTAAAGTCCCAAATAGAAGAAGCAGAGAAGAAGATGAAAAGAAGCAAGCAGAGGAGGCCCAAAGGCTAGAAGAGGAAGAAGAAAGATTACGAAAGGAAACATAAGAGATAGCACAAAGGGAAGCTGAGGAAGAACATAAGAGAAAGGAAACAACAAAAAGGGGAGAAGTAGAAGAGCTTCAGAGGAAAGAAGCAGAAGATAAGGTCAAGAAAGTTGTGGACAAGGAGGCAACCCGGAGTGAGCCCACTAGCCCATAGAACATCGACTTGGACCCTCTCGACACAATAAGTGAGAGACTTACCAGTGGCCACATCCCTTTTGAGGAACTCAGGCTCACCCTGTTCACCCCGTCAAAGCAGCATACTATGGCTCGCTTAGACGCTGTTATCCCTAAAGTTGGACCTAGACTACGGGATCCAAGCTTAAGGAAATCTTAAGTCTGATAAAGACTAAATCAAAATAAAATCAAATCAAAATACAGACTAAAATAAAACCTAAGGCTAGTATCATAGGTTTGTACAGCTTTCAGGAACAAAATCACAATATAACATATGTATATACAGCTTGTATATATCACAGATCATTAGATACAAATATTCACAGAAAAGAGCAAAGTGTATAACAGGTTGGTAAGACAGTGAGGGTTGGAAAGAAAATCATAAAATTCAAATTACATAACATTCAAAACAGCATTTCATACAAAGGATTCTATGATCCTGAAATATAAAGTGTAACTGTAGCTGTTTATAAAACATAAAGATAACTATTTCCTTCAATAAGAATTATAACATGGATTATGAATGACCACAGATATAAAAGAATTATCAAGGAAAATAGTTTATAATGCACAGCAACAAAACATCATCATATGACATTCAAAGCTAGAACCTGTGAAGCTGCAAAGATATTATGCTATACAGAATGGTTCATAATACATCCAGCATCATCCCAAAACTGCCAACCTCTGCAGTCCCCTGCGCTCTCCTCAAAGGAAGAGCTCTGCCCAGTCGAGACCTCTTCACTCCCCTCCCATTGTCTCTTCTAGAGACTCTGCTTAAATACTAAATATCTGTTTGTTGAAGCTAACTATGAGATCCTATTTCTAAGGATCCAGCCTTCACAAAAATAGGGAAATCCCTTTTAAATAGTTTTCTAGCACAAGTGTAAACTAAGAGAAACATCTGTCAACAAACAGAATTGGTTTCCATGCCAAGTGGAGTAACTTTGAAGCAAAATCAGAAGCGCCACCATTTATCTCCCCACTTGGGCTTTCATTTCCTCGGCGAGTACGACTACGTGTAAAACTTGCAAAAGACCTCCCAAGCCTTGACGGTGTTGGCAAAATCCGTCTATTTGGACTTCTGCTAGCTTCCAAAATCAGAAATCAAACTACTAGAATATTCTCCTTCATCCATGGCATTTGACTTGGCTTTAGCCACTGTGCCTAATAGAGCAAAATTTCCAGTGCCTATACCCTTTGCATTTTCAAACTGGGAATTACCAATGCTGCTCTGAATCTCAATGTTTCGATTCGATGAGTTGGGACACAGATCCTGATCAGATCTATATGCATTGCCATCTAATGACAACTGTTGTGATTGTAGAACTACTCTTTTACCATCCTTCATGTTCATTTTCATAGATGATGAACTGACATCAAGTTTGTCGATACCTGTCTCAAACTCTGCATTTGGAAGTGACTTTTGAGAATTCAGAGACACTGTAAATGATGATTCCAGTTCATTACCTCCTAGAGATACATCGCTGGAAAATGATTTTCCTGAAACAGGTGGTTTTACTGAAACGGGAGCATCTGCAGAACGTAACTCCTTCATGAATTCTTTCCCAAATAGCAATTCCAGTGTCTGAGCTTCCCAAATTTTCTCTGGATATCCAACTTTCTCAGCATTACCTGTATCCTCGTGTTGATCAGCTCCTTTAGGGGCAACATACTTTTCCCTGAGATCTTGAGTCATAGATGACTTTTGATCTCCTTTCTGCAACAACGACAGGAGATGCTGAGATGCCTGGTCGTCCTTCAAATTCAATGTTTCAGTTCTACGCCTCGATGGATCAATGGATGACATCAGCATCGTGCTCCAATGTCCCGGAGTAACTCCTTCACCTGCAATATTTCCCTTCAGATTCAGAACTGATGACAAGCATACACGCAGGAGCTTGAGAGCATGCCTCCTATGATGAGGACGAGAGATATCGCATAGAGTTGAATGTGGAAGCAATGGTGTTCAGATTGAAAACAGCAGAGTCCATGTCGTATTCATCGTTGCCATGAAGGGAGTCCTCAATCCGACACTTGAGAGAATTGAACCTCATATTTGGTTCATGCATCATCAAACGAAGCACATCGGCTGAGGTCTGACCAGGCAGAGCTCTTGTAATGGCAAAGCAATGAGGGCCACTGCTCTGCACAACATGTACTACGTTTGGAACACCGAATAAGTTATGAAGCCCACCCAGTGCCTCCTGATAGGCACCGCCCAAGAACATTTCCAAATAGTATGGCTCGCTCCTTTCCTCGAAAGAATGCAGAGCTAAGCCATGCTTTCCATCATCATCGTTGCCTATGAATGTGTCCACTTTTCCATCGCTGTCGCAAGTGAGATCGGTGAGAACAGCACACACAGTAGGCCGCTCATTGAGCCTGTGGATAGGCATAATCGGAAACAGCTGCCCATTTGCCCAGAAATCCGATTCGTAGTCCCACTGCAAAGATGAACTAGACGCCAACTCCAAGCCTGGGATCAAAGCAAAATCCTGTGAAAAGCTGAAGAGGAAAC
>LPNX010096621.1:1847-20408 GCA_001517045.1 Pseudotsuga menziesii
CGAATGGAGGAATTTCTTATTGTTTAGTGTGACCCCGCATTATTTATGTACTTGGTTATTTAAACCCTGCATTTCAATGTACTTGGTTGTCTAAGTAATATTCTTCATACCTTTTCTGTTATTTGGAATCTGATTTACAGTTCCTAAAAGCACTGGTTCATTAAGCTATCCTGATAGGTAATATCTCCATTGTGCCATCTTAGTATCCCATTGATCCACCTACTGAAAAGTATTCAAAACACAAAAAACATGATTTCTCAAGTTACCAGGCATACTTAGCCATAACCACTAAGTAGTTTCTTGGAGTGATAACGGGAACTATGCTTCACAGTGTCCAAGCAAGAAGAAGAAGAAGGGACAGGGACAATAGACAGCAGCCTCAGCAGAGGTTGATGAGTTTGGTGATGCATTTCAGAGGGAGTTTTCCCTATATGCTGGACAGATGGAGAGAGAGAGAGTCTCTTTAGCCACTAGCACAGACATGGATATGGATAGTGAGCATTCATTGTTGGCAGGTCATCAGGGAGTCCATCCACCTCTACTACTTTGAATATTGACAGTGGAGCCTCGAGCCACATGACTGGAGCTTGAGAGATGTTCTCGGAGCTATCTCACACAAGTAGAGATGTGGAGGTTGTCCTTGGAGACAACACCGTTGTTAGAGCTGTTGGTCGGGGGACCATTACATTTCAGAGGGAGTCGATGAGTCCCATGACTCTGAGGGATGTGTTGTATGTCCCTGGGCTGAAGAAGAACCTTGTGTCAGTTTCCATCATTGAGGACAGGGGTCTTGGGGTGTGCTTTTCAGATGGGACAGTGCAGGTGTATCCCAGGGCTACAGGTATGTCTAGTGCCATGGACATTGGAGTCAGATGTGGAAAGCTGTACAAGCTCTTGTTTCAGCCACAGTGCACTCTAGCACACAACAACAACAGTGAGCTATGGCATCGGAGGATGGCCCACCTACATCACCCAGCTCTCAGATTGTTGAGGAGCATGGTTACAGGATTATTGGAGTTTAACATTGAGCAGAGTGATGTGTGCAGGGGGTGTGCTTTGGGAAAGTACACCAAGACTGCTTTTCCGAGCAGTGACACGAGAGCTGTAGGGGTGCTAGATCTTATCCATTCTGACATATGTAGTCCTATGTCATCAGTGTCTTTGACAGGTTTTGAGTACTACATTAGCTTCATTGATGACTACTCCAGGAAGTCCTGGATCTACTTCTTGAGGAGCAAGAAGTCCCCACTTGTGTTGAGAGTCTTCCAAGGTTTCAAAGCCCTTGTGGAGAAGCAGACGGGGAGGAAGATCCGAATGTTGAGATCGGACAATGGGGGTGAGTATACCTCCAAGGAGTTCGATGCATTCTGCAGACAAGAGGGCATTCAGAGACAGTTGACAGTTCCTTACACTCCTGAGCAGAATGGAGTAGCAGAGAGAAAGAACAGGTCGATTGTGGGGGAAGCCAGAGTGATGCTTCATGATCAGGGGTTACCTTTCTTTCTATGGGTAGAGGCATGTAGCACTGCAGTTTATCTGCAGAACATGAGTCCTCACAGGGCAGTGGGGAGGAAGACTCCAGAGGAGATGTATTCAGGCAAGAAGCCTGAGGTGGGCCACTTTTGCATATTTGGCTCGTTGACTTACTCTCACGTCCCTTCTGAGAAGAGGACGGAGTTTGATCCCACCGCAGAGAGAGGCATATTTGTGGGATATGACGAGACTTCGAAGGCCTATCGGCTTTACTTACCTAGCCTGAGGAGAGTTGTTGTCCGGCGGGAAGTGAAGTTTGATGAGGAGAGAGCCTTCAGGAAGTCTAGGGAGTTAGAGCAGGGGAGACACCAGCTCCCACACCTCAGTTGGTACAGGCTTCTTCGATGCAGCTATCAGGTCCACAGGTTTCTGGAGTGACTGGATCACAGGGTACAGGCACAACTTCTACAGGTTCAGTGATTCAGGTGGCTAGCACTTCAGGGACAGTTTCAGGGTTGAGTCCTTAGATCACAGGTTCGTCAGACACAGGTTCATCAGGTACTGGTCCTTGGGGTGTTAAACCTTCAGGTACTGGGACTTCCTCAGATGAGGAGAGCCCAAGACCAGTTTGGGAGGAGCAGTCTTCAAGGAAGAGGAAGCCTAAGTGGCTTCAGGAGGCCTTGAAGGATGCAGAGGCATTTGGTAGGCCCCAGGAGCAGACCAGGACAGTGGTGGAGCCAAACAGGTATGGTATGGCCCTTGTTGCGAGTCTTCATGACTCTGAGCCATCCACATTTGAGGAGGCTTCCCAGCATCAGGTATGGAGAGATGCCATGATGGAAGAGTCCCATTCCATCATGAAGAATGATTCTTGGGAGATAGTGCTGAGACCTGAGGGGAAGTCAGTTGTGACTTCCAAGTGGCTTTGCAAGATAAATCATGCTGCGGATGGCAGTGTGGAGAAGTACAAGGCTCGGTTTGTGGCACGGGGGTTCTCACAGGTTGAGGGAGTTGACTATGATGAGACATTTGCTCCAGTTGCTCGGTATTCTTCTATCAGGGCAGTTATATCTATAGCAGTAGAGATGGGTTGGAAGATCCACCCGATGGATGTGAAGACTGCATTTCTCAATGGTCTTATGCAGGAGGAGGTATATTTAGAGCAGCCACAGGGATTTGAGATCCATGGGAGAGATTCTCATGTGTGCAGGCTGAGGAAATCCTTGTACGGACTGAAGCAAGCTCCTAGAGCTTGGTATTGATACTTACTTGACATCGATGGGATTCCAGAAGAGTGAGGCTAATCCCAACCTTTACTTCATTGTGGTTGGAGGAGATTCGCTCATTCTTCTGCTATATGTTGATGATCTATTTATCACAGGTGATGAGTGTCTCATTGCACATTGCAAGAGAGATCTAGCATCAGATTACGAGATGACAGACATTGGACTGATGCATTACTATCTGGGGATGGAGGTTTGGCAAGAGCCTGGACATATTTTCCTTGGACAGGGGAAGTATGCAGTTGATATTCTGAAGAGATTTCGGATGGAGGACTGCAGGCCGATGTGTACGCCTATGAACACCAACTGGAAGAAAATTCATGCTTCCGAGGGTAAGTTGGTGGATCCCACTTTATATCGTCAGCTCATTGGGTCATTGATGTATCTAGTCAATACCAGGCCAGACTTGTGTTTTGCGGTTAACACTCTTAGTCAGTTCATGGTTGAGCCTAGGAGTGTGAACTGGACTGCCGCAAAGCACATACTGAGATATCTTACAGGTACGGTGGATTATGGTCTGGACTATAGGGGTTTGGGTGGAGTCAGCTTGGTTGGGTTCACAGATTCAGACTGGGCAGGTTGTGTGAGGGATCGGAAGAGCACTTCCGGTTGTTGTTTCAGTTTGGGCTCGGCAGCAGTGTCACAGTTCAGTCGAAAACAGAAGTCCGTTGCACTGAGTTCTGCTGAGGCTGAGTATATGGCAGCCAATCAGGCTACTTGTGAAGCACTGTGGCTTCGCAAGTTATTGGTAGATTTATTTGATCAGCATCTTAGGCCTACGATGATCTATTGTGACAATCAGATTTGCATTCAACTCTCTGAGAATCCAGTGTTTCATGACAGGGCGAAGCACATTGAGATCAGGTACCATTTCATCCGTGACTATGTTTAGAGAAAGGCAGTTGAGCTATAGTATATATCCACTGATGAGCAGGTAGCAGACATTCTGACGAAGTCTTTGGGGAGGGGGGAGTTTTTCTTCTTCAGAGATAAGTTGGGAGTGGTGCAGAACACCTTCCTTGGTAAGAGGGAGTGTTAGTTTTGTACCTAGGAATTTGTTCCCTAAGTGAATTTTTGCCTAAGTCACTTAGAAAAGGGAAAAATGTGACCCTCACATTAAAAGCTACTTAATGAGACTTTATAAAGTTAAAGTCACTTTTTGATAAATTTAAGTGGGTGAGTAAATTTATTTAAGTGATTTAAATAAATGTGATTTTTACTCTCATTGAATCTTAGCCATTGGATTGGATCTTTCTCCACCGTTGTATTAGATTCCCACTTAGGGTTTAGACAAAAAGGGTTGAGGGAGGCAAAACACTTTACTTTTTCATTTTTGGAGAAGGAGAGACTGAGCTGAGAGAGAAGGAGGTCGAGCTAGGGCATTGGCACGATTCCCAAGGAGAGAGACTGCACAGAAATTGAGGGTACGGACTGCATTAATTGCTGGCACAATTTTCGAGGGTCTGCACAGTTTTCGAGATAAAACAGGGCACATAAATTGAGGCCGTACAGTTGTACGGACTGCTATTATTTTTCTGCACAGTTTTCAAGGCTTTGCTGGGCACGTTTTTCAAGATTTTGAGATGAAATCTTGGGTGGAGATAAGTTAAATTTTCACTGTATTTCTGTTATGATATTTTGCTGAAGATAATAAAATCTCTCTCTCTCTAACTGGTTTTCCCCGTGGGGGTTTTTCCAGGGCTTGATTTTGGCCAAAAATCTCTGAGTCTATCATTTTATGGTGTGATTGTTAAATGTGTTTTTCAACCTGTTAGTGTATTTTACTGTGTGTTTAATTGTTCAGTAAAATTTCATAAGTAACCTACAGCCAATGCAAAACCGGCTGTATGTGAAAACCACGAAATGTTGACATAAACCAGCAAACAGTAAAACACAGAATTTCTTCAATTAGACTATTATTGGACAACCAGATGAGGAAGATGTGGAATTGACCATCTCGATTGTTTTATTCATAAGAAAGAGTCCAAGAGCATTGGAAGAAGAATTGGGCAACTGGTTTAACCATTGAGTAGAAAATACAAATTCATCATTGGAAGAAGAATTGGGCAACTGGTTTAACCATTGAGTAAAAAATACAAATTCATCAATGTCTGTGAACATAACCCAGTGGAAATTATCTCTGGCCTGTAGAGCACAGTGTGCGAATCTGGATTCCTGTGTCTTAGCTCAAGCCCATGGATGGCGCTTGACGTTATAGCTGTTGTTCACTATAGATTTTATTATTTCTTCCAAATTGTCGTCGTTGTTATTGTCATACACGAAGAATTGTTGACTCCGAGGTGTGAGTGATAAAAAATCCACTCCTTGAGAAATTTAGCTCCATTGAATACCATGGTACAGGCGCATAACTGCAGCTTTCTCGATTTTGTTTTCGGTGTAGGAATGACATGATTAGGATGGTAAGATGCTACCAAAGGAAGTTGGAAACGGCTGTTGTTACCGATTGATCTGAGAGTGACTTTGGCACCAACAAGCACAGGTCGGAGGCGTTTCTCCCGTTGTTGACACCGGAAAATATTCTGAGCAGACACAGTCACGACAGTCTCCACGGTATTGTTAAACACGCATCAAATATTTTGGGGCTTAGCGTTGATGCTGTGCTATGCCTTTGATTGATTCCACTTAACAGACTAGATAATTCCACTTAACGGGACGACGAGATACAATGTTCGCCAAAAAGGGCAAATATGGATATAAGATGTTCCTGTCAGAGCTGGTTAACACAATTGTGGTGCTGCCACCTGCTTTCAACCAGAAGTCGACCCGATTTAAATCGCCCAGCAGGAATTTGACGGATGTTCGTCTCTGTAAATAATCGATTCCCTTCACTGGTGCGCTAAATTGGTCCGAGAAAACACACCGAAGACCCGATTTAGGAGGGAATATATCGATAGAAATTACAGACATGAGTGGCAATGACATCTGAATCAGCAAGAGCACCTCGTACTTGGCAAGCAGAACGACGATTTGTATATACATATTGGTCCATGCTACCATTCCTTTCTCTTGGATGGCCAGTGCCGCGTTGTGCTGGCTGCCATAGTGTAAATATGGAGAGGCTGCTAGCCTTGTATTTTCTGATGCGGCACCGCTGCGAACCCAAAATAGAAAAAACACAAAACCTGAGAAGAGTAAATTAGCAATTGCCCCAAAAGGTGCAATAATAAGTCGATAGGTTATTCTTCGAGGGTGAAATATTTCAAAGGAGGGGTAAACTAAAATCAAATTTATGTTTTGGGAAAAAAATCTAAAAATACATATAGACAGTTTTCCAATGGTGTAGAGTTGATCTTCTATGTTGAGCACCATCACAAATCAACTATCAGTGTTGTAGGGAAGGCCAAAAAAGGGTCAATTTTAAAAATCTCTTCCAAGAATATAGCATAAATAGGAACTCGAATATTAAATATAGACAAAGTTAGCCGCTAACTAAACGCAATTATCATTTTCATATCACTTATGTCACCAAAAGTTGCAAAACCTCTTAATTCTAAAGAGAGAGTATTTCGATGAAATGCTTAGTCTTTCTGAATTGTTAATCATCAAGATCAGTAAATCAATTCACTAAGTTTGACTGTGTTTCATATTTTCCCAACAATTTAGAAATAAATTAAATCACACTTCCTAGGTTTTGTAATGCTTTGCCTTTGATTCTCCCAACAAAGATGAAGAAAATTTTGCATACTTGTGAAGAGTATATGAAGATGTAGTAAAAAAATCCATGCAAAGGAATATTGTCTTAATCTTCATGTGCTCTAAATTCGGAAGATTCTCAATGAAACTCAGAATTGTTGAAACCATGGCTTCGAAAACAAGTTTAACAAACATGATTGACAAAATATTGGGGAGAAGCAATTTCTCTCTCTTGAGAAATGAAGAAAGCTTTAAATGGTTGCTTATTTCCAGAAAATAAGTGAAGAATGAGCTAGGCGTCTCACTTATCTATGACACTCCTGGAGCTCCTTAATGTGTCTTGCACAATGCTTGAAACCCCTTCTCATCTTTGGAACTAAGCATATAGCAACACAATATTTAATCAACACATATGTAAGATAATTGTCTAGGATACATGGTATCCATCCTCATATCAAATATAAATTGACCGGTCATCAATTTTGCATAGTGGAGCCTAATTCGTGCTCTCCACATGAATAAGACCATCCCATAAATGTAAGTTTATTTACTTTAGCCTAAAGGTTCATGGCACGAAAAAGTACGATCCATACATACTTGAGGCATTGCATATTGGCTTTGTTGTTAAGGTGCTTTTAACAAAATTTTCCTTGGACTTAGGCTTCCACTTGTCCATTGTGTTGATTGTCATTTCAAACATTAATTTCAAATTCTTTATCATGGGAGGTGGCTTACAATAATCACTCCCCCATTTTTCCATAGTTTCCATTTTTCTAATTTTAATGCCAAGTTCGCATAATGATCGACAATGGTATTTTTCTTTCGATGGACCTAAAAAGAAGATATCAATTCAAAGTTTTTTTGTGAGAAACATGGTTCTTTATAATTTTCTAGCCAATTTATTACTTTGAATTAAATGCTATTGTTTGAATATATATCTTTGCAACAAATTTTATAAAAGGATTGTGACTTTCTTAAGCCAAACAGGTAGGCACATATACAATTGGTGTAACTGTTCAAAATGGAGCATGAGAAATGATATGGTGTTTTAATAAAAATATTTGCAAGAAAACTTATGAAATAATTGAGATAATTTTAATCCAAACAAGTAGACATCGATGCAATTGATTTCATGATAAAGTCTGCAAAAGCACATTTAACAGTTCAGCCACTCTAATTAATATGTTGTTCAATGAAACTAAGGGGAATTTTATACATTTCCAAAAATTTGTTGTATTCAAATACTAAGTGGATGGAATTTTATTATTACATAGGTAAAAATATTTATAAAAACTTTTGTATACATTTGATAAGTCCATCATACTTTGAGACATCCATTACTATCCCTAAGGTAATCATTATCCATTATTATCATTAAGTTTTGTAATTTAATTTGGATTATACAAATTGAAGCTTTATTCTCCCACCGACAGATGGCATATGTTTTGTGGAGTGTTTGGGAAATACATTGTACTCATCACATTCCCTAGGATGGAAAGTATACATGCATGTAAACATGTCACTTTAAATTCCACATTCAAAGCATGTGTCATGTACTAAGTCACATAGTGTTGTATTGTTGTAAAATGGGCCCCAACTCACACCAAAAAATGTCCTTCAATCTAATGTATATCCACATGTAAACTTAACAATTGTAAATGTATTACTAGTCTTATAATATATTTTGATAAAACGAGATTGAGAAATTACAGTTTATGAAATCGATATTATAAGAAATTACAAAATGGGATTGAGATTATAAGAAATACCCACATAGATATAGCTTGGAAGGGATTTGGATGGGTTTGTTTTATTAGATGTACCCACTTGTAAAGTTTATGCTTGAAACATGAAACACCATGTATTATATTCATTATGTTTCCAACATTGAATCTTAGGTAAGTTTAAGTTGAAAAGATGAATTATTAATAGTTCTTTAAAATTGTAGAAAATGACATGCGGGAACATACATACACCTATACAATGATCCTTTTTGCAATGTAATTGTATTTGCATGAGGAAAATGTTCAACCCTTTCAAACAAATAAATGAATGAAATGTAGTAAAGTTTTTGGGTTACCCCCAATCAATGATGGAATTTTACGGTTGAATTTCCCGTCATAGGCCAACTTAACCATCAAACACGTGTAGCACTCCAGGAAGACCATCACAAATTGGCTTATAATGTAAAAAACATTTTAAAAACCGGTAATTTTGACAAGTGTTATTCATGTGAATTTCCAACCTTGCTACCAAACAATTGAGTGGTAATTTGTGATTGATATGAAATCCAAGATAACTTGATGAAGAAAGGACAATAACACCATGGTCTAGAGTTGTAGCCCCCTTAAAAAGATGTTCCAAGCTATAATGCTTCGAAGAGATAAGCATAATTTAGTGTTTTAGTGTAAAACTATAAATTCAAATGTGAGCAACAATGTAATTTGAAAATATTTATGTTCGCTTCATTTGTGTCAAATAGGGAACATTTTTTATATATTGCCATACAACATACAAAAATGTAGAATAATGACTACATATTATATATAATTAAAATAAAAAATTGAATTCAATTATTTGTTTTCCAACATTTTCCAACAACCTCCATTGTATAGTACAATATTTATATTCATATTAAAGTCAATTACATTGTTTTCCAACAAACTACATTGTATAGCACAATATTTATATTCATGTTAAAGTCAAACAATCTCCACTAATATGCACAATCTTTGGTTGTATCTAAATCGAGATTAATAGCTATTCTTTTAAAAGTTTATAAATATTTATTTAAAAATTTAGTTTTGTGTTATTTTTGCTTTTACAAAAATTATATTTAAGGAATAAATTAAGGTCAAATAACATGTAACACTTTTGATAAATTATATAACATTTTAAAGTTTGTCAATGTATTACCTACTCTATCTTAACGTTTGGTTGAGAAATTATAAAACCCGTAAAAGCATGGCATTAACTACTTACGAAGAGAAACTTCAATGCTTTTGTAAAACTTCTACACATATAAAAGAGATGTAATATTGTTTATATATATATGCAAGCGAAGTTTATACTTGACCATCCTTGATATAACTCTATGTTTCATAAATTTTAATAAACATTTAGCTTAACAATTAGTTCACAAATTACAAAACCTCGACCATATTCATGCTATTTTTAGCTTAAAAAATGAAAAATTCTTAGAAGCTTAGATTACGTGACAAAGTTCAAACCAGAAGATGGGGGTTCTCATCACTCTATTCACTAGAGCCCTAAGGGTCTCTGATAATGATCACCTGGACTCCGAGCGAGAGCATCTACGCAATGTTTTTCTTAGCAATGGTTACAACCTAGCTCAAATCAACAAAGCCCTTGAAAGAGCTACCAAAACCCATGAAAAAAAACCTAAGGATGCATCCAAAAAGAGGAAAGTGGGGGATCATAAGGCATTTCTCCCTTACATACAAGGGACCACAAACAAAATAGCCAAACACCTGAAAAAGAAGAACATTGACTCGGTTTTCTCCCCATCTAATAAAATCAGAAAACTTCTTAGGTCAGTTAAAGATCATGTTGACCCGTGTCTTTAAAAGGGGGTTTACCTCATTCCTTGTGAATGTGGGAAAGCCTACATAGGTGAAACGGGACAGTCCATCCGAACCAGGGTTAAAGAACACTGTGCAAATATCTGTCTCAATAGAACCCACACGTCACCCTTAGTGGAACACTCGCATAACACAAAACACCCAATTAAAGTCGAGGATATGCAGGTGTTAGCGCAAGTGGACAACTGGTCAAGGAGAAGAATTAGAGAGGCAATTAAGATAGTAAAAAACCCTAAGTGCCTAAACAGGGATGATGGCCTGTCCATTAGCTGATCTTGATTACCGAACCTAACTAAGCTAAATAAAAATTAAAATTAAAAAACCTAACAATTGAAACCTAAAATAAACTTAATTCTAAAAAATGCCTAACTAAGATAATTTTGATAATGATTAAAAATTGATTATGATTAAAAACTTTTTCTAATTATAAAAATCATAACTAAATTGAAACTAAAACAAAATTAAAGTTTACCTAATATTAATAAATTATTTTGATTATAATTAAAAAATATTACTAATTATATAAAAGTTCGCCAAGTATTAATGAATTATTTAAATTTAATTATAATTAAAAACTATTACTAATTATATAAAAATCATAACTAAATAAAAAACTAAAACAAAATTAAAAGTTTACCAAGTATTAATGAATTATATGGAAAAAATAATTAGTTAAATTTAATTATAATTAAAAACTATTACTAATTATATAAAAATCATAACTAAATAAAAAACTAAAACAAAATTAAAAGTTTACCAAGTATTAATGAATTATATTGAAAAAATAATTAGTTAAAAGAATAAAGTTGGTTATAAAGTTTTACAATTAAATTACTTACATTAATAAAACCTTAAAAATCTTGAATTTTAATTAATTTACATTAAATTTAAAATTGAACTAATAAACTAATTTTAATAAACTACTTTATAAGCTACTTTACCACCCTAGGTACTGTTTTTAATCAATCCAAACATTAAAAATGATAATAGAACTTTGAAATTACAAAATAAATAAAAAACTAATTTTAATAAACTACTTTATAAGCTACTTTACAACCCTAGGTACTGTTTTTAATCAATCAAAACAATAAAAATGATAATAGAACTTTGAAATTACAAAAAAAATAAAAAATAATAAGCAATTTATTAACCCTAAATTGACCTTCAAACCTAGTCGTCTTATACATTACATCACCTCTCAAAGTGACGGTTTCTGTATTAATGCACCAATGAAAGAAAAACAATCTCCAGGCATCGCTTTGTCCTGAAGATGAGCCACGCTTGGTTCGAAACATCGACAATAAACTTTCTGACCGCAGATTCTCCATCAGATGCCATGAATCCTCACTGCAGAACCTCAGCAAACCCGAAATTCTTAGAAGTTTGGATTACATGACATAACTCCATTTTAATTTATTATTCGCAAAATATTTAAGATACATTTATATATAGGTCAAAAATCAATTGGCACATATATGCATCAATTGTCGAAGCTCAAACATCACAACCATTAAAATTCTCTTACAAATCTCTGTCAAAGTGAACTAATCTCTCCATATATAGAATCTTAGATGATTTTGGTAAACATGATTGAATGTCATCTTAATTTTCATACCATGCTAGGCAAATTCTACACAAAAAATAACCTAAATTCTAGGTCGCTAGAAAACTAAAAATATATAATCAAACTAAAAATTCTAAATACATTCATTTACAAACACACATTTCTAGAAATACAAAAAACAAATACATATATTTGAATCACATATATCTTTTATTAAAAAATTGAAAGAATAAATACACCTTAATAGCTCAAAACCAAAACGCATTGATTGCCACAGTTGTGCACCCTACATGTCCTTTATAGAATAGGAAAAGAAGGAAGTGTTGCACCATCAACAACTATGCACAAAACTGAAGGTGAAAGCTCCACACAAACTATTTCACCATGAGGAAGGAAAATCAATCACCCTAAAACCAAGGGAAAAATTAACACAAAATAAACATAGGAAACCAATAAATGTCACTATTGATAGAATCTACATATGCTTAACAATAAAGGTACAAATCTAATAATATAAGCTCAAGATGCAATAATTTTCTTACAACCTAGATATATATATTGCTCTTATATGTTTCATAAAAGAACAACAAAATGATAAAGGAAATACCAATAATGGCAATGGCAAGTAAACTGCAACAAAAATAATTGCAAAGCATGGATTAAGAGGATTGCAGTAAAAGTAAATATGCGCCCAGAATATGCAACCTTCTGGTCATAAGCTGGTGGACACTCTATCGACCCTCAAAGTCTATATGTTGAAAACACCTAACAAGTATGTTCAGGTGTGCATGCATTATCCAACTTATATGACCAAGAAAATGGTGAGATATTTATGTACTTGGTGAAATTAACTGGCAATATTAATGAAACTTCACCAACAATATTAATTAAAAAGGGAATGGTAAAGTTATATGTGGGAAAATTGAACAATGTGGAACTTTGACATAAACCATCACCCCATTTTCCCAACGTTGGAGTTATTCTTAATGAAAACAAAAAATAACATATGGAAGATAAGATACTTGAAAGATAGATTAGAGTATTTTATACTGAATCCAACGTCATGGCACCCCATATAATCAGGAAATTCATTGGTAAGTTCTAATTACTATTTTGGTTTTTTATGCCAAGATTCTACTTAAATATCATGGACGTTTCTATGATTTTTTCATGTTATTTCTATTGTTTATCTCTGAATGATGTTTTTAATGTTTGACGCCTTCACTTTGTTTACAATCCCATTGATACTCTTACGAAGAAAATCCCATGACATACGTTGATATTCCAAGGTGTTCTTATCTTGCAAATATTTCATCATTTGGGACAACTTGAAAGGAAAAACATACACACCACCACTTCTTCCAAGCACCTTTTCAATGTTTGCAACTGTCTCTTTTCGAGTTAAAACAATGTGGGCGGTCGCTTTTGGCAATTCTATAGTAGGGCTTCCTTCTATTGTTCCTACTATTCCATTTCTAGGAGTTTCATCATCCCTTCTCCGTTCATGGCTACCTCTATAAGCCCTCGCAGCAGGTGTGAAATACATATAATAATAATAATAATAATTTCAGGGTAAAAAGGAAACAATATAACTCACATGCATTTCACAGGAACTTTCATATAATCTATCCTCATAGCTCCTAAAGCGTAGAATGAGAGCAAACAATGAAAACAATGTTTTATATAAATGGTGAGACCGTTCCCCGAGAAGTGACTTCTATACAATCGCATTAAGGGACCTTTCATGAGAAACTATAAGTTCACCAAGGTCTCTTGCCTCTTCCATTTCATCCAAAAAGTCTACTCATGAGTACTCACAAACTTCACACATGGTTCATTTCATTTCTTAGTGTTTGACATCGTATTAAAATGGCTACAAGTTGTTGCTTCCCACCACCATCCCTAGTGGAAAAGTGGCGAGCAATAGAGCAGTTTGGATTCATAGTCTGACATGTAGCGCTCAGAGCATGTTTCACACGTTTAAGATTCCAAAGAAAGTTAAAATTTTTAAGGTACTTGGAAATCACAGACTCTGTAAAGATGGTATTCAAAGGATATCTTGCATTATACTCTAGTGAGAAAACATCCCATCCCATGTCTCTGCTATGGTGTGGCATCATATTCACTCTCATCCTATCCAATATATTTGGGTCATCATATTGGGCATTGGAGGGATGAATTGCACTCTCTAGTAGGCCTGAAATCTTGAAAGAGCTTATAGTATTAGCTGGTTGAAAGAGATCAGGGCCCACACTATCCATGAGATACTAAATGAAGTCACCTTGGCCGAGAAGCAAGTATCTCTTGATTGCAAGGTAATGTACTTTGAACTTGAATTGGCCATGCATTATCTCTATAAAATGTTGATCAATCCTCTTAGATGCTTCTACAACCAATATTTTCAATGCCTCAATTTCCCCATAACCAAGACTGCCCCTCCTTATTGAGGTTACTGCTGCAGATGCAGCTGCATCTGAATTCATGTGAGGAATAGTCGCAACACAATGTTTTAAGGGGCACTTCAAGCACGAGTTGCATCTGGAAATACACGTGAAGGGTTTTGTTGATAGATCCACACCAAATCGTTGCTATAAATTGAGTGATGTGGTAAATCACATGTTGGAGATCAGATCGCTATCTCTGTTGTGAGATCGCTTTGAACTTTTGATCATTGTGACTATAGATGACTATTGGTAGTTGCACGATGGCCGAGAGAGATTGTTGAGAAAGGAGATCTAACCAAATATCTATTCACCACACCAGATCACGTGAATGTTGGGAAGTTAAGGATGTGGATGCCAACAATCGTGTGAATATTTTTTGATAAATCAGAAATTCAATGTCATTGCAACCCCTTCCCCTACCCATAATTTTAATCCCTCACCTTCCATAATATTTTCTACAACCACAAATATCTCTAGGTGTTTAGGTCTTCATCCCCCACCTCTTCTTAGGTGCCCCATCCCCACGACTTCTTATGTTCTTTTCATAAAGTCCTATTTCCTCAAACAACAATGAGAAAGAGGCTCGAGATAGACATCTATCACACTAATCCTTGGACATCTAGAAACACATGTCCCTTCATCGACATGACATTTCCAAGCTCTGATACACTCCTTAGTGGTCCAAAAAAATGGGAAGCACTGACACCAAGGAGCCTATGACTTTGGCTATGTGCTTAAATATTCCCTTGTCGAAAACCTCCGATCAAGTGGTATCGAGGTCTAAGATCTTGGCACTAACAAGTACTACAGTTTCGATGAAGAAATCGAAAGAAGAGTGAGTGAATCCCAACACAGTGAAAATAAAGCAGATATCAAGGGACTGGTGGCTTGCGAAATGAGTGTTGGGGTCTCCATATTTGCCAACAAATTTCTAGGCGTCTATTCTGGCACCTGCGATTCTATGGAGGATGCCCAGAAATGTAGGCCAATCAAGAACTTGAACATTATATCCACTGGAGGAATGCACACCACCCCCAAAGAAGGCAAGAAGATACTCGACACCTAGCTCGATACGACCTTCAAGGTTCCCTGCCCAGTGAGCAAGGGGAACCCATGGAAATTGGAGAGCATTCAACCTTCTACAATTATAAGACATAAATGAACACACACACACACACATATAAACAACCAAATATAATACATATTTGTGAAACAAAGAAGACAAATGAGATGTTACCACAGTAAAAAGAAATTATTCTAAACAAATACCTAAAACAATCATTGTCAATATTATGTGCTCCCTCTTTATTGACATCCATGAAGGAATGTTATTGTTGATAACAAAAATGAGCCACACCAAGTAAGTAGATCTCAACTCTCTAAATGGATTAACATCGTTTGTTGCTGCCAATGAAAGCCTAAGATTAGGAGGTTCTTCTTTAAACTTTGGCCATCTTTCCTCTATATTTGAAAATATAGATCCATCAACAAGAATTCAAAGAACACCATCTTTGCTTATGTTCTCTGCATGGTAATCCATAAAATTTGATATGTTTATGCACTTGAACAATTGTTGCAAACATGGAATAATGGGAATATAATGAAGAACCTTGCAACACCCCTGTTTTGTTACTTGATCAGTTCGATATCTACTCTTTTGACATTTCAAGCATTCTTCTTTCAATGCATGTTCTTTATAATACAAAATATGGTCATCCTGACATGCATGAAGAGCTTGATAATCCAGATCAATATATTTCATTATGGCATGTAGATCTTGGTATGTGTGAGGTAAAACATTCGATGGTGGTAACAGAAATTCACCTAACAATCTACAACACAAAAAATCAGTACTGGTTAAAGTAAAGTATATTAATCGTACATATTGCATCCCAATTTTATAGATTAACTACCATAAACAAGATATGAAAGAATACCACCTTTATCATCATTCATTAAATGTGATGAAACATATTACATAACTTAGGAGTCACGTGACACAAGTGTTTGACATACCTTTCGTAACCTTTAAGTTCATCAGCAACAACATAGCATAAAGAAGACTTGTTTTAGATCCTTCATAATGAGGTTGTATTTACTTCTCAAGTACAGGTATATTAAAAACACCATCAATGTTGTCATCATCATCCATTCCAACATTAAATGTCTCCTGGATCAATCTATGTGTCCCCTCTTCTTCAATTGTGTTATTATCATCATCATTTGCTTCCATAGGATCATTATTAGCTTGATCTTCAATATTCTCTCCACATTCCAAAACAACATGTACAACCACTTCTTCCTTCATGGGCAATGCCCTTGGGGGTCATTCCTTTATAATTACAAACAATCAAGTAATATAAGTGTACATAACAAATATTAAAATGACACAAACGTTTACAAATACAATCAATATAAATACATATAATGAATAACTTATTACCAATGGACGTTATTCATGTTGGCATTACTGAATATTGTTGGCAATGATGTCAACACGAAGACAATGATTGATGTCAACATGAACACATTAAACAAGGTTGTAGAAATTTATTAGAAGTTGTTGGAATTAAGACAATATCGTCAAGATCAAGGAAAGAAGAGTTTTTGTTCCAACAAGACAGTGATGACATTAATGGGGGGGACATATTGACTACACATGAAATTTATGATGTTTGGTTAACAAGGCTGGAAGTATAAAAAGATCATTTTGGTAGACCTAAGGTTTCCTAAGGAATATTCATTTGAGGAAAAATTGAGTACCTGTGTGTGTGTTATGGTTTAAGGAATAAATGTGTCAAATTCTATCCCAATCCAATTAAATCTCTACATTTAGTGTGCATTTTGGTGACCTCGGTGTGCATTTCCTGCAGGTCACTATCCAAAGGCATAATTTGACCATTTGAGGAAATCGGTGTGCATTTTCTTGACCACTACTTGCAATTGGAATTGGAATAACATTCCTTGAGTATAAAAAATTCTAATGAAATTGATTAGACCTCTTGTCTTACATTCTTAATCTCTTGGTGGGAATATTTGTGATATAGATTGCTACTAGCCCTAGAAACATATAATTAGACCATTATATGACTTTGGCTACCATTTTATGCAAATTTATTGCATTTTAGGTTAAATAAAGGTTGAAATATATTGAAATAATATCGATTAATCCTGTAACATCCCCGACCCTCCGACCGGCGAAGAGGACGCTACCATGGCCTTAACCATCTGGGTAACTAGCCCCATGAACATGTGCATTCATTCATAAAAAAAATGGAAATGTTGAAAACAAAATGCATTGAATAGAACATATACAGATACAATTATTTATCATACACAATGGAAGCATCATACATTCATACAAGCATTCAACATGTTCATCGTTATTCATTAAACATCAAATATGATTGCAGAAGTAAATTAGACAAGAATACTTATCTTGTAAAGAACTTGTCCCACAACCAACTACGTCACTGCAATGTTCCACCCAACCATAGGCCAGCGTGCTCCTTAATCTCTCAGCAACGCCGCCACCCCCGAGCTGGGCATGATTCCCCAAGGAATAAGGAACAAGCAGGCTTACACATAGCCAAGGATACACAAAACATAGCCAAGCCAACATAGTTGGGTTTATCAGGCCATCAAGGAGTTGGGAAAGGCTAATTGCTAAGCTGGTGAGCTCATTACAGAGCCAGGAACATCTACACCAAAACTAGCCTGACTTCTAAGACACCCTCACACACCCAACACAAGGAATCAGTCCCCTTCTCTGCTACACAGTCCCTCAGGTCCTGACTTCCCTTCCAGTGCTATTTAGGGGTTGTGGAGAAGAAAGCCATCCCTCTAGCCCTATCTGTGTGGTTTCCAGACACACCTGGTTTGTCAAGCAACTCAAGCCCCCATCCCTACTCCCAACATAGTCCGAAGACCAACCATTGCATGCATGCAATTAAACAACAGTTGTAGCTTAAATAGGGAAATGACTCCTGAGTCGTTCTTGGCCCTATCGTGGCCAAAACGACTCCCAAGTGAATTACAACAGTCCCAAAACGTATCAGTAAACATAGCTCATGACACGGGGAAAACAACAGTCCATACTGGACCATGAAGTCATCGGGAAAAATTACACATACCACATTGGGGAAGAAAATACAGTCTCCTAACCTGTGTGTTATAGCTCAAAATGACACTTCTCTGCCTGTGACCACTTTCCCATGATTTCGTCGCATGTCGGCACTTCATGAAAGTCACTGAAAAAACACCTATCTTGGAGGACCCATATCTTGAGTTCTGTAACTCTGTTTGACCTCATTTCTACGCCATTGGAAAGGTAATTCAGTTAGCTAAAACTTTCTAGAAGACACCAAAGTCTGAAAATGCCTAGAAATACCTTGAAAATGCGTTTTTTTGTGTATGTGCGACTCTCCTTATGTGCAACTCGTGCATCACTCGCGACTCTTGTGTTTTGCAAGTCGCGCATGCATATATTCGCGGGTTGCTCTTGTGTAAACTCGCGTATCATGCGCGGGTTGCTCTCCTTC
>LPNX010096621.1:27380-79389 GCA_001517045.1 Pseudotsuga menziesii
CTTTTTTCTATTGCCCAAGTTGCGCAAGACCTTGTTATACTTTATATAACATTTTGCTGAGACATAGATCCACCTTGTATTTTTGTGGCTATGATCGATTGTTGAGTATGGATCCACCTTGTTCATTTGTGGCCATGACTCCTTTAGATTTGATATGGTGCCTTTTTGCATATTGAGCGACCATGATAGTTTCATCAGTTATACATATGTTGGATCCGCCTGTATCTTTATGGCGATGTTTTGTATATGGACGTGTATGTTCCAGAGATCAGTTTTCTGACATTTATCTCTCTTATAGGTACCTTCACTCGAGCCTTTTGATCTTAGTTTCTCTGCTCTCTCCATACTCAGCTGTTTCCTTTATAATGTATTTTGGCTATCGTCTTCCCCTCTAACCTCACACATTAGGGGGCATCTGTTATAGCTCAAAATGACACTTCTCTGCCTGTGACCACTTTCCCATGATTTCGTCGCATGTCGGCACTTCATGAAAGTCACTGAAAAAACACCTATCTTGGAGGACCCATATCTTGAGTTATGTAACTCCGTTTGACCTAATTTCTATGCCGTTGGAAAGCTATTTCAGTTAGCTAAAACTTTCCAGAAGACACTAAAGTCTGAAAATGCCTAGAAATACCTTAAAAGTGCATTTTTTTTGTGTATGCGCGACTCTCCTTATGTGCAACTCGCACATCACTCGCGACTCTTGTGTTTTGCAAGTCGCGCATGCATATATTCGTGGGTTTCTCTTGTGTAAACTTGAGTATCATGCACGGTTTTCTCTCCTTCATAGTTGCGCATCTGTTTCTTAACATTAAAACATAAAAACACGCCTTTTGAGTTAGTTTGGGTAGTTATACAACTGACTCCTTCAGTTGTAACCACTTTGGCTTCGCCCCTAACTCTTCTTCATCATATAAATAGAGGTAGGGAGGTCCATGAAAGGGGACTTTGAATTTATGCATTGTTATGCTAGAGGAATCGGGACTCTCTTTGCCCACACTTTTCCCTAGAGGTCTTCTTCTTGTGTTGCAGAGCTTGGAGGCTGAGTTCTTTGGAGAAGAGAAGCAGCAGAACCAGATCAAGGTTTCGTGAGGTGCCAACTTGAAGAGAAGGTATACTTGTACTTGTTTTCAAGATTAATAAAGATGTGATGTCCTTCTTCTTCCCAAATCATTGTTCAATGTGTGATTGAATCTCTACTTATGGTCATATGATGATGTTATTCAGATTATTTATTTCAGATTTATTTGATTATCATTTCTTTATATGTGGTCATAATGGTTTGAGGAAGGTATAACTTGTTTTGCAGGTCTCTTGGAGCGAGAGGAGCAAGAAGAGGATTGAAGAGAAAGCTTGGACCAGCCTTCAGTTAATCAGGTGTGGATCTTTCTCATCTCTTAAACTTGCTGTTATATGCTTGCTAAACATTGTGCATCTCTCTTTCAACCCCAGTACGTTGATGGCCTCTTAAACCCTAGCCATAGGACATTTTCCTTTACAACAGAACTGGCGACTCCGCTGGGGACNTACATTGATGGCCTCTTAAACCCTAGCCATATGACATTTTCCTTTACAACACTGTGCGTGAGGGAAACTTGCACCAGACCCCAAAATACAGAGGGAAAAACATATGCACGAGCCACAAATTGGTAGGGAAAACTTACACATAGTCCCTGAGCGTAAAAATGGCTCTCCATAGGAAAAATCATGGGTGATAGTGTCTGAACGGCTCCCAGCTTGCTGCGTGAGTAAAAACAACATAGAACCCAGTGCGTGGGAGAATATTCACACCAAATCCCAAATACGGATTGAAACACACTCGATTCCTCTGTGTGGAAAATGTGAATGACAGTGGAGAGGGCTCCTCTCTCCTGGCTGCGTGAGACAAAAATAGGAAAGAAGCATGTGCATGGGAACAATCAGAATACCGCCCCTGCGTGAGGATGAACAAACAAGGGAAAGAGTGGCGTAGTGGAGAGGATGGAATGAGGGGTGTAGTCATTCTTCTGCCCATCATGAGGTTCAATCTGCTGGTGGAGTGTGCGTGTGGGCAAGGACTGGCAGTCCTGGCACACTCAACTCCCAGCCATAACTGCCTCAGCTAACAACAACAATTTTCAATCATGGTAGTTGGGTAAGACAAGGGAAGGTGACACATTGCTTTTTCCCCCATTGCCCAAGGTTTGACATCCCCCCCTTATCCTTGTGAGAATCATGCCCCTTCTCAATTTAGTTTCCGCGAACATAGATGGTCGGGGTTCATTTTAATTAAAGATGCATATTTACATGATGACAAAACTTAATATATGCCGTATACCACGATAGACCATCGACAACGATTCCGTTCGCTGAAACATAACACAATTAAATCGATGGCGGGCCTTTTTCCTTTATCTCCACACCATGATTCATTACAATAGATACATCATGTACGTTTAATGCAATGGGGTCAAAACGGGGGTGTTACAAATCTCATTGAAACCATTGGCATGAATCCATTTTCATCGAGCATGCATTTTTGTGAAGACAATGAAGAAACAGAGCACTTGTGCATTCAACATTCAAGGACGAACAATCAGCCCTATGAAGCATACTGAAGGGGACCAAATGGACAATGAATCATCCATTGTATTGAACTAAATGGAACAAAATAAAGACCTCATGTAACCATAAAAAGATACATATTCCAAATAATGGAAAGATTATATTAGGTCAATCTTAAACAGACCTAATGAATAGTTGTGAGCAAAAGACAATTAGGTTGACCCTAATTGAGTAAGAAGGCATGTAATAAGAGACGCAAACATTCATTTTGAAGTGTCCTTGTTCTTGAATGTAAGAGTGTCTTGGGTGCAAGGTTGCAGAACTAAGAAGTCTACAAGGATTGAAATGTGATAAAGAAGACTTGGAATGAATAACATTGATCAAGGGTGATCAATAGGTTGATATGAATATAACAAGTACACTTTAGTACTTGTGGAAGAGGTTTGAAATCCTTAAGGTTATATTCTTGATGAAATCTTGTTTGATAATTTTTGTAGCAGGGATTCATGATGGGTACATAGTCTCATAAAACTCTGGCAGCAAAACCACCATCGCTTAAAGAGATTTGACAGATATATTTATTAAAAAGATGCCAAAATGTTTGAGGATATGCCCAGATGAAGGGTACCTATAATTGATAGTTATCAATTTCCAATTATATAGATATTAATTTTTAAACCATCTTATTACTGTAAAAATAGATTGTGTAAAGCTAATGTAGAATCTAGATCTGGTGCTCTTTCCATGGCATAGGTAGGTAGGGGGGAAGTTATTTCGATGTAATGATGGATTTTACATCCCTTTTAGCAATATTACAATCAGGATTTTAATGAGAAAGAAAAAATGTCCCAATTCAAAGGGTTAGGCAATAATTAAAAAAAATACACAACACCCAAATTCTGAAAATTGCAACTAAATTGCATCGTGGCTTTGTTTCTAGATTTTGATGAATAAAGTACATGGTTATATACAAATAGGTTTGGAAGTAACTAAATGGATGACGAGAAGACATCTACAATTTCTGTTGAGATTGCAAGAATGGTGGAAAGTAACAAAAAGAAGTAGACAAAAGGATTGCAATTTGTTGGGATTGAAGATGTGTTCACCTCCTCACGAGGGTTGACCAAGACTCTCAGAAACTTTGTCAAGGTGCATTAAAATATCTTGTATTGATTGTTTCCATGTTTTCTTATATATATTGTCAATATATGAGGCTAAGCATATTTTAGATTTAACAAAGAATAATATATTTCTTGACAATGTTGCAAGAGTTTATTCTCTTAAGAATGGCATTGATATATTCCTCTAAAACACATAAATACTGGGTTTCCGTCGAGTCACATATACATGTAAGGGTGACAATATGTACAAAATGCATATGGATCCCCACTTTACAAACATATATTGAGGTAATCATTTTTATAGCACAACATATTGACTTCATCCTAAGAATCTTAAGAATCTTACATTGTCCTCGAACATTTTGTTGGTTGATAATGGTTCCAAACCTCAATCCCACAAAATTTGTAGGGGCCTTCACCCTCCTCCTAACAAACAATCTTACTATAGCCAAGGAAATTAGTTACCAAGTTTTGCCTCATAGCTTGACGATCACATGGATAATCATGCCTAAAGTTAGCATAGGAACCAATAAAGTACCCTTTCTTTCCTCTCCATTCTCTTTTCTACTTCTCAATAATTCGAAATTCTAATGTGTTCTATGTATGATGAGAGAACATATGTGAGAAATTAAAATAACATACTGTTATGTTTTGTAAAATTTTTTATGTTATCAAAAGCATGCCAAATACTGTCATCCTTAAATGAATTCATTATATTTTTGGTAATTATGATACATTAAAGACCGGCATCTCGAAATTATGAGATTTATTTGTAAATCCTCCATCAAACTTGCAATGATCATATTATTTCACCTCCAAAACACATTGGATTTTTAATGGCTAAGAAGGAACTGCAAATGCCAGATTGCATATGATATTTGTCTTATGACTCGTCATATCCCATTTTTGTTGACCTCCCCCATATCAACTACTCAACAGTAGCATCACTACACCACAAAATCCCTTTGGTTATCTATGAGGAGCACACGTCGATGGCATAAGCAACACTTTTCCCATAACCCTCAACATTAGGTGCCAATGATTGTCCAACAACCAATAGATCTCTCTTCAATCAGTTATTGGAACAAATATTTTTTTAGAGCAATTTCTCATGCTAGAATATCATCTAATATTCTAACATACTTGATTAAGATCAAGACCTGTTAGATATGACAATAATGCCTAACAAATTACTTAAATCATGTTAATGGGACTGCTCAATACAAAAGTGTCTATTTAAAGTGTGAAACCTTCTATTGTAAAAAGACACTATACTTGCAAGATTACCTTTTCTCAGAGAAGCAACCTAGCAACATGGGTTTTCAAAGATTATTTATGCAAGATTACTCAAGATTACCATGTTTGAGTATGTTTTGTGAGAATATCAGATGATGTTGCTAGTCTCAAGTTATTGTCATGAATGGGATCCACAAATGCTTCATTGAGTACATGAAGAGAGATGAAATAACTACAAAATCAAGCTTGATAACTACTTCATCATTGGCTAATGGCCATTGAATACCTTTCTTGAGCTTGTCAAGTGTTGTAGTAGCATTAACTTCTTGAATGAAACACGCACACATGAAATCCCCCCTGGCCAATTCCACATTGTATTGTTCATCTATGGAAAGAACAACAGCTCATGGGAGCCTGATCACAATCTTCTTTGTGGCCTCATTGTGGCATTTGGAGAATGAGACTTAACACTACACTCTTCGATGCTTATTTCACTTGGGGCTTTTGGACGCATTTGTACCCTTCATGCATGTTTCCTTGCTTGAAATATTTGTTGATTTCTAATGAGGAAACATTTGGGTTTTCTACTTTATCATTCATGCAGATAAAGAGAAGCATATGGGTGACATTGTTTAGACTGAATATCTATCTAGCCATAGAGTTTTGGTTTGTGGCAATTGGGAAAACATATGAAAACTTACTATTTGGATTGGTATCAATTAGTGTAGGGTACAATATCGAGATTTATTTTTGATTCAGTATGGAATTCACCACTGAATCTGCTAGCCCATATTTTTTCTCTGCTTACTATGTTTACTATGATTTAAATCAACCTTATCAGTTCTGTCTACACAAAAATTGTTACACATTGAGGCAATTGCTTTCTGAAGCATGACAAAATACTACTCCAAATACATTGAGTGGACCTTTCCTTGAATTATTATGCGAAAGACCTCCCCATTGTCAATATTCCCAATTTAGTGGAATAATCATTGAAGATCATTTCAAGGTTAGATTTATAGAAATGCCCTTGAATTATTTGCAAAACCATTGACTTAATCAATCACAGTGGAGAAACAAGTTGATAGAGTGAAGATGCACCAGATATGCCATGTATCAATATTTTTCCATTATTTTACCTTGTCTTTCTACTTCCTTATTCCCAATCCATGTAATTTACACCAAGGTTTGTGCATCTATTTGCATCTATTTTAGAACTTAGCCTAGTTTCGAAAGAAAGGATTCAAAATGCTGGAAAACTTGTTTCTATCTGCATAGAAACGGATCAAACAAACCCAACGCTTGTAAACCTAGATGTTGTTCCTGAAAAGAGAAAGAATGTCAGTAACCATCCATGAAAAATCCATCCATTGAGGAATAATTACATCCACCTTATGAGCAAGGTAAAAGGAAGCTAAATTTCATGTCAACCAAGGCAAAACGATGCACTCGTGACAATAAATACATAGTGAAAAAAGGAGAAACAAAAGTGTAGATCATGTTGTCCAATGCATACTCCATTATAGCCATGCAAGAAATAGTCCACACATTCTGCACCGGAGTCGTTGATTCCCTTGCACCTATCAGTGAAATCAAAGCCGTGGGTATACATCTTAAAGGAAGCAAAACCCGCACATATCTGCACCAGCTAGCTCAACGAACTGAAGTAAATTCATTTATTGTAGCGGCATGGACATGAAGGTGACGAAGAGAAAGACGTTGGAATCTAATATTCGCCAACCCTTGTATGCACTGTAGCTTCACACACCCCTTCATCTACAACCCATCTAAAGATACCAATGTTTCTGTACTTGGTAGCTCTTCTAACTCAGAGAACCCAAAAACATCTAGGAATCTAAGATTTTTTTGCTCCACAAAGTCTCGTATTCTCTACAATTTCAGATGTCCCTCCACCCACTATCTCTCCAAATATATCAATGTTTCCATACTTGGCAGCTCATAGCACCTAGAAATGTCTATCTCTCTAAGCTTTATCGTCTGCACCAAACCTTGCATACACTTTAGTTTCACACATCCATGTTGTTGTAACCCCTCCAAAGATAGCAATGTCTCCATACTTGGTAGCTCTTCTACTCAAAGCACCGGTAAGCAGAAGGATTGCCACTACAACAAGACGCCATCCATATAATAACCAACCTACCATCCAGTTAAACAAACAAAGAGACAACCTTACAAGGGAGGCGAGTGCAAGCGAGTAAACAAAGGAAAAGGAAATGACTGCTATCAATTGCATTATGGCAATAGCCATGGGGATGCGAAAAAATTAATGGCATATGGGAGGAAGGGGAAACATTGAATAGTGGGGGATGCATATAACCCCTCCAAAGATACCAATGTTTCCATATTTGGCAACTCTTCTAAGTCATAGCACCTAGAAACATTTACGATTCTAAGCTTTGAAACTTGCATCAAGCCCCATATGATCTTGAATGTTCAGCATTACACATCCTTGCGCCCAAAATTCCTCCAAATGTACCGGCAACTGTAAAAGCCAAATGTTCATTGATTTCAACCATAATAAATATCATGATTCCCATTTGCATAACCTTTCAAATTGCTAATAAACACAAATATTGTACGACAGTAACATCTATCGAGCATACAAACTGAAACATTAACACACAAAAAAACTATATTTACCGGTGTTTCGCCTTCCTTATGACACAATATTTGTAATTCACTATTGCATCCTCGTAGAACATGGATGATGAAATTCACTATTGCATCCTCCATCTGCACATGGGATTGGAAATGGAACTGGGAGTTCTAGTTCTTCGATTGAATAAACAATTGGAACTGGATATTCTTTAGGTGAATATACTGCTGGAATGCTTACTCGGAGCGGAATAAAAATGAAACAACACAGTCAAGTGAATAATGGGTTCCTTTGTGGAATGTTTAACGAATTCATTTCGGATAGTTCGTTAAAATAGGAAGCCACACCCAATTCTTTGAACCCTTCAACCAGTTTCACTGAAAGATCACACTGAGCATTCAACCTTCTATAATGTTTGCAATATAGTTCCTATGTGCTTGATTGTGCTTCTTGGACAGGGGTGAGAAGCACGCCAAATGGAATGGACGCACTCAGTGAACTTCCATAAATTCCCAATTTCCTCTTTGGATTTCATAGTAGGTACCGTATCCAAGCTCGCCAGTTGATTAATACTCCCCCAATGGATTTTGGCAAAGAGAATATGCAGGTGTCAGAAGAACTGCAAAATCATGAGATTCACAAAGGAAGTAAAATATGCGCCACAAGAGCTGCTGGGTTCATAGGGTCATGGCTCATCATGCGTTTGCTTGAGCGAGGATATACTGTTAGAGCAATTGTGTGAGACACTGGTGGATTTATAGGCATTGGATTATTACTATGCAAATATCAGACTCAACATTTTAATGGCAATGATTTGGGTTTGCATAATAGAAATAGTTATAATTATAGTTAATGGTGTTATTGATTTAGGTAATCCCGTGAAGACAAAGCATCTGTTGGATCTGCGTGAGGCGACCAGAGATTGACTCTCTAGAAAGAAGATTTGGATGATGAAGGAAGCTTTGACGTCGTGGTTGATGGGTGTGAGGGTGTTTTCCTTGTTGCCACTCCCATCCCACCCCCACTTCGATAGATGTACTTGTGGCAGAAATGATGTCATCTCTACGTGGCGAAAGTTGGTTGGGAGAGGAGAATGACACGTGTAGGAGGCAGATTGGCCAGAGAAACAACATGCTACAGTGTTCTCAAACCCAACTTCTGAGAGAAAAATCCTTACGGCGTAAAATTTTTTTTGGTCCCAAAGAAGTGTGGTACTTTAAAAATGTAAAGTCTTGGTCAAATAAAAACGAGATGCTACAAAATATATACTAGTCTAACTTTAAAAGAAAAATAAAATAGCTGGAACTGTAGATTTGGTGAATTGTCAAAACCAAGATTATAGCACAGAGGGACAGACTAGAAAGATTCCATACCGAGCCATCCTAGATGCATTAACTGGTTCCTTGTGAAGCACAATAACTTTCACAAATCGATCACGTCAGATAATTATAGAATGAATAACTTTCTCAAATCAAGATCATCTTACAAAATATAATGAAGTATATAATTAGCAAGAACCATATTATCATATTATTAAGATTAATATGTTTGAAATATGCTTAGGTATATTGATAATGTTTTTTTATTAAAAAATGTGTCAATTAATTGTATTTAATAGTTAAGTTAATATAACAATCACCTAATTTATAGTTGTTAAGTTCATTGTTAAAGTTAAGGTCATAGCTGTATCATCATTGGAGTTAAGGTAATAGTTAATTTAAAAATTAATATAAAGCTTAGACTAAGCCTTATGCACATTAACTAGACTCCCAACTGCCACATGGAGTTCAAGAGTCACATAAGCTTCTACGTCCATAGACGTTTTTATTTGAGATTTGGGTTGGACTACGGCCTATGCTTTTTCATCTACAAACGAGGATGAGATGGTAGCCGTTCAAAAGTCGAAATAAACAATTATAAAAAAGAATATAAAAAATAACTTGTAGCTCGTTGATGAATGGATAACTCATAGCAATGCATGGATAACTTATACTTGATGAATGGATAACCAACAACTCATGGCAAATTAGAATGTGACATAAAAAGAAAAAGAAAATACAAAATAATTGATAATTGTTAAATGGATAACAAGAAAAAAATGTCAGTGATAACTTGTAGCTAGACATGGATAACTCACAATTTAACTCACAATTGAACCCGTTTAACTGAGGAATAAAAAAATATCTCCAAAGTGTCTTCCATTTCATAACTATTTCTCAATCATTTGATTCCTATCGAAGTGATCCAACCACAAACCATGTGGGCATGCTAGTTTAATAGTTGTATCACTATTGGAATAATCTAATAATTATCTAATAGTTATAAAGTAAAGCTAATAGTTGTAAAATAATTGGAGCTAATCTAATATTTATCTAATATAACCATGATCAGAGTTAAAGGTAAACTAATAATTATAGAATCATTGAAGTTAACCTAATAGTTGTATCTAATAGTCAATTTAAAAGTTAATATATTGGCAATTGCAATTCAAGTAAAATTCATGATTGGAGTTGACGTTAAGCTAATAGTTGTAACATCAATGTATTTAAGCTAATAATTGAATACTTGTATATGAATTTGTTTTTCCAACTATCAAGAATTGTACTTATCAGATGTTAACTAAGCTATTTATTATTATTTTTAAATTGTTAATTATGAGTTACACTAACCTATAAAATAGTTGAAGATTAATTTTAATTTTTACA
Organism: Pseudotsuga menziesii; assembly: GCA_001517045.1. NCBI lineage: Eukaryota > Viridiplantae > Streptophyta > Pinopsida > Pinales > Pinaceae > Pseudotsuga > Pseudotsuga menziesii. Next base: position 37,607 of record LPNX010096621.1, read on the forward strand.
ACTATTAATTAAGCTATTTTTTTTAAAATTATTAATTATTAATTTTGGACTACATCCATAGAATCAATCAAACAATACACTTGTCTCATTCTCGTTTAATCTTGGAAGACGCCAATATAATTAATCTGGACAATACACTTGTCTCATTCTAGTCCATGTTATCCACTTATTTGTACCATAGTTGGGTTACCTGAGGAGTTGCTGGTTGACAGACTTGTTCAAAGTCTGATTCCAGTGTATCAGTTGATCCGTATGCTTGTCTAGCCAATATTGGCAAGCCACTTTTTTATTTGAATAATTTTGACCATGGCCCCGCGGGGTTTGTAATAAAATGTGCTAGTAGGATAATTTTGAGTGGTTTCGTCTCTTGAGACGTAGAATCTCAAATAGGGTATTCCAGGGAGTTTTTTTCCCTTGACAATTATCCTTTTCCTTTAGCCGAGTATAATTGACGAGGTTTTCTCCCGCTTCCTCCAAAGCTGGAATGCCCGATGTTGAATTCTGGGCCTTGGGGGGTTATTAGAGCCCAATTGAGTGTTATAAGCCTACTAAACATTATTTAGATAGATCATGGTCATGTCCTAAGTCATCTGGACAAATAATTTTTTTTCGAAAAAATCTTTTTCTAACAGTGAAAAATTACCTTTTAATTACTTTTCCTAAGTTTTTGGGTTAATTTTTCCATAAATTAAATGGAAAAAACCCGTTTGTGGTAAGTCAGTCATTCGGACTCCGAATTCAGTGATTGATGGCTCTAACCTTAAGCCAAAAATCATTCTTGATCAGCTAGCCAGTCAGAACCAACTTTCAAATCAACAACCGAACACATAATGCCTTTTTTCTCAAAAAAGTCAGTTTTGAGTAAAGAAATGAATTTTTATTAAAAAATGATTATTTTGGAGAAAAATAAAACTCTCCAAATTAATCCAAATTCAGTAAAATAAAAGGCTAAATGACATCTCATGGAGCACTTATGATGATTGGAGTTATCATAACTCAGCTTCAATCATCATTAGGAGAGCAATTAATTTATTATCAGTTATCAGACATGTCATCTCCAGCTAAAGATGAGCTGGAGAGCTCTCATTGGTCCGGTGATTTGATCGAGGTGAAGAATGAAGCTTACACCATCAGTAGGCTTCCCAGACCTGACAAAGTAGGTTTCCAGACCTAGCAGGCAACTTTCCCATGCAGTAGGGTGCCTCCTTTAGCAGCTCACACCCCTCTCTCTCCTGAGGGCGCCTTCCACACGTGCGGGCTCATATGTGTGTGGATTTCAATGTTTAGGGTTGGAGTGGGGGTGCCTTGCCTCGGTGGAGGCCTCCCCTCACTCCTGGTTCTCCGATTTAGGTTTGGACCTCTGTTTGGTGGCCAGGATGGTTAGGGTTTGAGGTTTGGTTTTAGGGTTTTAACACTCTCTCATTGTATAAATAGAGGCTCTTTCAGCTCTATCAGGGTGGATGATTGATGTAAAGAACCTATGGTAAAATATTGTAATGCTTGTTACTCTTATGCAACCTATTTTGTAATAAAGAAAGGCTTTGGAGGCTCATGTTGTGTGGATCCTGGGTGCATATGTTCCCGCTAATGAGGTAAAATTGTTCTAGTTTCTTTACTTTTGATAATGTGTGGGTATTAATACATGCTTTAGAGGGCTTATATAAGCACATAGGAATAGGTATTTGTAGCTTCAAGTTACCTATTTATTTCATTTACTTTCAAAACCCTCAAAGAGCATTGTTTTATTCAGTTGTATTTCATGCTTTTGAGATTTGATTAGTAAATAATACATGTTTTAACCCCCATGTTGCCAAGTGTATAAGATTGTTTTGCAGATCACTTCATTGTACCAAGTATGAGGTTGAGCTAAGTTGCATCTACTCTTCTTGGAGAAAAGCATATGTACCTAGCAGCTGCATGCCATTGGGATCCAAAGTGATTTCAGGGATTCAAGATCCAAGTGGTTCATCTTCTCCATTCACCCTAAAGTCAAATTTTCTCATTATTTTACTTTATGTTGCAAGTAGTATCTTGATCTATAAAGTAAATCTTTTGCATCTACTGGCTTCCATTTCTAGATTTAGGAAGTGTTCTTTCTCTTAGATCTAGTTGGTATTTGAAGCAGCACAAGGTTCATATATTTTACTCAAATGCTAGGTGTATTTTTGTAGTATATTCTATTGTTTAACCCATCATTTTGTAGGTAAATAGCTCGCTGGTTTTTTCTCTCTCCGTGACAGGTTAATCGGGAAAACTTGCAAAAAACTAAGGAATTAAGCTGCAAAAAACTTCCCGTTGTACCTCTTCTTAATCCCTTTTCTACCGGTCGCTTTGCTTTGTTTGTTTTACCTCTTCTTCATCGCTGCCCTGTTAGTACCTTTTTTACCATCCCTTTTTCTCTTTTTGAATAGCCCTAGTGTGCCCTAGCTTTCTTCCCTTTTTTGCCTCTTCTTTTTGCCCAAATTTTTGGGCTTCCTTTAACCTTGTTTTTGGCCATTTCTTTTACCTTTTGTTCGCTGTCCTGTCTTTCCTTTGTTATGACAACCACTTATTTCCTCTTTCGCTGTCCCGTTTTGCACTTTTTATGACAGTCACTTATTTCCTCTTTCGCTGCCCCGTTTTCTTCAATTTTGTTCATCCCTTAGCTTCTTAGTTGGCTGCCGTATTCTCCCCTTTCTTTGGTTTTGATTCTTGCTTATTTTGTTTGCCTTCCTTCTCTCATCTTCTATTATTTCAGCCCTCTTTCCTTTTGTTCTTTTTTACTCTCTTCAAACTTCTTCCCTTTTCTCTTTTCAAAGTTTAATAAAAGATCTCAAAAGTAAAAATACAAGGCACTCTCCTTTTTACAAGTTACAATATTTGTAGAGTTATTTTACCTTTATTTGAAAAGTCCTTTCAAGGATTAGGTTCCTTAAGGCACATTGTATAAAGTTTAATAAAAGATCTCTGTTTGAGTGGGGTTTTTAAGTCCCCACTCTCTTCCTCCCCCATTTGGGGAGGCTTGTGTTGTGTGCATGCTTTGATTAGTGCTAGTTTTCATCATTCATTACATCTCATGCTTAGATCTTTAATTGTTAATTTATCATTGCTAAGTTGATTATTCAGTTTAATTGTTTATCTTTCTAAGTTAATCAACTACTTAAATCTCTTAAATCTCACCATAAGGTGGATCAACAGTGCTCTCTATCAGAGAGTCTAAGCAACTAATATTATCTTGTGCTTGTTTAATCAATTAACAATCCATAAGTAAGACTCTTGAACTTGCAGAGACACAAGTTAAGAGCATTCTCTACTAGAGAACATTTTAGATTTGCATAATCCCTGCATTAGCTTCATATAGATTAGCTAAGTCTCTTGAACCACGGTCGTAAGACGAGGTCAAGAGCGCTCTCTGTCGGAGAGTTTTTATTAATTAACTTAATAAAATTTGCAACTCACACCCCTTTAATTAATTAACCCCCTTCCCTCCTTGCCGGAGTATGCTCTGACCGATCTTAGATCGGAATACGCAGAAACGACATTGGATCTCTAAACCCCACAGGAGGAACTTAACTAAAACTTTTCCCCATAACCAACGCACCGGCGTTGTTCGATAAATACCGAGGCATGTGGGCGAATTCCAAGTGGCGGCGCCGTCCTACCTAATCTGGGCACTGATAGTTAAGTTATTGAACACTTACCTTTGACCCTTGACAGGTCCATCATGTCTTCGAAGGGAGCCACTGAAGGTATTACCGGTTAGGACATCCAACTACCATAAGTGAAGATCACAAGTAAAAAATCTTAAAACTTACCAAGAGCACTTGCAAAACCTAACATTCACTGGCATCTTTTGGGATTCACATATTTACACTCGAAGCATCTCTGATAAGTTGACTCCATAGGCACTGGTCCTATATTTTACGCATTGTTGATAATCTAGGCCATTTGTCCTTCGAATGTTTGATTATAAATCATATCTGTGAATGCTTTATCTATTTTGAAGTTCTCAAATATTTGTCTATCTTTCAATTCCGGTGATAGCAACGTGGATTGCTTTGTCTTATGTTCAATTCATCACATTAATCATATTAAATCGCAATAACTCCTAAACAACACCCATCCGCATCCAAAACATCTAAAAATTAACTTAAATATTGAGCCATAGAAAACTCTTTGTTAGGGACTACCCCCCTTGGCTTCGTTAGGAGTTAGCCTAAACGGAGGAGCTAGGAGTAGGTGACAGTACCTTGCTCTGTGCTTTCCCCCAAGGTCATACCTCTCCCACTTTCTCAAGTGAGGAGACAGCTTTCAGAATATTTCTGCTGCTGGTGTGCAATCGACAGACAACATCTTTTGGCGCCGTTTCCAGGGACAGATCTTTTTGTTCTTGGACGACCTTTGTTTCTTTTAGTTTTTTTAACCTTTTTATCCTTTTTGGTAGATTTCTAGTCCAATCACTCTCTGAAATTAGACTTAAGTCCACCTGGCGACTCCACTGTCAGTTGACACCTCAAGGTATTCTACTAGAAGAAACTCTGTAGGTTTGGTCGATTTCATCCCTGACCCTGAAAAGGTCTTAAGGAGGAGATTAAACAAACTATCTTCTCATAGGATCCTTGCAGAACTTGGGTCTGAGTCTATTTCAGACATCCATCTTTTATTTCCAGAAAACTTAGAAAATTTGGAAAATAATAACTGTTTCCTTAATCCAATGGGCGATTTTTTTACTCAACTTAACTTTGCTCAGATAGCAGGTCATCCTCATGATATCCATAACAAGGCTATCGACAAGCTTATGTCATATAATGCCACTGATGCCTCCCTCTCTACTGAGCAGCATACCAGGAATTTCACCAGACACTGTGGTGCCCATGTCAGGGGTACTGATAGGCATGAAGATGTTTACATGACCTTGTTTGCGTTGTATTTGGATGGCAAGGCTGGCAATTGGTACGATAATTTGTCGGACAATTCTTTCGCCACCTTAGCAGACTTCAAGGCTGCTTTCCTTGGAAAGTTTGGTAACAGAAAGGAGCCTAGACATCTAGTAGCGGCTTTGAACAACATAAAAAAGTCTGAAACTGAAACAATGGACGAATCCAACAACAGGTTCACTGGATTAGCAAATTCCATCCCTGCCACTTACTCTCCTTCAACAGCTTCTGTTTTGGACTATTACATCGAAGCTTTGAGTGGTAAAATCCAATACCAAATTAGAGATAAGGAGTCGACTACTTTACTTCTAGCTTAGGGTTTGGCTGTCAAAATTGATAAGAATATGCATTCATCTGGTTAGTCTAACCTCTACGGTTATTCAAGGTCTTCCACCCCTTTGAAAATTGGCGAGCCCATTGACAAGGGTCCTTTATCAGCTATGAAGGATGCCTATGAAAAACAGATGATCGATATGAAAAGGGAGATGAAGAAGAATATGGAGGAGGTAGAACAGAAACATTTAGCGCAGTTAAAGGAAATTCAGAATAGGGTAATAACAATGGAAAGAACTCAAACTCACTCCACTCCTAGAACCTTTCTTGCCAAGCCAACTTGGCAAAGAAAGCCTCCTCATCAGCTAGAGGCCCCTAACATGGTTGAGCAGTATAAGCCATTTTGCAGGGCATGTAAAGACCTTCATGAAGAATCTTCCTGCTATTATGCATGCTATGGTCAGGAGCATGGTTTTCCAGAGGGTTGTGGTCCTAAAGCTCCATCAAGCGAGCCTGAGTACATAAACTGTGTAAATGACGTGCATGATATTTTCGAAGAAAGTTGGAGAGAGGCAAAACAATATTCAAGAGAGCCTAAGTACATTAACACGGTTGGACAGCTCCATCCTGTCACCACAGAAACCCTGGGTCATGTCGAAGATTATAGTCAGCAATTGGATAACCTCACTAAAAACTTTAGCACTAACCCTACTAATGAGCATAATGATGATAGTTTGGAAGGTTTACTACCTTGTGACCTTTTTTCTGAAGAAGATGACTATGATCATGAGGAGGGATATATCCAAGGATGTGATACAAATGAGGAAGAACCCCTTACATCTGAGACGGATGATAACTTTGAGACTTTAATTAAAAATCCAATCTTAAAAGTTTCATGTGATGAGATCCCTCCGTGCACTCCACTGGATGACAAATATTTGGAAAGTTGGGTCCCCTGTGATATCTTTGAAACCCAGCTTTTTGAAGAAGATTGTTTTGAGCAGAATGAGGAGTGTAGCCAGGGACTTGATACCAGTGATGAGGCATCTCTCATATCCGACATAGATGGCGATGATAATTATTGGACTTTATTTGAAAATGCAACCTATGATACTTTTGAAAATATTTTTGAGAATCTCATTTATGATGTTTCCAGCAAGGGGAGTTGTTATTCTGAGACTTATGAAAGGTTTAAAGAGGAGAAGTCAGAGTTTTCATATGATCAGTCAGAATTGTATCTGAGTATCGATAATAAGGATTCGAAAAAATAGTGCAGTGAAGAATCATATGGGATACAACTAGTTGAAGTTTTTTCTCGGCCATCGTATTCACATATACATGTTCCCTATGTTTTGGAGCAGCTTGGGGCTTATACAACGCGTTATTATTTGATAAGCCTTGATGATTAGCATGATGGAGTAGTCGACTTGTCGCAACATCCCGATTTGTATATCAGCGTTATCCACTCATCGATAGAAGCAGGATGTGCGAGCACCTACCAGTTTGGGAAGAAGTTTGACAACATTATTCATGCCTATGATTTCCCATCCAGCCCCCCCATTCTGGATCATCACGCAGGTTTGCATTTTCTGGAAATTGTGTCCTTACTTTGGCTGGTAACCAAAGACAAGGCAAAACATTTTTATATTAATAAAATGCTTAGGTGGCTACACTGGATCTATGATTACACCTAACCTTTTGTGTATCATGCTTAGAGTAGGAAAATAGGCTCCTTAAAGTGAGCGTTTACTTTAGCATTTTTCTTTATGTACTTAAACATAGATAATTTTTTTCAGTGAAGTTTTTTCTTTGAATAAAACAACTTTTGGATCATTGGCTCTTTTTCATAAAACTTGTGCTACTAAGGTTTTCTTGTCAAGTTGAGATGTTTTTACAAGATATGGAAACCAGAGATTCTGGGGTTCTCGTATGCTCTCATTGCATAAGAGACTAGATTGAGCACACGTCCCGAAGTTGGAGCTAGATGTTATCCACTTATTTGTACCATAGTTGGGTTACCTGAGGAGCTGCCGATTGACGGACTTGTTCAAAGTTTGATTCCAGTGTATCAGTTGATCTGTATGCTTGTCTAGCCACTTTTTTATTTGAATAATTTTGACCATGGCCTCGCGGGGTTTGTAATAAAATGTGCTAGTAGGATATTTTTGAGTGGTTCGGTCTCCTGAGACGTAGAATCTCAAATAGGGTATTCCAGGGAGTTTTTTGCCCTTGACAATTATGCTTTGCCTTCAACCGAGTATAATTGACGAGGTTTTCTCCCGCTTCCTCCAAAGCTGGAATGCCCGATGTTGAATTCTGGGCCTTTGGGGGTTATTAGAGCCCAACTCAGTGTTATAAGCCCACTAGACATTATTTAGATAGATCATGGTCATGTCCTAAGTCATTTGGACACATAAAAAAATTTCGAAAAAATCTTTTTCGAACAGTGAAAAATTATTTTTAAATTTTTAATTACTTTTCCTAAGTTTTTTCGGTTAATTTTTCCATAAATTAAATGGAAAAAACCCGTTCGTGGTAAGTTGGTCATCTGGATTCCGAATTCAGTGACTTATGGCTCTAACCTTAAGCCAAAAATCATTCTTGATCAGCCAGCCAGTCAGAACCAACTTTCAGATCAACAACCGGACATATAATGCCTTTTTTCTCAAAAAAGTCAGTTTTGAGTAAAGAAATGAATTTTTATTAAATAATGATTATTTTGGAGAAAAATAAAACTCTCCAAATTAATCCAAATTCAATAAAATAAAAGGCTAAATGACATCTCATGGAGCACTTATGATGATTGGAATTATCATAACTCAGCTTCAATCATCATTAAGAGAGCAATTAATTTATTATCTGTTATCAGACATGTCATCTCCGACTAAAGATGAGCTGGAGAGCTCTCATTGGTCTGGTGATTTGATCGAGGTGAAGAATGAAGCTTACACCATCAGTAGGCTTCCCAGACCTAACAAAGTAGGTTTCCAGACCTAGCAGGTAGCTTTCCCATGCAGCAGGGTGCCTCCTTCAGCAGCTCACACCCCTCTCTTTCCTGAGGGTGCCTTCCACATGTGTGGGCTCATCTGTGGGTGGATTTCAGTGTTTAGGGTTGGAGTGGGGGCGCCTTGCCTGGGTGGAGGCCTCCCCTCACTCCTGGTTCTCCGATTTAGGTTTGAACCTCTGTTTGGTGGCCAGGATGGTTAGGGTTTGAGGTTTGGTTTTAGGGTTTTAGCACTCTCTCATTGTATAAATAGAGGCTCTTTCAGCTCTATCAGGGTGGATGATTGATGTAAAGAACCTCTGGTAAAATATTGTAATGTTTGTTGCTCTTATGCAACCTATTTTGTAATAAAGAAAGGCTTTGGAGGTTCATGTTGTGTGGATCCTGGGTGCATATGTTCCTACTAATGAGGTGAAATTGTTCTAGTTTCTTTACTTTTGATAACGTGTGGGTATTAATACATGCTTTAGAGGGATTCTATAAGCACATAGGAATAGGTATTTGTAGCTTCAAGTTACATGTTTATTTCATTTACTTTCAAAACCCTCAAAGAGCATTGTTTTATTCAGCTGTATTTCATGCTTTTGAGATTTGATTAGTAAATAATACATGTTTTAACCCCCATGTTGCCAAGTGTATAAGATTGTTTTGCAGATCACTTCATTGTACCAAGTAAGAGGCTGAGCTAAGTTGCATCTACTCTTCTTGGAGCAAAGCATATGTACCTAGCAACTGCATGCCATTGGGATCCAAAGTGATTTCAGGGATCCAAGATCCAAGTGGTTCATCTTCTCCATTCACCCTAAAGTCAAATTTTCTCATTATTTTACTTTATGTTGCAACTAGTATCTTGATCTATAAAGTAAATCTTTTGCATCTACTTGCTTCCATTTGTAGATCTAGGAAGTGTTCTTTCTCTTAGATCTAGTTGGTATTTGAAGTAGCACAAGGTTCATATATTTTGCTCAGATGCTAGGTGTATTTTTGTAGTATATTCTATTGTTTAACCCAACATTTTGCAGGTAAACAGCTCGTTGGTTTTCTCTCTCTCCGTGACAGGTTAAGCAGGAAAACTTGCAAAAAACTAAGGAATTAAGCTACAAAAAACTTCCCACTGTACCTCTTCTTAATCCCTTTTCTACTGGTCGCTTTGCTTTGATTTGTTTTACCTCTTCTTCATCGCTGCCCTGTTAGTACCTTTTTTACCATCCCCTTTTCTCTTTTTGAACAGCCCTAGTGTGCCCTAGCTTTCTTCCCCTTTTTGCCTCTTTTTTTTGCCCAAATTTTTGGGCTTCCTTTAACCTTGTTTTTGGCCATTTCTTTTACTTTTTGTTCGCTGTCCTGTTTTGCCTTTTTTATGACAGCCACTTATTTCCTCTTTCGTTGTCCCATTTTGCACTTTTTATGACAGCTACTTATTTCCTCTTTTGCTGCCCCATTTTCTTCAATTTTGTTCATCCCTTAGCTTCTTAGTTGGCTGCCCTATTCTCCCCTTTCTTTGGTTTTGATTCTTTCTTAGTTTGTTTACCTTTCTTCTCTCATCTTCTATTATTTCAGCCCTCTTTCCTTTTGTTCTTTTTTATTCTCTTCAAACTTCTTCCCTTTTCCCTTTTCAAAGTTTAATAAAAGATCTCAAAAGTAAAAATACAAGGCACTCTCCTTTTTATAGGTTACAATATTTGTAGAGTTATTTTACCTTTATTTGAAAAGTCCTTTCAAGGATCAGGTTCCTTAAGGCACATTGTATAAAGTTTATTAAAAGATGTCTGTTTGAGTGGGGTTTTTAAGTCCCCACTCTCTTCCTCCCCCATTTGGGGAGGCTTGTGTTGTGTGCATGCTTTGATTAGTGCTATTTTTCATCATTCATTACATCTCATGCTTAGATATTTAATTGTTAATTCATCATTGCTAAGTTGATTATTCAGTTTAATTGTTTATCTTTCTAAGTTAATCAACTACTTAAATCTCTTGAATCTCACCATAAGGTGGATCAAGAGTGCTCTCTATCGGAGAGTCTAAGCAACTAATATCATCTTGTGCTTGTTTAATCAATTAACAATCCATAAGTAAGACTCTTGAACTTGCAGAAACACAAGCCAAGAGCATTCTCTACCGGAGAACATTTTAGATTTGCATAATCCCTACATTAGCTTCATATAGATTAGCTAAGCGTCTTGAACCTTGGTCATAAGACGAGGTCAAGAGCACTCTTTGTCGGAGAGTTTTTATTAATTAACTTAATAAAATTCGCAATTCACACCACTTTAATTAATTAACCCCCTTCCCTCCTTGCCGGAGTATGCTTTGATCGATATTAGATCGGAATACCCAGAAACGACATTTGTTGGAGCAGGGTCCCGCAACTACAGAAGAAGCTGCTAGTTTAGCGGAGAGATAAGTTTTGGCGGAAAGAAGATAAGATAGAGCTACGACGCCGTAGCACGTTTCCAGCTGCAGAGCAGAGCTGGAAACCATGACTTTTAAGATAGAAAAGTCAAGAAAGGCAATGGTACCTGAGCGGCTGAGAAGAGAGAGCTCACCCACTGCATTGAAGGCAGCGGCGAAAGACAGGAGGGATCAGCGACCCTCATAAAGGAGAAGGAGCAATGAGGCTGAAGCATTGAAGGCGAAGGACAGAAAAGCGAAGCGGTGCACAGTACCCATGATCAATGTCGGGAAGCATGGAAGACTGCAGAGAGCTGTGGTGTGATGGAAAGCGGCTACCTCAAGTACAGATATGGCCGACTGTCACTAGTTAGGGTTTGGGTTACTGTTGGGACAGGCCCACAGTGTTGTAATGGCGAGACCTTCGGGATGCCTATAAAGGGATAAATTTTGTATTGTAAAATGTTGGCATTTTTGGTATTTTGGGCCATCCAGCTAGTCGGATAACATATAGTTAGCCATTGAGTCTGTTAGCTCATAGTTATCTTGTATTGTAATAGAGTTGAGCTCTGGTTTTCTTATTAGCGGTAGCAATCTTACTGTAACCAGTAGCTGGCTTATAGAGTATGCATGTAACGATCTGTAGGGATCGACAGAGAGGGAAGAGTATATTGTAGGAGAGCAATATAGAGAGGAAAAGAGATCTAAGAGAGAAGATCTTGAGCTGCATATGCGGTGCAGCAGAACTGTGTTTTACCTTCTCCTGAGCTATAATAAAAACACAGTTCTGTGGACGTAACTTCCATCCTGGAGGTGAACCACGTTAAAATCAAGTGTTATGTGATTGGTTTATGTGTTATGTTTACTTATGCATTTCTCAGTCATTTCATGGACTTTGTTTACAGTTTAATGAATGAAGGCGTTAATCAGTTCACAGTAACATAGAAGGATAAATAGAAGTCGAAGTCTTTGGCATGTTGTATGTGGTTCATTTATGCTTTGCGTGAAACAGTCACTAGTCGTAGTATTGAACAGCCTTGTATGTTAATTCTTGCACATCGACACGAGCAATGCTAAGTGCGCTAAGCCGCGGAGGTAGGATATCACAGAGAGGTGATACTGCATCGGCAGAGGAGCTGTGGTGCGTGATACCGCAGGTTAAGGACTCAGCGTTGGGCAGGAGCTGCGTGTCGCACGCTGCACGGTGAAGCGGTAAGGCTGGAGATATCGCGAGTCAGGGAAAGGGCGCGACGTAGAAAAGGACCGCACGACGGTATAAAGGAATATCCCGTGGCTAGAAGAGCTACGAGACGAGGAGAACGCGCGACACGAGCAGAAGATCGTGTGACGCGTAGAGAAAGAGACCTCACAGCTAGGGGAACTGCGAGCCGCAAGTAGGATCGCCACAGAACCTGGTCCAAGACACTTGAGTCCTTGGCCAACCCATTAGAATCACTTCGGGTGAGACTTCAGGCCGCTTTGCGGTCTGTCGCCGAAAGGGCCAATGAGCTAGGGGTGTTGTTGGTTGATTATAGTAAACCCGGGTCTGCCCATCGCAGCCAACAACATTGGATCTCTAAACCCCATAAGAGGAACTTAACTAAAAGTTTTCTCCATAACCAATGCACCGACGTTGTTCGATAAATACCGAGGCATGTGGGAAAATTCCAAGTGGGGGCGCCGGGCTACCTAATCTGGGCACTGGTAGTTAAGTTATTGAACACTTACCTTTGACCCCAGATAGGTCCGTCATGTATTCGAACGGAGCCACTGAGGGTATTACCGGTTAGGACATCCAGCTACCATAAGTGAATATCACAAGTAAAAACTCTTAAAACTTACCAAGAGCACTTGCAAAACCTAACATTCACTGGCATATTTTGGGATTCACATATTTACACTCGAAGCATCTTTGATAAGTTGACTCCATAGGCACTGGTCCTGTCACGCATTGTTGATAATCTGGGCCATTTGTCCATCGAATGTTTGATTATAAATCATATCTGTGAATGCTATATCTATTTTGAAGTTCTAAAATATTTGTCTATCTTTGAATTCCGGTGATAGCAATGTGGATTTCTTTGTCTTGTGCTCAATTCATCACATTAATCATCTTAAATCGCAATAACTCCTAAACAACACCCATCCACATCCGAAACATCTAAAAATTAACTTAAACATTGAGCCATAGAAAACTCTTTGTTAGGGACTACCCCCCTTGGATTCGTTAGGAGTTAGCCTAAACGGAGGAGCTAGGAGCAGGTGACAGTACCTAGCTCTGTGCTTGACCCCAAGGTCACACCTCTCCCACTTTCTCAAGTGAGTAGACAGCTTTTGGAAGATTTCTGTTGCTGGTGTGCAATCAGCGGACAACAGTCCATAAATGAAAAATGATAGATGGTAGTCCACCCCAAAATTCTAAGATAAATACCCCCATCTACGCATATATTAATATATATTATAATATTTTAAGATATAATTATAAATATTTAATATTAATGATGATGACGATGATTATGGTTAAGGTCCACTTAGACCAACTTTGGTCTATCGGACCCAAAGAAATGAATTAATTAGTTTGTTTTAAAATTGTTTTCCTATGCTCAAAAAGCTTGGTGAGAAGAGTCCTGAGCTCACTATAATCTTGACAAGTTAAAAGTCTAGGAAGATCGGTATTGCAACAAAGATTAGGAAATTGAGACCTAATGTGGGTGTACGCAGGGCACTCTAAGAGGAAGTATTTTTCATCTTCAATGTTCCTATTCTCACAGAGACGGCAGATCCTTTCCACCCATGGTGTTTTAGGAATTGTCTAACTACCAGTTTAACTATGGAGCTCATGAGAGTTTGTTCTTATCTTGGCTATATTATTTTTTTTCTTTGAACTGGTTAAAACAGAGAGATAATTTGATCTTCCAGAGTAAGGTTGATGACCTCCTTATAATATCTTAATTTTCTTTTAGCCTCTAAATCTTTCTCACACCACAACTTCTCTTTAAACGTAGAAGTAACAATATTTTTAATGCTATTAATATTTTGCAATGCAACATTTTAGTCAATCTCCCAGTGAAACTAGACCCTCGTATTTAAATATTAATAATATTTAAATATAAATTTATGTTTAAATATTAAATATTTAAATGAAAAATTACACTTTATATTTTTAATAATTTAATCTAAAAAATATAAAAAATTTAAATAAATATTTATACAAAATTTTTGCTACATGAAAGCTTTTATATAGCTTTTATATATATATAGGAATTTATCCCTCCATGTTTAGATATTTATAAATTTATATTGATTTAATCTATTTAACAACTCAATAACTTGCTAAATAAAGGTTAAAGAAAAATTTACATTATAAATATATGAAACTATTATATCTTGTGTTTCTTATCTAATTATTGATCACATAGTAATTAGATATCTTAAATTGAAAATATAACTATATAAGAAAATTTTACATTATAAATATATGAAACTATTATATCTAGTGCTTCTTATCTAATTATTGATTACAGAGTAATTAGATATCTTAAATTGAAAATATAACTGTATAAGAAAATTTTACATTATAAATATATGAAACTATTATATCTTGTGCTTTTTATGTAATTATTGATTACACAGTAATTATATATCTTAAATTGAAAAGATAACAATATATTTAATACCCTTCAAAATCTTTTAATACAAAGTTGAATATTTAAAGTACATGTAATAGAAAATTGATCATAATTTTTATAAAAATAATAATATATTTTTGTCAATATATTATATAACATGTTAGGTATCAATAGTATTTTCATTTGATAATATATTCCTTTTGTCGGCCATGTTACCCTGGCCTTAAATGGTTGGGTAATGGTTTTGGTATTGTTAATTTGAAAAAAAAGGAGTACTAGCTTATGATTTGAAAACATTAGCATAGAATATCTATGCTTCAACTAAAAATTATAAGTATATATTTATTTTAATAATTGTTTACTTTAAAATTAGAAACATAATGATAAAAATAATATGACACTACCTTTTTCTCATCTTTTTAATATATGTAAAACATATTTGCTAATCCATCACATATATATAACTAGCATTGTCCTAAGAAGGTGCAATAATAGGCCTATAAGGTAGTTGTTAGAAGGTAAAAGAAGGTAGAAAATGTAAGTTTAAATTGAGGGTACCCGGATAAAATGGTTGTTAAAGGGTAAAAGAATGAAGAAAGTGTAAGATTAAATTGAGGGGTGTATATAAATGTTTGTAAATGATATGATCCTTTAACTTTTTTGGTGCATGGGGAAATGATTAAAAGAATGTAGTGCTCTTAGTGTGCAGGTAATGTCTTTCATTATTTACATGAGGATGTAAAATAATTTATAACAACCAGATTTTTATATAAATATTATGGAAAAAATAGCTTGATAACTATTTCATTCAAACAATAATATATTGATAAATGGAACACTGCAATTAATACCACAATAAAATGGAACACTACAATTTATCAAAAGATAGAGAATAGTCCAAATCACAATACATAACAAGTTTATTAAACTTAACACTTTTTAGAAATAACAAGTAGGGCTTTCCAATTAACATCACATTACAGTTTGGCATGGGATGCCATAGCATATTTTATACATGTCTTGTTGCTTTTCAAAAAGAGAGCAATGCCAAATGCGCTTTACAACAGACATCACATCATAGTTTTGCATGACATGGAAGAAACTAATCTCATCAAGAAAAGACTCAATTGTGTTGTTATAACTGATGCAATAACAACTATAAAAAAGGAAAAACGTGTTTGATATGAATCAAAGTACAAAGTGAAAAATAATAATCACGTGTAGGATTTAGAAAAAAAATATGGTGTTGCAAACATATTGATCCAACATAGGGAGTTCAGGTACATGAACATTGTATCCTTGTTCTCTGAAATGACACTAACCCTTTCTCTTTTCCAGAGTGTAAAGTTGTTTTTGAATTCTCTACTTTCAAAAATTGTTGCATCTGATTTGCAGATAGATGTGCAAAGTTGAGTGGAGCAATTACAGAATAAACACATAATGATCAAATCAAACATATTTGACAAAAGACATTTCAAATGTGAATATAACAATTATGGTCTTTAATAAGATTAACATATTAACCTGAAGGAACTGCGGTTTTTCTTTGATACTTGTAGAGAAATAAATCCTATCAGAATTGAGAATAAATGCAATACGAAATGCTTGAACATAGTCTGTTATTGGAATTAAATAATTTGATTTTACAAAAAATAAGTAATTACTCTCATAATGAAAAAATGAGTTAACATAAACCCAATTCCATAGACATGTCTATGTAGATACAAGTTCAATATAGGCATGTTACTGAATGCATAAACATGCACCCACAAACTAAATAAAAAACAAACTGCTACAACTGAACTGGAATAAACTTATGCATCTAAAAAAAATTACGATGAACTAAGATATATTCTTTAGAGTTTAGAAACTAAATTTAATGTGACAAATTACATTTATTGATACCTTGGGTTTGCCATCTTTTATTAGACCTTGTCGATTTTTACCTATATTAGTTATTAAGCGATAGTAAATTATGTCATATCATCACCCATACCTGTCATGTTGTACATCAATTCTTTGAATTCCGACTTTTTATTTCACTCCAAGAATTTATTACGATTGTTGATACAGATGAAAAATCAGAATCGAGATTTGTTCGACATAAATCCATGCAGAGGGATGTGTGTATCTGTTTGGCATGTTAATGATTTGTTCCAGTTTTGATTGCTGGAGGAAAATCTATTGGAAACAACCATTATGAACAGATTGCATAATTAAACTTTGATATTGACACTAAACATATAGTGATTCAAAGAAACAATAAATCCATTGTCAAATATTTCCAAGATAATTTAATTTTGTTTTAAGATCATTAATATATTTTATAAATTAACGGATCAGAATGTAAGGACTTAATTTAAGAATTTCAAGGATAAAATTTCCCATAAATTGTTTGAGTTTATAAGATTGCATTGAGGAATAAGCGCAATTAGTAATTGTGGAGATGTCTTGGGGAAAAATAATAATATGGACGGAGTATTTGTATTACCGACCACATGCATGTGTAACTTGAAGTATTGGATTGCCATAGGAAATTAACATTTCTTCTATTTGAGTTAGGCGTGAAAGTACACATGGTTGGTTTCCAGGATCGATGTTGTTATCTATGGAGAAGCGATGGTCATGTCTCTCTTTAGTACATCAAGAGCATGTATAGCTGTCGTTTCAAAAAAATGTTTTAATGCTTGAATATGATTCCTTGCATATCGAGCAAACATCCATTGGGTGGTTTGGGGGAGGGGGTGTAGTGGATGTGTGCATTGGTGGAGCATTGAGGTTTGCAAGTGGGGGGGGGATGTGAGTAAAGGTGGAGAACATTGAAAAAGTAATAGATCAAGGGTAGTGTTGATTGAAGCATTGATATTTGCACATCTGGATTGATAAAGAATACATCTCTGCGCATTTCGATGGTCCTTTTTGTGGCTATAAAGAATCCTTCTGTGTGAATTTCTTTGTTCACTTGCATTATCGCACAACATAGGTTGTTAAAGAGAAGGAGTCTGTCTTGAACCTGGATGAGACATTGATGGGGTTGTCAAATGTTATAAATGTGTGCTTGGAAGAAAAATTGAAGCATGTATATTAAAAGCAAGAAATGCGTAATACAAATAATAATGTATGTGGGCATATAGAAATAAAGGCCATGTGAAAGTGTTGTAAGAAAAAAGGAGGTCAATGGTTGAAATTAAAAAGAGTTTAGTAGGTGGATATGTATTACACGTGGGACAATTAGGTTCTTACATTTGACAGTGAGCACCAGCGTTGACAATTTTCATTTCCACTTTATCTAACCACATTTGGTGCGAATTACGAGTAATTTAATTTCCTCTCATTTCATCGAGTTTCGCGACATTTGAGGTTCATTTCATTTGATCATTGTGCGATAGGAATGGGGGGTGGGCATTGGGTTGGGAATAGGGATACTAGGATATTGAAAAAATGGATGGAGACGGAGTTGGATGCACGTTGGACTGAGATGTAGGTGGAGTGCTTTTTATGTCTTTTTTAATTGAGCTAGATCTTCCCGTTAATGCCATGCCCCTCTCCACGACACCGTCGGTTTACTCAGGTTGAATCAACATAGAAATAATAGGAATATAAGATTATAAACAGTATTTTTGGTTTCGATCCATGGTCGATAAGGTTGTCGGTGTTTTTTATTGTTTGTTTAGGTCTTCTGAATAAAGTTTCTTTTGTGGCTCTTAATCATCCATAATGAAGTGAACAAGCTCATATATTAGATGAAATTTGAGGTCTAAAAAGGGCCTCCTAAGGAGAATAATAAAATAATAGTTAAAATAATAAAATAATATTTATTAATTTTGGAGGAAGAAAGAAACAAATTTCTATGTTCATCATCACGTTTTTCAGGTATTTCTTGTTTTTGGGATAGCAGGGTCCATCAAAATTATGCAGTGTGGGTATTTGTTGGATGCATAAATTAATTCTGCATCCAACGAGCCCACCCACTCGAAATTTGAGTAAAAACACAGGGAGATATGTTCAAAATACAAACAAAAAAAGTATATATATTTTTATGACAAATATGTCAAGTCAACCATTATGGTTGACTCATTTTATTGAAATTATATTGGTTCTTGAATCCCAAATCAAAATAATTTATTGTTGGCTCATTTTCTTATAAGGCCCATTTTAGACCCCAATTTTCCTTTATTGGCGAGGACTTAATGGACGATGATGGTAATAGCAAAGATTGGGGGCGAAGGGAGCCCGAGGGAGTGAAGATGTGATCGCTTAAGGGTTTGGAGGGTGAGATCAGTCGACCTAGTAGTTATAAGAAAAGATACAACTGTGGCAGCTAGAGTTTCAACTATGAAAAAATCCATGGAAGAAATCCAGATGTCGATGAAGAGAATTGAACACGAGACAGATGGGGGGCTCGAGAGATCCAAGGATAGTTATGGTAGAGGTATTCCTAGGAAGGACCGTGAGGGTTAGAGAAAGGGGTTCGATAGAAAAAATACCCCAAGATAGAATCATGAGTCTTGTTATAATAGAGATGAGAGTGATTATGCAAAGTTGTCTCCGTGGAGATTGCATTCGATTGAGAGGGTTCGTAGATCGAGCATATTTTCGATTGGATGTGGTTCCAATAGGGAGAATTGCGAGTCCCTTAAGTTTGTGGTTAAGGGTTTCATGTACAAGAGAGAGAGAGAGGACGTGTCGAGGTTTCATCTGGGCTGTGAGGGAGAGTGGCTGCGTGGTTTTGAGGGGCCATGTGGTGGCAACAACTAGTGGAAGAGATTGAGCAGTCATGATGATGACAAGGAACGTTTTGAACTAGTTCTGAAAAATGAGTGAGTCTATGAGGGAGTCTTTGATGGAAGAAACCTGGTTTATAGATTTCATACATGTGAATTTGGGGGCGACGACAAAAAGTAGGGTACTAACCAAAGGGTAAACATGTAAAACTATTGGACAGTTCGCAGGGATGACAACATACATCATTTATAGTTGTATTGTAACAATATGTAATCTCCCATATAGAGAGATTTCTATTTCTATTTCTATTTATATTTGACTCACATACGATATTACTATTATTATTATTTGTTATAAGTATTTATATATGGTTTAAAAACTATATATGATGGCATGAGCATTATTCATTTGATCTTTTCTATATGCAATTTCTATTTTATTGTAAAATGAAAATCACATCCCTCATATTCATTGCATGATATAAATGAAAGCCCCTCTTTTAAAAAAGGAGCCACAATAAATAACTAACATCCAAAAAATTCATTTTTATTTATTTATTTGTTAATATTTTGATTTGACTTTTTTTCTCTTTCTTCTTGCTTGTATTTTCAACCTTTGAAAAAAGTCTTAATTGAGTAAGACTTAAACTATTGAATATTGAATGAACCTAGTTAATATTATGCTCATTGAAAAAAGTCTTAATTGAGTAAGACTTAAACTATTGAATATTGAATGAACCTAGTTAATATTATGCTCATTGCATGATACAAATAAAAGTCACCCTCTTAAAAAGTAACCATAGTAACTAATTTTGAGTTGTGATATCTAAAAATTCTATTTTTATTTATTTATTATTTTAATTATTTTAAATTTTTTTTCGAAATATTTTTAGTTTTATTTTCAAACCTTCAAAGCAAATTTTAATTGAGTCTGATTCATAAATTTCATAAAAGAAAAAATTTCAACTAAACAAATTTTGGTTGGTTAGTAAATTTTCAATATTATTTTCTCTTCACCCAAATTTCAATCTAACATATTTCGTGTGTAATGCTCACATAAGTGAGTAATTTAATTTAATTGAATCTACATGCAAGTCCTCTTAGTAAAATAAAAACCCTCAACTAGTTAAAAAGCTCTATAACATAGAAAGCTCTATAACTTACAAAAGCTGTAGAGATTGCTTTGAGCACATTCAAAAGTTGAAAAACACATAGAAAGTTCTGTAACTTGCAAAAGTTGTAGATATTTCTTTGAGCATATTCAAAATTTGAAAAACACAAAGAAAGCTCTGTAACTTACAAAAGATGTAAAGATTTCTTTGAGCACATTCAAATTTTGAAAAACGAATCTAAAATATCTGAAATCCAATGTAAATTACAGAAAGAATAGGCAGGAAATAAAATGAAAAATAGAAAAGGGAACTAATCGAGACTTGTAGTACACCCCAAATAGTAGCGCAGTATACCTCAAATAGTATAGATGGTAATACATCAAAAACCAATATTATGAAGCAAAGAAAAACTTGAGATGTATTAGCTAATAAGAGAATATCATGTGGCAAGATAAATTAGGTAATCAATAAATGTAAGAATAATTGAATAGAACATTGAGAAAGATTAAGAACAATGTTGAAACAAAGCAATCATCCATGTCCCATTGTCCCCGTTACCACCTAAGTTGTACTTAGTCAGTGCTATCAAGTGAGCCTGGTGAACCAAACAAAGATGATTTGTTCGGACTTCAGAAGACCTTCAGACTTGCTTCTAGGAAGTGTTTTTTTATCTACCACATGTTCATACCCCTAGGGGGAGTTGTAATAAAATGTTCTAGCATGGTAGTGTCTGTAAAAGACTCAGTCACTTGGACTGTACTTGTCAATCCGATCAGCCCAGAGTGTTTTTTCCCTTGGTTATTATTGGTTGTTGAAGAAATGACTGATAATTTCTGAGTTTTTCACTCAATACCTCCAAAGTTGGGGTGGCCGGCTTGCCATTTTGGCCTATTGAGGTTATTAGAGTCTATGTGTCAATGTATAAACATGCTAGGCATTATGGTCGAGTCATATGAACATGTGTTAAGTCCCCCTAGGTTTTTTTTTTTCTAAATTTTTAATTTTAATTTTTCCACAAAACTTAGGCTATTTTTTAATAGTCTAATTGGAAAAATTGGTCTTGTAATAAAAGTGGAGTTAAAAATCAGTTTCAGTCACGGGGGTGCTCATTTTCTAACTCAAATCACCTGGTAAACCAATTAACCCACTTTTCCCAAGTTTTGAGTGATTTTTCCATCACTCAGGTGATTTTTCCTAAATGAGTGGATTTTTCTCCAATTTGACTGAAATCAGTCTCATCGACTTCAGATTGACCGAGAGTTCCCATTCCTTGACTAAAGGCATGGATAAGGGCTGAATAGGAACTTAAATAACTCAAGCAGATCTGGGGGTTGCGCCCTCCTTTCTCTCTCCTCCACATGTGTGGAGCAATCTGGGAGTTGTTTGCTGGGTGGTTCAGTTCACTGAGTGAGGTGTCACTCCGATTTGTAGTTCCAGTCCAATTAGACTTAGTTCTTCATTATATCAGACTCAGTTCATCATCAGATCAGGCTCGGCTTAACTCTCTGTCAGGTCCAGTCTCTCTTTCAGTTAGGCATGAGCCCCTCTTGGTCAGTCTGGCTATAAATAAAACAACTTTTTCCTCTTCCCAGCTAGTTAGAGTTGGATGAAGCGCTGTTGCCATTGTAATACTTCTATATTTTCATTGTGAATAAAGAATATTTGGAGGCTATACCGTGTAGTGCATGTGTTTGTGTGGATTCCCAGCATCATGCTGCTAATGTGGTAACTGCAATTTTTTTCCAATTTTTGTGTTGCTTTGTACTTTGGCTTCAAGGATTCGGTTGAATCAAGTAAGGGTGTAAACTAGGCAAGTAATATTACTTGCTCTTGTTTATTCATATTATGTATGCTCAAGAATCTAATTTATATGCTTAAATAAGATTATTTTTGCATGATCTTCCATTTTTATTTGTTTCATACATATATATCCAGATCTCACGAGGTGTTGTGCAGGCTTGTGTGATTTAGTTGCAAGTTCCCGATCAGATGAGGTGTGGATCAAGATTGACACCATTCCTTATCCAATAAGCTCAAGACTCTGTCCCTCTATGCTCCACAAAAGGGCCTCCTTTCAGCTTGTTTCATTCAAGCAATAAACCAACCTTCTCTCCTCTTACTCTCCTTTAAAAAAAATAAATCTTCTTGGTTACTTGGATTTTATATTTTAGATCTGTTGTTTCAAAGCTGACATCTTTCTAGATTTGAACATATAGCAGTTGCATGCATAGATTTAGTTTCATTTAAGAAAAATATTCAAGTCCTTTCTCTTTAAAAAACTAGATCTAGCAGTAAAAGTCTTTCATTTTTTATAAGCAGTTTTAAGCCAAATGAAAAGCTTGTTTAAAGTGAATAGTCTTTCTTAATTAAAAGTTAAATCCAACATCTAAAGTGCACATTGCATTGGCTGCCCCAAAGCTATCCAAGATCCTCAAGTGGACTTGTCCTCTTGCATTATTTTTATCTTTTCTTAAAAAGTACTTTAACTTAGTCTTTTTCGGTAGTTTTTTGGGGGTTGTCCAAAAAAAAGGACACTTTTGAAGTATTTTTGGGCACTTTACACTAATTAAAGCTTGCTGGTTTTTAGCAGGTCCATCCGAAAAGAGGAGGAGGTGCTTTCCCAAAAGTGATTTTTGGGCCATTCGAAACCCCCCAGGGGTCTCCCCATGTTTCGTAATCATTATTGTTGTACTTTGTAAGCCCTTGGGTTTGTTAGGTATAAGAACCAAGTGGAATTTTTCAATTAATTTGCTGATATTTGTAGCTCTTAATAATAAAAAGAATTACTTCGAGTATGCTCTTTTGAGCCCGCTCCCCATCCCCCAAGGGGGATCCCGCATTTTGTGACTTTTGCACTTTTTCACTTTTTTTCTAGTTTTTTCTTGTATTGCAACATTGTATACTTTGAATCATAAGAATTACAATATCTTTTATAAATTCAAAGTAATCATACTACTTACCCCACGACTTCCCGATTGATCCAAAAGGGGAAAGAGATGAGTGGTAGGACTTATTAGATAACCTGTGAGTTGTGTTTTGATGTTTGTTTTATTTTTATTTTTTATCATATAAAATTAACCCCTCCTCACTTTTTTGATTGAGGTCCACTTGGACCAAAAGAGATTCCTGAAGGTTTTCCTTTTTTCAACAAAGAACACAGCTTAAAATTTACTAAAATTTGTTGATGTAATTGTAACTTTGGAATGTATTCATCCATATATCTTTGTACCCAGATGTTTATTCCGGGATGTGTCTGTAATGTAATTGAGTCATGTCATACCTCGATGTTTATTTCGGGAAGTTTCTATAATGTAAACCAGTCATGTCAAGTCATTGTGGGTAACCTTCCTATTGGTCAAGGGTTAAAGTCCTCGCAGTTGTGGGGCCCTAGGGTTATTAGACTATCCTACAGAAGTCGACCCTAGGTGAGTCATTGTAAGTCAGGGAAATAGTCCCCACCGTTGTGTTAAGGATAACCCTCCTTGTTGGTCAGAGGAGGCAAAGTCCCCACAAGCTGTGGGGCACTAGGGTTATTAGACACTCCTAGAGACGTCGACTCTAGTAAGTAATTGTTAAGTGAGGCCGACATGTTGGAGTAGGATTCAAGTGAACGAAAGAATATAAATAGAGAGCGAGCCTCTCTATTTATCATACACACACTCACTCATTGGGGCGCATGAGTGAGAGAGAGAAGTTGCTGGATCAGAGAGAGAGACTAGTGCTATCGGGAGATCATCTTTATTTTTTTGGGTTTTAATTTTGGTGCTGATTCTATCTCTAAGGAAGTTGCGGGGTTTTCTCCTTTATGGTTTCCTCGAGGAAAATTCTTTGTGACTCTTGTCTCTTGTGTTTTATTGCTGTGCATGTTATTCTCTCAGTCAAAGATCCTAAGATCATAATGCTAGCTTGAATGATGAAATCTAACATGGTATCAGAGCTAACCTGAGAAGAAGACATTGTGTAGCTACATATTCTAGGGATTCTTACTTTTTGGGTCTCTCTCCACAATCCATCAGAAAAAGTATGCTAGGATGACTCTCCATTGAAGGGTGCATCTTTTTGTCGAAGCGGAATTCGATTCCGGACATTTTCAATTTTTGGTGCGAGAAATTAGGGATTCTTACATAAGAGGAATTTTTGAGTGATCCTGGCATAGGATTTCTCTCCTCATCAAATTCGAACTTTAGAGACCTGGTTCAATATTTTTGGTTGGGTGAAACTTCGGGAAAATCAAACCCTAGTTTGACCCCGAGCTGGAAAAACCCCAAATACTAAAACTGATAAGTTTTGGTACATTCGCTATATCTCAATATTGGAGAAGGCTCAGGAGCTTAAAATTTCATAGGCTAAAGATAAAATCCCAATTTACATATTATCCAAAATTCAGCCTCAGATTCGGTGTATTCTGGGAGATATGATCCCTCCAGTTAGGGTTCCAGCCTCTTCTAGGATTCATCCCTAAACATGACACCTGGGGATAATTGCTATCTATTGGGATACAAAGGTCCAAATGAAATTTCTGAAGATGTTCCAGAAAGGGCACACACTATAATTTTGCTGGTCTGATTTTTAGACCCAGAAGATGAAACAGTGACACGTGGCAGTCCATACAACTTTGTTGTTCTGAACAGTCCTATAACAGGCCACCTTGGGAAAACAATAATAAGTCCCAATTTGTGAAACTAATTTTGATGAAACCTATGGTGTTGGAATAGGGATAGATGAGGCTACCTCAGTACAAATTTTAAGACACAGAGGAGTAGTAATTTTGGAGATATCATAGAAATAGTATCACGCATTTCTACAGAAGAAATTGGTAAACTAGGGATTATTGTTTCGGGAGCTTCCCTCCACTGTTTTCATAAAAGGAGTACATTGGAAATCTCACCTTGAAGAGACCTATCTTTCTGTCCAATCAGATCTGAAAGATTCCTAGTTTTGAAAATTAGGGTTTCTCTGACAAACCCTAGATCAACCAGCTCCGGAATCAGGACGGATACCTCAAATCAGTAAGATCTAATAGTTTGCTATTTTCATTTGAGGTTCTCATTTCAAAGTGATATATCACACAAGCTTGATAATAAGCTTGGTGAAGTTGACAACTTCCAAGCATAGAAGTATATGATCTCTTTGAAGAAAATGAATTGGACACCTGCATGAGTAGAGAGGTTCCAGTTCCAGAGGGAGATGATGCTCAAAGCCTTACACAAGAAGAACTTGGTCAAGGCCAAGAAGATCATTGCTGATTCAATCATGGATCACCTTGTACCACAAGTGTATTCCTTAAATACACCGAAGATGTTTGATTCCTTGACCAAGCTATTTGAAGGGAAGAACATAAATCAGAATATGACCTTAAGAAACCAGTTGAAGAATGTGAAGATCCAGAATGCAGAGACCATACTGTCATACTTTACGAGGGTCTCTCAAATCAAAGAACAACTTGTAACAATAGAATAAGAAGTGGAGAATGCAAAAGTGGTGATAGCCACCTTGAATGGCCTCCCAGGATCATGGGATTCATTCATGCGAGAAATGTGTGCCAGAAGGAAGTGATTACTTTCAGCAAACTTTGGGAAGAAGAAGAAGCTCGACTCATAATAAGAGAAGAGAAGATGGGAGAAACTGAAGATCAAGTTCTCACCATCCAAAGAAGATCCCTCAAGTGATGAGGAATATGAAGGACTCAAATCTTGAAGAACCTCTTATCCATCTTAGCATTTGGATGAGAAACGATGCTATTATGAATCAGGAAGATGATAAAGCTGAAGGATCAAGAAGGAGTCTACCCATGAAACAAATAAAGATAAGTATTCAATTGTCATTTCATGATATTATTTTGTCATGCATTTGTTTATATTCAGTTGATGTATTATGCATGATAGAATGTTTGCATTAATGACAGTATACTACTAATATGCATATGATGGGTAAGTAGATCATGGTGCTATACAACTCTCCATTGCTACTTATCTAGAATGAAACCTCTTTGCTGACATATTGGATTAGTGCACAATCTCAATGTTGTCCTGGTAGAGATGGAAGGCATCTAGAAAGTTTCCGTGAGATATGGATGAATGTTGTATTGGCTAAAATAGTTGCATGATCATATATTTATGCATAAGAATTTTCCATTATGAATATTCCTTATGAAATGTTTCTAACCATACAACTAATTCATTTGACTTGTAGGAAAGATCGCGTACAATCCCCTACAAGCAAAGAAGGATGAGACTTATTCTGAAGAACAAGTGATGACAGTTCAAGATGAAGAATAATATGATGAATGCAGTGACATCATTGATGCAGAACCTTCCAACTATGAAGAAGTAACCAAGAAGAAAGGGAAGACTAGTTCAAGAAGAATGATGTCTAGGATGCAGTATCAATACATGAAGGGAAGTTCGTAGTTCCATCATGCAGTAGATGGAAACATCGTGGGATACAAGGAAAGATTCGTAGCATGAGGCTTCTCATGAAAAGAAGACATAGAATACGAAGAGACAATTGCAGCCACTGGAAGTGAAGTCACATGAAAGGCATAATCATGTGTGCAAATAGGCCTTGTACGGGCTCAGAAGACACCCATGGGATAACACATACATGATGAGCTTGATGAAGATCTTAACCTTTGCTACAAGGTTGAAGATGAAAGCCTATAGAGGATGACAAGCTCACAGATGGGTGCAAGAACACTTTTAAAGATAGAGGATCTTGGTATCCAGTGACCCTAGATGGATACATAGAATATTAGTAGCAGAGGAAGTTACTTGTCACTCAAGTACAAAATATTTTAGTGCATAGTGTACGAAAGACAGAGGGAGTACGGTGCTTCAGAGGGAGTGACTACAAAAGATCCTAAGGTTTGACATGGTATGACAGGATAGATATATTACTGATGACTCTAGGCTTTACTGAGAGTAAAGCGGATTCCAACCTTTGCTTCAAGGTTGAAGGCGGAAGACTAGTGATGCTCCTGTTATGTGTCGATGTAGTATTTTCTAGGCATGGAGGTGTGGTAGAATGCGGATGGAACCTTCCTAGGACAAGGGAAGCACGCAGTAGATATCCTGAATAGGTTCAAGATGATGGACTACAAGGCCATGACCACACCTATGGCATTGAACATGAAACTATTGAGTGATGCTTCATCAGAGACGGTTGATGCTACGATGTATTGTTAGATGACTGGGTCCTTGATGTACCTGACGAACATGAGACCAGATATTTGCTTTGCTGTGAACACCTTGAGCCAGTTCTTGATAGATCCGAGACATGTTCACTTGATTGCTTCAAAGCATATTCTAAGGTACCTGAAGGGTATAGTTGATTATGGGCTCAAGTATGGGGCAAATAAAAAGATTAACTTGGAGGGTTATGTTGATTCAGATTGGGAAGGCAGTGCCATCGATAGGAGGAACACTTCAGAGTGTTGCTTCAGTATGGGATCAGGTGTGATCTCTTGTTTTAGCAGGAATCAATCCTATGTGGCACTGAGTACAGCTAAAGCAGAGTATGTCACAGCTTGTTTAGCTAGTTGTGAGGCAGTATGGCTAAGGAAGCTACTGTCTGATTTATTTGATCTCCAGTTGGATGCTACTTGTATATATTGTGACAACTAGAGTTGTGTGAATTTGTTGAAGAACCCGGTGTTACATGACAAGTTGAAGCATATCAAGATCAAGTATCACTATATTAGGGATATGGTGCAGAGGGGAGCAGTGAAGCTCCAGTATGTTGCAACGGATGAACAAATAGCTGATGTGTTGATGAAACCATTAGCTAGAGTGAAGTTTGAGTACGCCAGGGAGAAGCTTGGTGTTCTCCAGATCGAGGTTCCTTCTAAGGGGAAGTGATGAGTCCGTGAGCCATTCTGACATGGTGAGAGGATTGGTTCCTTCCATGGTCAGATGTAAGGGCTAAGCCATTCTGTCATGGTGAGAGGATTGGTTCCTTCCATGTCATATGTGAGTGTTGAGCCATTCTGATATGACTGTAGGATTGGTTCCTACATGATTAGATATAAGGGCTATTTCCATTCTTTGAATGGAGGTGCCTGGTCAGTTACCAGGAATACTCGGTCTAGGACTGAGGGCCATTCTGATATGACTGTGAGATGTGTTCTCACATGATCAGATATGAGTGCATGGCCATTCTGATCATGTGATTGAGGGATGTGTTCCCACTTGATCAGATATAAGGGCTGTTGCCATTCTTTGAATGGAGGCACCTGGTCAGTTACTAGGAACCCTCAGTTCAGGACTGAGAGCCATTCTGATGTGACTATGGGATTGGTTCCCACATGATCATATGTAAGTGTAGATCCTTTCCATAGATGATAGTATGTGTGTCCTATCATGTTGGTGGATGTGAGTGCTGGCCTTTCCACAGATGATAGTAGGTGTGTCCTATCATGCTGGTGGATGTGAGTGCTGAGCCTTTTCAGAGATGGTAGTAGGTGTGTCCTACCATGTTGGTGATTGTAAGTGCTGTGCCTTTCCACAGATGGTAGTAGGTGTGTCCTACCATGCTAGTGGATGTGAATTTCCATAGATGATAGTAGTTGTGTCCTATCATGCTAGTGGTTGTAAGTGCTAAGCCTTTTCACAGATGATAGGAGGTGTGTCCTATCATGCTGGTGAATGTGAGTGCTGTGCCTTTTCACAGATGATAGTAGGTGTGTCCTATCATGCTGGTGAATGTAAGTGCCGGGCCTTTCTGACATGACTATATTGGTTCCTATCATGTTCAGATGTGAGTGCTGGGCGTGCCTTTCTGACATGGTGTTGGATGTGTTCCTCTCATGGTCAGATGTAAGTGCTGGGCGGGCCATTTTGAATTAGGGTTAGATATAAGTGCTGAAGAAGACCTACATGGAGGCTAGGCCTACAACCATCATGAAAAAGGGCTGGATCTGTAGAAATTCCTGTGATGAGAAGAATCATGAGATAGCACCCGTGATGATGATCCAACAGTGATGATCCAGATATAGTGATGATCCAGATCCAGTGATGATGATCTAGATCGAGTGATGATCCAGATCCAGTGATGATGATCCAGATCCAGTTGAAGATGACTTGAAGATGAAGATAACGAGAACTCAATGATGATCCAAATGATACAAAGAAGAAGACTTGTGCTGATAAATTATGTCGAGAGAATACCTTCCTAGTTAAGAGGGAGTGTTGATGTAATTGTAACTTCAGAATGTATTCATTCTTATATCTTTGTACCCCGATGTTTATTCCAGGATGTGTCTGTAATATAATTGAGTCATTTCATACCCCAATGTTTATTCCGGGAAGTTTCTATCATGTAAACAAGTAATGTCAAGTCATTGTGGGTAACCCTCCTATTGGTCAAGGGTTAAAGTCCCCGCAGTTGTGGGGCCCTAGGGTTATTAGACTATCCTACAGAAGTTGACCCTAGGTGAGTCATTGTAAGTTGGGGCAATAGTCCCCACTGTTGTTTTAAGGATAACCCTCCTTGTTGGTCGGAGGAGGAAAAGTCCCCACAAGCTGTGGGGCACTAGGGTTATTAGACACTCCTAGAGATGTCGGCTCTAGTAAGTAATTGTTAAGTGAGGCCGACATGTTGGAGTGGGATTCAAGTGAACGAAATAATATAAATAGAGAGTGAGCCTCTCTATTTATCATACACACACTCACTCATTGGGGTGCATGAGTGAGAGAGAGAAGTTGCTGGATCAGAGAGAGAGACTACTGTTGTCGGGAGATCATATTTATGTTTTCGGGTTTTACTTTTGGTGCTGATTATATCTTTGAGGAAGTTGTGGGATTTTCTCCTTTATGGTTTCCCTGAGGAAAATTCTTTGTGTCTGTTGTCTCTTGTGTTTTATTGCTGTGCATGTTATTCTCTCAGTTAAAGATCCTAAGATCATAATGCTATCTTGAATGATAAAATCTAACAAAATTGATAAGATTTCAGTGTGTATGCTCTGCACTTGGCTGCGGTTCGTCCGATCAGTCAAGCTGTATCAAAAGCAATGCGAGTGACTAGAATAATTAGGATTCACTTTCCCCAATTAACCAGCTCAGGCAAAAATCCAAAGCCTCGATTAAACCGTAAACGGTGGAAAAATACCCAAAGGAAGTGGGAACTACTGGACAGTGACCTCGAGGTGCCAATCTCTGTTACATCCTAGCGGGTGTATTATGAACACAATCTCAGAGACTCCATTCAGCCCACACATTCCTTGTGGGTAGCCATAGCGGTTGTTACTTTTGGACATACTCCAAGTACCCCCTGGGTATATCTGGAGTCCCTCCGCCTAATTTAATTCACTCATCATACATTAACTTAAAATTTAAACAAGAGCACTTGCAACACCCATTTTTATTTCAACATCAATCTCATTTGTGGGCTCCATTATTGACATTGATCTATTTGATATTATCATATGTTTCCTCATTACTGCTTATCAAGTTTTGATTTCTATGTTGTTGTGGTATAACAAATCTTGCAAATATCTTGCGTCGAATTCATTTGTCAAAACTCCTAAAAAACTTACTCATTTAAAACCATCATCATCCAAGTAACCAGCCTTGGTAACTTGTAGGGTCTACCCACCTTGGCTTCGTTAGGAGTTTGCCTAAACGGAGGAGTCAAGAACAAGGTGACAACCTTGACTCAAGACTTGCCCCCAAGGACACACCGAGTGGCTTGAATATTTCTGTCACGTTCCCCCTAGGTGTGTGAAAGGCGACAACAGTCCCATTGAAAAAGAGCAACACAATGTTGAAAATGAACCATCATCCATGTCATAAGCAATGATAAAGAGCAACAACCAACCTCAAAGAAGAGCATCATCTATGTTAATGATTATAATGAGGCCAATATTGTTTCTAAACTTTTACTGATTGATGATGCCAACATGTTTGTAAACATTACTGTTTATGTAAATAAAATTTACTGCCTAAAGATGCCTACAATGTTTGTCAACTTGCATTGGTTGGGAGGACACAATTGTATAGCTTGACGCTCAATTCCTTGGGATGGTGAAGGTCTGAACTCAGAATGGACACAACTGTGCATTGTAAAATTTTACTGGTTCAGAGGACACAATTGTACATCTTAATCCTCCATCCCTTGGGATGGTTAATATCTTCACTCAAAATAGACACAATTGTACTGCTTAACCTTCCATCCCTTGGGATGGTGAAGGTATGCACTGAAGATGAACACAACTATGCATTGTAAACTTTTACTGGTTGGGAGGACACAATTGTACAACTTAACTCTCCATCCCTTGGTATGGTGAAGGTATGCACCGAGGATGGACACAACTGTGCATTGTAAACATTTACTGGTTGTGAGGACACAATTGTACAGCTTAACCCCCTCCATCCCTTGGGATGATGAAGATCCACACTGAGAATAGACACAATTGTACTACTTACCCACCTCCATCACTTGGAATGGTAAAGGCTTGCACTAAGGATGGAAGAATGAAGGAGTGATGATAAAACAAGACATGTCAATTGCTATAATGACACCAATAATGTTTTTAAAGAGTGGTTCATCATGTTTTGGAAATGACCAACATTTAGAAGAATGTCCAGAAAGGGAAACATATTCATAATAATATTCAGGAAGAGCAACATCAAAAGAGAAGCCCATGAATATCTATCAATGCTAATATATGTTGACTACCAATGAGTGCATCAATGCCATGTCTTTTCTGACTAACAAGTCACCAAAACTAATAGGACTTTGTTGAATTTTCTTTGGGAGGGACGAATTGGGTAGCCCTCTGTTGTAGCTCTTAGCCCTTCTCCAATTTATCAAGGTTGATTATAATCTCTTTAAGGAAGTTGGTCTAATAAAAAATAAGGAACACGACACTAATCAAGATAGAGGGAACAATAGGTAGAGATTTAGCTTGTAACAATAGGTTGATTAGAATCTCTTTAAGAAAGTTGGTGTAATAAAAATTAAGAAACAAGGCACTAATTAGGATACAGGGAACAGTCGATAGAGATTTAGCAGGTAACAATAGGTAAATATGGCCTGGTGTCACAAAAAATTGTATTACTGATCTGTCTCCAGTATCATATGGGCACTAATTTAATTGAGGAAAATTAGTAAAGACTGTGATTTTCAACAATAGAATGCATTAACTCCACCCCATTGAAATTGTGAATACATATTCAGTCATCAAGATTTAAACAACATAGGATCAGAAGTCGAATCCTTAACACCACAATACAAAAATAACATGTAATTTTCATTTTAGCGGGATGATCGATTTTCCTTTTCCTCGACTGGTCTCTGTCAAATTTTTTGGTGGCCTAAATTGTCGACATTGAAGACTAAAATTGGATTTTTTTTTTTTTTTAAAGTGTGGCCAAAATTCTTGACATTGAAGATTATATTGGAAGGACCGTGTTTGCAAGAAAAATATCTGAACTTGAATTTGATAAGACGCCTAAAAACAAAGATCAAATTTGTTGTCAACCATGTAAAATGCTGTCAATCAATTTTGAGTACTACAATATGATAACTTATGTGATATAAGCACAATAAAAGTAAAATAAAATGAATTGGATTTCAACATCAAGGCTCCTGGTTCTAATGGTTGATTCATTAGTGCGCACAAAGCAAAGAAAACAACAATAATTATCATTGCTATTATTGTAATTAACAATGAAATACAAGGATTTTACACCAATTGATCCCATTCCCATGCCAATCACCAAAAAACAAAATTCCAGATGCATCGACAGCAATGGTTGCTATCATATATCCTACCTATGTATAATCCCCCTTTCTTCACTTTCTGTACACTATAATCATATGAAATCCCCAAAGTGAAATGAAGTCAAAATGAAATGAAAGGAAGTAAAATTATCCTCTGCACATCTCGATCAGAGCCAAAGGATTATCATCCTTAGACAGCTGTTGTTGTTTTTGATTATGCGAATGCTTGAAAACATGTAGAGGGATGGAAGATGCCCAGCTCCACCCTTTGTTCCAACCAACGCCGCGAGGATTAACGTCCTTTGTGCTATTCGAACCCTTGACCTCCTCCTTCGACAGTTGATGTTGCTGATCTAGAGGGTGTGCAATAAATATTTTTATTTCCAGATTTATTTTCCCAAAGGTAACCATACCCAGAAAGACTATGGTGTTGAGAATCCTGCATAGAGCGACTTAGTAGATGAACAATAGCTTGACAGGTAACGCTCATCATCGTGAAGCAGATGAGAAGAGATCAATGCACAAGTATAACAATTCTTTGAAGAAATCTACGTGGCGGTGTTGGTTTAGGTGACGCCTGGTAGCTTTTCATTCGTCAAAAAGACGATGAAGTGAACAATGGTTTCAAACAAAACTTCATAGAGAAAAACACTTAATGACATAAATATAACTAGCAATTACCCCAAGGAAGGTGCAATAATATGCCGTTAGCGGGTAAGCGAGAAAAAAAAGTGTAACATTGAAGTGAGCCAAAAAAAAATGGAGAATAAATATATATTCTATGCCAATATTGAGAGAGGTCACTTGTTGCAAACGAGAATTAATGGAGATCCCAACGCTATTCCAGGAAAAGCCACCTGGTCATAAAGAAGGATTTCCGATCTTACTATGGAGGACAAAAATGTCAGAAACAAGATATGGTGCACTGTGGTCTTGAAACTCAAGCAAGGGTTGATGACCTCCTGTACAACAATGAAAGCGAAGATTTTGATTCTAGGCCAAATCCAATTGAGAATATGGCAGTATGGATGATCGTGGCACTGATAGTGAGATTTTAGTAGCACCCGAAACGTTTTTCTACCCAGAGAAATTTATGTTGAATCCAGTTGCAATCCTTGTGTCTAATCGAAACTACAATCGAGACGACGTGTAGGATTTGCACAAATCAAAAGACATTGTGCCTCATCTCGGAATGAGAAAGATATCGGAGGAACTAGTTCTTAGAAAGGCAATAAACCACAACCAACTTAACCACCAAAAAATAAAACAACTAGGTCCCAATTTTTCTTTACTCCAT
Source organism: Pseudotsuga menziesii (assembly GCA_001517045.1). Taxonomy (NCBI): domain Eukaryota; kingdom Viridiplantae; phylum Streptophyta; class Pinopsida; order Pinales; family Pinaceae; genus Pseudotsuga; species Pseudotsuga menziesii. The sequence goes on from LPNX010096621.1 coordinate 71,667, forward strand.
ATTAATCAACTTGTTTTCTTAGTTCCTACCCAAATCATGTCCAATACAATGTTCTTAAAACTACTAATTTCTAACCATATAGTGAATATGCTACAAACTATGGCTATACTTATATGTTCTTACGAAACCATATCTATGTCTACACTTTTCACCTTAACTTATTTTACCCGGGTATAGGACAAAAACAAATATCAGCTTTCAGATTTCATTATATGATATGATTGTCTATGCAAAGATCATCGTCAAGAAGACATGCATTTTCTTATGGTATAAACTTCAAAAACTCCACGAATATGAGCCTTCTTAATCATACCTTTTAAACGTGTTTATAACAAGCATGTGAAATTGTTAAATATGTATAATGTTCATTGTTAATAAACTGATCTTCTTCATTGGTGGCTCAGCATGGACAGCAATCGCATTCTTGATTCGCAGAAAAAATGACTGATATAGAAGCTTCACTAAAGTACATCAAAATTTACATTAGCACAAGATGAGAGGTGAACTCTTGCGCGTTAAAACTCCCTGTTAGGCGAAATATATGTCGTAATAATTACGTTGCAGTGCAATTGCCCAACTATTTACTTGTCAATCCGGGGTACGTAAACTGACGAAGCACGTGCACTGTTTGTGCAGGGCTGAGTAGATCTAATCTAACTTAATCTAATTTGCTGAATTCAAATTAATCTAGGAAAGCATTGAAACACTAACTACAAAAGCATGAAATTGAGTAAAGGAAATACAACATGTGAAGAGCTTAACAACAATGACATAAGTGAGCTCACATCCACAAATTAATAATCAAATGACAAACATGAAAGCATGACAATGAAAGCTTGAATCACATTAAGAGACTCAAATCAAAGACTAATCTAACAAGTACAAAATCCAATCCAATCCACTTCCATTACAACCCTCCTATAAGCTTAATCTAACTTAATTACAACTTCCCCCCTTGGAATGGAGAGGGAGCACTCTCCTTTATACATGAGAGGCCTTAAGAAAAAGATAAGAACATATCCACTATTCTCTCAACTACTCTCAACCACTTTCCTCTTATTACAAGATATGGTTCCTTCAAATCCTCATGAATCCTAGATAAGATATGCCAGCCAAATCTTCCATGATATTCTCCTTAAGAATAGGCTTGAATAACTATCTCCTTTGGAATGGTGTAAGAGATATTCGAGAAGTCTCTTTGAATTAATCATTTACATATTCCTACACATTACAAAGCTCACACATAATTGAGATATATATATGAAAAACATGTATATTTTCTAATATTTAATCATAAATTCACTTATAATACAAAAATGAATAAAGTGGAAAATAATAATGTAAAACCCACAGATATGTATGGAAATGGTATGATAAAAGGTTAATGGGACGATAAAATGTGAGGAATGTGGAAGATAAAGTGGATGAAAAAGGGACATTTCTAAGACTCAACTTCTCCCCCCAACTCAAGGTGTTGCATGTCCTCATGCAACCATGCATGGATCTTCTGAAGAACCTTTGGCATCTAAACTTTAGCTTTGATTGATGATGTCTTTTTAATGATGAATGTTTCCAAGATATGTGGGAGACATGAGTAACAGCTCATGAGTTAACAGCTGGCATTTTCTATGGTTGGTTCTTGTGTAACAACCATGAATATAAGAATGTTGGTTCTTGTGTTAACAACATTCATTTCATTATTTTTTTTCGCTTGCTGTTATGATAATAATTGTAACCACACACTTCACTAGAAATCATAAGCTATCAATGTGCATAAAAGAGCATCACTGAGTATAAGGAAGCCTTTTCGCAATCTGGTATGAATCATGCCAATGTATATCAATGCATGAAGTAAAGTGCATCAGGGGATCGTTGGAAAATAAATTTTTGGGCATGGTAAATGGGATGAAAATGAAATGATGATAATGGAAAAATGTGGTGATTATGACGATAGTCCCCCCCCCCAAACTGAATTGGTTGCATGCCCTCATGCAACATAGTGTAGGTCATGGAAGGGAAAAGGAAATGAAGTGTGGTGAGGGAATTTTCCAAAATATTCAAGTCAGCATAGAAGGAATTTCATGATCAAAGCTTAGAAAACAACATACCTCCACTCACCCAAAATGTAGATGAACCATGCAATAGGAATGTAGTTGTTGCGGCTACTGGAGCAGAAAATCGTGACTAGTACTGTAGCTGCAACTACTGTATCGGCGGGCACAAAGAATATGTGACTGCGACTGCTGGAAGATGGAAGGTGTCACTGGTGTAGGATCATGAAAATGTAGTTGTGAATGGCGTCATTGCTCGTAACATGAAAGATGGCATTGCTGTAGGAGCATATGAAAGGTGACTGCTACTATAGCAGCACTACTGTAACTGCTGGAGCTGCTAAAACAACAACTGTCGGAACGGATGTAACTGCGGTAGCAACGACTGCTATAACAATGATGGTTGTAACAGCAACTGCGGGAACTGCAATGACTATCACTGCCGAATCAGAGAATGGGAAGTGGAGGAATCTGAACTGGTGCTGTGGAACTGTCAGACTCTCATAGATGAATTCAAGCTGCTGTAACTGCTGAGGGAATCAGGAAAAAGTGTATAGTCTTCATCCGCTACAAACCTGATGGTACAATTCTAATCATGTGAATGGATGTGTCGATGTCGAGCATGAAGAGAAATCACTGGATTACCGACCATTGATGAATGTCGTTAACCAGTGCGAGGCAACTCACCATTGATGTCAATGAGTGCCAAGGTACCTGAGTACATCTTGTGAAGTGCGAATGGATGTGCTGAGGTCAAGCCACTTGCAAGATCTGAAGATCAAGGGACATTGATGTATTCCCATGATCGTTAGCGAGAGAAACTTGCCATTAAGGCATGCAAGCCTCTAGGTACTCAAAATAGACTCTAGTCTATATCCCAGATAAGGTACTGAAGTCGATGGGGCAAGACTGTTGAAAGGTGGGCCTTAAGAAATCCCACATCAGTCAACGCGAGTTTTTATAAAAATATTTGGTAGGACTATAACAAAGATCTCAGCAGTGACAGGGTTTATGGAAATGAAATCAAGGAAGTGTAATTGTGGAAAAGGAGGTGACTAGTTTTATTCAGAAGGCAAACTGGCATAGAGAAAGAAGGCAAAAATGAACTGAAAATGATAAAGGAAATGATGTATGCTGCTCAGAAAAATAGATGTGCGAGAAATCAGGAAGGATAAGGCAATGGAAAATGGCTGCAACATGGGGATGATCAATCTGCTATGAAGGAGGAGTGCGAGGAGATATTTCAGGATGCAAAAGGGTTTTCCAATGATTTTCGTGTAACAGCAAGTGTCATGATGTTCATGAGGTGTAACAGCTCCTTCAAGCTGGCTTATCATAGCATGTTTCTCAAAAGATTTTGTGATTTTTGAAAATCACTTCAGCATGGAATGCGAGCGTCTTCGTTCCTGCAATCAAACTTAGTACCAATCCTGCACTTAAAACCTCGTGAGAGAATCGTAGAATGCAAAAATAGGTAGGAATGGGGCAAAGCGAAGAAAATAAAATGCATTTGTATACCTGTGCCTTTGCGCTCGTGTAATCATTAATTACTGCATGAAGTGACTTTAAAAAAAAGACAAATTAAGATTAAGCACATTGTGTTCAGGAATTAGAGAATGCCCATTTGCGTTATTTTTACAATTTGTAAGAGCAATATGGTCTCTAAAATTCAGAAAGTGTAAATGTGTGGCTGAGATCCACTATCGAATGTTCAGAGTAGGAGTTTCACTGATTTGGGGCATTAATCACAATTGCTGCTTTGCATAATCAACCTGTACATCATTAGATAAAATATTCAAAGCATTCAACTCCCTCTTACAAATAGCAACCTGTAATATGCTTTGTGCAAAAACACATCAATCAATTAAACAAAGTCCGACACTCATCAATTATTGTGTGCAAGTGTTCATGAGGAGCAAGGCGTGGTTTATATGCATTTGTAGGGATTCTTTCTCAGGGTTATTTTTCTTTCGTTAAGTTTATGGCGCGAGAGAAACACAATTCAAATAGCTCACCTTTAATTCAATCATGTGAAAAAAATGATCATGAAAAACCAAAATTCTAAACCCACTGGAATACCCTGGTTTGTTGCAATATTGAGCATAATTATTAATATCTGAGATGGTTGCATGCATTCTGAATTTAATCAGCAACACTTTTCCAAACAATGACAAAGATATAGGGAGGAATGCCGAAATTGTAAACCCTTGAGATGCAAAAATGTTAGGCAAGTAGCAACGGCATTGCAGGCTGTTCAACGCGCAGCTACATTCATGGAAGTAGCAGGCACACACAACTACACTCAAATGGCTGTTCAATGCGCAGCTATACTCCAATGGCTGTTCAACGCGCAGCTGTTCAATGCGTAGCTATACTCAAATGGCTGTTCAACACGCAGCTACACTCAAATGGATGTTCAAGAACTTATAGCCTATCCTTCCTAATATTTTTCCACCAACTTGATCTGCAACAGCTGGAACAGGGCCGTAACTGTTGGCAACTTTGGAACCGGCCGCAACACCAAATCTGGAAAATACCCTCTCGAATAACCACCTGCATATTGCAAACCGTAGCTGTGTTTGGAGATTTCCTCACGAGTTAGGTAAATGAGGATATTACACAAAAAACCCATGTATCGGATTTTTGAGATTCATTTCCATATGCCCACGAATCAAGACGCGAATCAAGGTGTTCTTATGTGGCATGCGTTTTTGGTTAAGGCTGTAACAGCAAATTGAAATGCAATTTTCGCCCAAACGGTGACTTAGATTGTGCTGAAATTTTGTAGGTAGGTTTCTATGGTCAAAACGCATTTACACACCAAAAATCGGCCATAGCTACTTCACAGATTTTGAAAAAAATGAAAAATGGCTGAAGGTGACTATATTGATTTTCTTGAAAACCGTGCACTAAGTTGGGGTGAAATTTACGGAGCTTTGGGATCATAACATAATGCACTTCCTGTCCAAAAATCAGAAGAATCCAGATCCCAGGTTGTGAGATATCTCTATTTCAATTTTTGCATTTTTCCTGCATTTGTTGTTCTAGTTGGTTTTGCAAATTTTACTCAATGTGTGATTTGCAGATCTATTGTTGCAGGTTGTTGCAGATCACTCAAACCAATGAGAATTTTGCAAAGCGGCATGGGAAAAATTGTTTTGATTTGCAGGTTTATTATTTGCTGGGCTTTATTCGAAGTCAAAGGATGTTCGAGCAGGTGGATGAAGTGTGCTAATACAACATATTACAGAAATGGTTTGGCTAGCAAGCTTCACACAGTTTCAGCCATGGAGTTGCAGCATGGAGTGACAGTTACAACCTAGAATTTTCAAAGAATGAATGTTTCATTTTTCATGTGTGTTGCAGGTTATAATTCAAGGGGTGTTGCGGCAACTTAAACAAAAAACTATTGCAGCAGGAAACACATTCTTGCACAATTAAATGGAATTCAACCAACCACATAGTTCCAGCATTCGTTTGTGCAGACCATTTTTTTATTTTTATTTAAATTTTCGTTTTGTTTTTATTGTACATCCTAACGAAACTAGTGTTTTATTGTTTTACAGATCGGAGGAGGGACGCACAAAATGTCTATGCGTAAAATCTTATTTATTTATTATTATTATTATTATTATTATTTTTTAAAATTGACAGATTAAAAAAAACAAGAAGAATGCGACAGTGCTGCTCTTATAGCAACTGTTCCAGCAGCACATTTTTATTCCTAATTTGTTTCATTTTGCAAATGGAGTTAAACTGTTTTACAAATTAAAGACGAAATCAACTAGGCATGTTTGCAAAACAGTAATTTATTCATTCCTGAAAAATTTAAAGGCATCCTACTTTCTGATCCTCGCGATCGCACGAAGCGCGGAGGAGAGAATACTTATTCAACACTAAAGAAAATATGAAAATGAAAGCAGAAACTGAAAATTAAGACCTACCTACTCTATGCTAATTAGGATTTAGAAATATGCTACATGTAGTCAAACTTCCAATGGAGCCATGCAGGTAAAAGTAACAGTAACATGTTCAGTGATAATTTTTCAAATGAAAGATGAAAATTTAGAAGAATGAGTGAGTCTTCTTGCTGTAACGACAGACTAACTAAATAGAAAGAAAAACTAAATTGATCTAATTGCGTACTTACCTGGAACCATCTTTCGATATGGATTTCGTAAGCGCATTTTCCCTCACTCAGATCATGCTGTAGCTCCTTGTCATCTTCCTCAATCTCTTGTTTGAACGAGTGTTCGTCATCAAATATGCAGGAGTCTTCAGATGCTGATTCCTCGTTCGTTTCTGAAGGAGTATTTAAACTTTCGGCTGCTGTCAGGATCTCCTCTTCCAGAGAAGAGGAGACTCCGATTTTTGCAAGGATGTGAGCGAGTTGTTCCAAGCTGACACTCATAGTTAAATCATATTGAAAAAGGGGTTCTTACCTCATCCAAATCAAAATATGAAAACTGAAAATCACACTTGCTAAAAACAAAACACTCTTGTTAAAACACATGAAAACCTATTCACAGTTGCAGAAATTGAAATTGCAAAAACATGCTTGCAGAAATTGAAATTTACGCTAAATTGCAGAAATGGAAATTTACACTAAATTACAGAAATTGAAACACACTTGCAGAAATTGAAATTTACGCTAATTTGCAGAAATTGAAACACACCCTTCATGCCCTTACCCATATGTCACCTCAGAGTTAGGAGCACGAATAATCACACTTGCATGAAAAAGAAATTAATACCCCAATCCCTTATGCTTCCCCGGCAACTGCGCCAAAATGTTAGGCGAAATATATGTCGTAATAATTACGTTGCAGTGCAGTTGCCCAACTATTTACTTGTCAATCCGGGGTACGTAAACTGACGAAGCACGTGCACTGTTTGTGGAGGACTGAGTAGATCTAATCTAACTTAATCTAATTTGCTGAATTCAAATTAATCTAGGAAAGCATTGAAACACTAACTACAAAAGCATGAAATTGAGTAAAGGAAATACAACATGTGAAGAGCTTAACAACAATGACATAAGTGAGCTCACATCCACAAATTAATAATCAAATGACAAACATGAAAGCATGACAATGAAATCTTGAATCACATTAAGAGTCTCAAATCAAAGACCAATCTAACAAGTACAAAATTGTTATAGCCCAAAATGACACATCTCTGCCTGTGACCACTTTCCCATGATTTCGTCGCATGTCGACACTTCCTGAAAGTCACTGAAAAAACACCTATCTTGGAGGACCCATATCTTGAGTTTTGTAACTCCGTTTGACCTCATTTCTACACCGTTGGAAAGGTATTTCAGTTAGCTAAAACTTTCCAGAAGACACCAAAGTCTGAAAATGCCCAGAAATACCTTAAAAATGCGTTTTTTTGTGTGTGTATGCGCAACTCTCCTTATGTGCAACCCGCGCATCATGCACGACTCTTGTGTTTTGCAAGTCGCGCATGAATATATTCGCGGGTTGCTCTTGTGTAAACTCACGTATTATGCGCGGGTTGTCCTCCTTCAGACCCGTGCATCTGTTTCTTAACATTAAAACAGAAAAACTCGCCTTTTGAGTTAGTTTGGGTAGTTATGCAACTGACTCCTTCAGTTGTAACCACTTTGGCTTCGCCCCTAACTCTTTTTCATCATATAAATAGAGGTAGGG